>JAWMRA010000078.1:136225084-136237914 GCA_035584735.1 Pseudotriccus pelzelni | reverse complement strand
CTCGGCAACATTGATCATCTCCACTGGTCTACTCTGGCCTCCAATCGGGAGGCCTGGAGACACAAGATCTATGACGCTGCTGCTGCTTTTGAGAACACGCGCAGGATCACTCTCGAGGAGAAGAGACAGCGCAGAAAGAATCTCGTCTTGTCGATATCAGCTGGGGAGTCTTTCTGCTGTGCCTTTTGCAACCGGACTTGTCTGTCTCGCACTGGCCTTTTTAGCCATCAGCGCGCTTGTAGAGGTCTGTGTGGTCACGATATTTACTGTAGATAACTTCTACAGAGTAAATAAGATTCCTTCCTCAAACAGAAATAAACCTGAAACACCATTGATTTTACTTCACACAGTGAAGAAAAACAGTCAGTGATATCATTTTAGTAACTGAATGTATTTCTACGGCTATTTCTATTCTACTGTATTTCTATTGCCGTATGTCAAGAAGTTACAATAGATGGTCCAGTGATCTCTTCTAGTCCTAATCTCCAGCAACACCGTTTTATTCAAGCCTTTTTCTTTGTAACCATGCCCAAGACATCTTTTTTACATTCTTTGCTCTGCTTTTAGCCAGAATCCTGCTCCTGTTGATTGGTTGGGAATTACTTGGCTTTCTCAAGTAGTTTTTCCCAAAGGACTCCATCTCTTATACCAAGGTTCATTGTTCTACCTCCTGAATGACAGAGGCTGCATGTGGATTAAAGAAATAATATATCAAATTATGTGGTGGGGAAAAGGATATTCTGGCTTAAAACTGAATTTTGTCTCCCTTGCTTTGGTCTGTGTTCCACCTCCAACCATACCTCATTGACTCTAAGCTCTGCAGCACACAGGGTGTTCCAGACAGTAACAGGGTAATAAGATACACACAGTTCTCAAAATGCAACTCTAGGAAGCAAAATGGTCCCACTGCTCTAATGAAGGTAGGGCACGAGGCCAGTCTGGTAGAGAATTCATTTTGTTTTCCAAATTATGTCTGGCCACTATAACTTCTGAAAATATCAGAAAATGGACTGGAATTTCCAATATGATTAATTGTTTTATTGAAACTTCAAGTGGAGCCAATAATCCACTGGCACTTGTAAAAGAAACAACAATCAGGAAAGCACTGAATTCACTAGACATGCAGTTTTCTACTGAGGTGTGAACAAATGACTATGACAGGGCCTCCTGGAGTTTCCAGCTGAAAAGCAGGCTGCTTTCTGTTTAATTCCCAAGTCATGTATGAGTACTTAAACAAAGTTGGTTGGTGCATCACTGACCATATCTGCCAACATACTTTAGTTGTGACACTTTATATTTATTTAGTCACTGGGTTTGGCCCCTCTGAATTATAAAACTACGTCTTGGGTAAAATGCTGTGAGATTGTACTGTGACTTTAGTCAATAAATTAACACCAATATTTGTTTTTATCAGTATTAGATCAGTCCTGGCAGTTTTCCTTACAAATGTAATTCCTGTGACAGAGTAGCTGTTTTTATTTCCACTGAAAATAACTCAGAAAATTTTCAGCAAGAGACAGGCATATACCAAAATGCTGGTTCTAGTCAGTTCTATGTACCTTTTTTCTCTATGGCAACTGAAAAAGAATATTTTCTTTGTTTTATTATAGCAGTCAAATTTAAAGTGACCAACAAAAGAGATAACTGGTTTCTGCAGAGTTCCTTTTGAGGTTTACTTGAGAAGATTTAAAAATTATTTGGTTTAGAGTATTTTTAGCAGATTTTGTTCAGTCTACTTTTTCTAAAACTTTATGCATAAGTGAAAGCAGTATGCCATGCAGTGAATGTAATTATATGCGAGGAAAAAGTATATATTTGATCGTGGCTTAAATAACTGGCTTCTCCATTTGTTACACATAGAAAGAAAAGATGTCTTTGGGAAGGATTTAGCATTGTGTTTTTTCAATTAAAATGAGAAGTAGCCTATAATTACACCTTAGATCCTTAGTGGTCTTCTGGAAAATCATCAGAAAGCATACAAACAAGGCTTAGAGATCTGAATGTTCGTATTTCCACCGTGTAAGGAGGTTTTTGAATCAGGAAAAAAAACTTAGATGTGTTTCTGACAATTGTAAAATCATGGAATGTTTTGGATTGGAAGGAATCTTAAAGATCACCCAATCCCAATCCCCTTGCCATGGGCAGGGATGTGTTCCACTAGACCAAGTTGCTCAAAGCTCCCTCTGACTTGGAGCTGAACACTTCCGTGGATGGGACATCCACATCCACTTCCCTGAGCGACCTGTTCCTTACCATCACCCCAGAAAAGAATTTTTTCTAACATTTAATACAAACCATTCCACCTTGTCCTGGTCACTATTGGAAGGATAAGTTTTCAAAGGTCCAAGCAGTGCGTTCAGGACTAGCCTGTCAGGTTTGTGTAGAGACCAGATGATTTGGTGTGCAGATTAGGAATGGGAAATGGGCCCAGGGAAGCCCTGTTCAATAAGTCTCATAGATCTAAGTCTCATCGATCACAGGTCTAAATGCCAGATATAATACGGCATTTAGAAGTGCTGAGTGGGCAGGTTTTTTTAAGGACCTCAAGGGTTTAAGTTACATTTCTTTAGCATTCTGAGGCTGTTCCTTTGCATGTACCATGTCATATACTTGCCTTCAGAAGAGAAACTGCACCACTTGCTTGGCCACAGAGCTAAGATATCATCTAAACAATAAAGGCTTTTCTCCCCACTCATGTTTCCAGCAGAATAATCTCATATTTTCAGTTAGCTTGTTCTTGGTGGCAGCAGAACGGTCTGAGGTGCATAGCAAATTGCTTATGCAGTCCACTGACCCTCTTCCACTGTGCCATGGGATTTCTCCAGTGGCATAATCATTCTTCAGGCACTGACAGTTGCTCATATGTTCCCCATGGTCATAGCTGTGAGTAGCAGGGAAGGCATTCTAGATGTAGGCATGGTGCACAGATAGGTGCCTTACAACACAAAATTCTCTTGAGAACTTAATTTTAAGCCTAGATTAGCCTGGGCATATCCAGTGAAAATTAAAATCCCAACTGGTACTCTAGACACAAATTAGAGTAGGAAGGTTATAAAAGATTTAAATTGTATATAGCTTCCTTCTCCACAGAATGTAAATGTCAAAATAGAATAAAAGATTTTCACCACTAATTGAGTTTAAGGTCTTTGTCTGTTGAGGTTAGAATTGTGAAATGTCTTAAAGACACTGTCTGGAGTTTTGATTTTTGCTTTCTCAGAGAAAAGAATATTCTGTTTTATAAAAATCTGTTAATTAGAAATTAAATCTTATCAGGGTGAATCCTGTGGCCCTCTGAAAGACTGTTTTAGCAATGGAAAATTAGTTAAGGTTCAGACTTTTGTTTTCATATGATAGATATGTCTTTGGTTTTGTCTGACGCTGAAAAGATGGTTGTTATTTCCATGGCCGAGTGTGTTGTAATAGCTGATTTGCACAAAGTATCAGCAACATTTAACAGGCCAATGATGTGTAGCCCTGAGCTGGAGCTCCCAAGGCTTGGCCTCCTTCACACTTTGCTGAAGACTGCTAGTAAGCCATTTTAGTATACGTGTGGCTCAATTTTCCTGTTTTTAAAATAAAGATTGTTATATTCCATTCCTTGGTAAGCTCATTTGATATCTACCAGGCAAAAAAATGTGTATTACCAAGTGAAATGGAGAACATTAATTTTTCAAGGCATTATTTGCATTTCTTTTAATATTATTCTAGTTCTATAAAACATGCATGGGAAGAAAAAAAAGCATGAAACATTTAAAATTTTCTTTTTTCAGAGACCTATCTTGTCTCCAAATAGAATGTCATCAATTAAATGACTAAGAGGACTCTGAAATTTATCCTGTATGCTACTTTTTATGAATATAATAAAAAATGTGAACAATGAAAAATATATCCAGAGCTTCCCATAATTTTATACTGTTCAGAGTAAATAACTATATTTATTACCTGTTTTGAGTAATTAAATTATTAGCCTTATTTCCATTGCAGAGAAAATGTGGAAAAATCTTTTTACAGAGCCTGCTCTAGACTGGCTAGTGTTCAAATGAAGGCAATTTTGCTGTGTCTGAATGTTTCTGACACTAGACATATATATTTGTAGCATTTCTCTAAGAAATGAGAGATCCAGGGTCCACTTTGATTATAACATTCAATGGAAAGGCATTTTCTTAGTAAATTTAGGTACTCCGAAAAAAATCTCATAAAAAAGATTGGTCTCCTGCTATTTAAGCTTTAAGGGAGAAGGTTTCTTTTCACCTATAGTATGAGCTGCCCATTCTTTTTTTTTTTTCAATCTTTCTGAGATTAAAAAAAACAGGTTCATTTATCACTTTGACTCTTTTGGCTTTTGAGTCAGCAGAGTTTGAACACCTCTTATATCTTTTTCCCCTTCCTATTTTTGAAAGACAGCCACAAATACTATACTGAGCACAAATAAAGACAGTCTTTCTCCTGAAGAGCTTTACAGGTAAACACTTGGAGGACTAGACATTCTAAGAAATCCAGATGTTTGGAAGGAGTTGAATGCAGAAAGGGTGCTGTGTTGGCTGAACCTAAGCATGAATGTTTTTACCAAAATACGCTACTAAATTTAGCCTGGGTGGCTTGACAATTTTCTCTTTTTTACCCAGAAATTTCTCACTATTACGTTTTAGGGACTCATTTGACTCATAAACAAGACCACACGAATAGCTCACTTATTTCCTGAGTGATCTTCAAAGACCTGGAATATCAGTGTTTCTTACCTCTAACTAGGGATGGAACAGTTCTTGTCATGTCAGAGTATTGTTCATGTCCATTCATTTTTTCGTGTCTTCTTAGACACAATCAAGTTAGTGACAATTCTGTTAAGAATCTCTTTGATTTAGTCTACAACCAAGTCATCTTTAGAGCATCTTATCACATATAGTGGCTACGTGTAGCTACTACTCCGGGAAGCTTCTGTATTCCCAAAGCCATCAGACTGCATCACTACTTGGTTGCTCATAAAATGAAGCAACACTTGATGGTTCTTACTTTTCTTTTTCTTTTCAAAATTCCCTTTACTGGTCAAGAGCATAGTAGCAATGCAAGGATTTTGGCACTACTCTGGGCTTGAACTGACCTCATGTTTTGATGTAAATCTCTTGAAGTTCATTCATCATCCTGATGCATTTGTGCCATGTTATGGCGGTGTTGGGAGTGTAATTTACCTCTTCCTCACTGTAATTTTGTGCTGGTGCAATCCTAGGGTAACTCTGCTAGTTTGTAGCGTAGGAACTGAGGTCTCCCCAGCAATGTATATACTTGGGAGCTATATAAGCTCAGTCAGAGAGAAACATACATTTGCACTAAAGCCAACATGATAGAAAAGAAATACACCCCTCTGAATTTTTGGAATAGCTCTAATATCAGTGCAAGTGAGAATAAAACTTGAATCCCTGATTGTTTTAATTTTACTTTTTCCTTAAATTGTTTTAAATCAATTAGCACAGACTTAGAGAAGAAGTACTTTTTACTTATGAAAAGTCAGCCCAAAACAAAAGTTCAACTAATTATTTTTATTTTCTAAACCACTTTTTAAGGTTGTGTTATGAAGTGAAAAGCCTTTACATATGGAGGTCTCAGGGGAGCTGCCATTCCTTAATGTTTTAAACAGATGCTTCACTGAGCAACATATTTAATTAAGTCCACAACTGTTGTGCTTAAACAAGACTGATTTTTACTACAGCAAGAATAAACCTGAATTCACAGAAACAATTAACCATATTTGTTTGTACAGTGTGTTTTATCAAAGAGGTAGAGTGGCTTTTCAAAGACATTGATTTAAGTGTTGGTCATCACTGAAATCTCTGAAACAAAGGTAAAAGTCATAGTGTAGATACAGTCACTGCACAGAAAATGTAGGTAGCTACTCTTTTTATAAGGTCTGATGCTATTTCCAAGGGACTTAATGGGAGCCAGACTGAGCTTTTGTATGTGTTGGTGATATATGTATATGCATATATAGATATATAATATTATATTTATGTATGAAAATATAATTTTTATTTGTCTTATAAATAATTTTTATAGTAAAATTGCTTATGTTATAAATAAGTAAATGGGAACCACTTGCTCATGGTTTCAATATTCAACCCATTGACTAACACAAGACCCAAAGCCACAAACCCTGATTACACTCAATATCATACAGGTACTAGAGTACAGAGTGCCAGGACTAGAGTACACAATGAGACCTTCACTTCACTCAGCTCTCTGCCAAGGAACCTCATCAGGTTTAGAGAATTGCTCTATTATTAACACAGGAATTTTACTGCTGTTTTATCCAGGCTAGGCTAATGACCTCAGTGGAACTCCTCTAGTGTAAGTAGCAGCTGAATAATGTTAAGATCACTGTGTGGAAAGATTCCTTTGAGAGTATCATGTAAGACTGCACATTGTCTTATATTCCTTTGTCTTTTCAATGGAGTGTCTTGGAAGAAGCTAACTTATTTCTTCTTAAAAGTAGCAACTTAACTTATTCCATAATGATTGAGATTTAAGGACTCTCTCTGAGTGGATTCTGTGCTGTGCTTCATCTGCTGCAGCTCTGTGACATGCAGCAATCATGAACTGTCAGAGGCATTTCAGTGTTTCTTTATTGCAAGAAAGGTTAGAAACAGGTGCAGCCATTATTTTTCTGTGTACCCATCATTCCTTGGTGTTTACGCATTTGTGGAGTAAAGTTCACTGCAATGCATGTTTGTGTTTTTGACTAAACCTTAGTGTCAATATATATCAATGCTTATATAAACTAGGACTGTCTAGTCTTAAGGGCACTAAATAAAGGCTATAGAGATTTTGTCCCTGCTCTGCCACAGCCTTTTTGTTTCAGCAGAGTGAAAATATCTTAAGACTTCTTGATTTTCTCAGTGTCTTCTAACTCTTCTTTGCATAATTTGATCTGTACAAGTGTGGTGAAAGAATTTTTTAATGTGATATGCAAATAGGACCTTTTTTCCTTTTTTTTTGTCAACTAAGTAACATGGTAAAGCAAACTGTAACATTACCACTCCCTATTTCAGTAACAACACCATTTACATTACTTAATTTATTAAATATTCAGAGACTGGCTAAAGCACAAATTTTTTGTATCATGGTAGTAATTAATGATGATCAACTACTGTATTTCTGATAAAAGTGATTTGGGTCAAAGCACTTGTTGCTACACAGCCTCATAATACTTCACACAGAACAAAAAAATCTTATGGTTAATTTATGTATTTATTTTTTTAAGCACCAAAGAAAACCAGCTTTTCTCCATTACAGAGGAATAGCCTATCAGATTTTGCCACAGAATAATTGCATTGTCTAGTAAAATGACTGAGTTGTTGCCCATGACAAAAATCTTTGTTCTTTTGGGAACTTGTGGAGAAATTTTGCCCTGGGTGAAGTTCTCGGTTTTGCTTAATCATTTGTTGTTGTTGATATTATCTGTTTTTATAAGAAATTCAGAATGAGAATGGTAGCAGTTTCACAGTCTCCACAGCTCAATAAATTTCTGAAACATGAAATATTTTGATAGCTTGTGATCCAAGCAATAAATAAACTAAGATTCATAATTTGTATTTTCTGAAACTGGTTACAAAGTCTAGAGGAAGAAAAGGATTTGACTATTAGATTAAAATTATGAAATGACATGTGCTCTAAAGGAGAGCTAACATGAGCTGCCTTTGAACATATAGATACAGACGACCCAGTTCTTCTCTTGTCTTTCCACTGTTGTTTTCTCTGTGAAATAACATTAGAGTTAAAAAGAATAATGAAAGGTGTTAAAACTGCCAAGACAGTTAGTTTTAAATGCGGCTGTAACCAGCATGGAAAAAAAAGCCAGAAAAAAAAATCGACACTGGAACAGCATCAGGAAGTCTAAGGAATTGTCAATAACATTATATGGGATATATGTCAGTACTCTGACTCACTGAAAAATACAGGGCCCAGTCATAGTCTCCTTCAGATTTGATGGCAAATTTCCCATTTACTTCAATAACACAGGATTGGAACTTCTATTTGAAACAGGATTATCATAATTATTTTAGTTGGCAGAAGTACTTGTTTCAGTATTTCCCATAACTTGGATGTAAAATGACTTCTCAACAATAGATGTAGTATACCATAACAGTAGTACTCTTGTTAATGGTAGGAGATGTCAAAGAATTCACAGTCTACAGGTGATTACTTTTTTCTGCTTGCAGATATTACATTTAGTTTTGTGAAGTAACACTGTGTTTTCAAGCTATGCTGTATTTCACATTACCTTACTGGATGCCTGTGCAGAGAACTGGAAAGTGATAGGTGTTTTAGTGCAGTCTCTATGTTATTTGTAAATTCAAGAGACACATTATTCGTGTATTAAAGACAGTCCAAATGTTATCCAATAAATAGTATTTCACTGAGTTAGCCTAGAGGACAATACACAGTACAGTAAGAGAAAAAAGGTGTATTAAAGAGCAGCTCAGGAACAGAAAAATGTCACAGGTAGAAAAGATCAGCATTGTAACCTGTCTTCTGATCAGGGTTTACTAAAATTGCATAAAGAATTAATAACATGAAATTCTCCTTGACACTAGAAATATTATGCATAATGAAGTAATAATGAACTGAGTCATCTAAAGAAGCAGTTTCTTTTTAGAATCTGTTGATTCTAGAATTAGTTGCCGTAGATATTATTATTCTTATTAAAGTTATTGTCAGTGTTATTTATTGATTATACTGCTCTCCTACAGTGCCTGTAAACAAAATTTTTAGTTTTTTTCCTAGTTATCATGCTGTGTACTTCTTGGAATAAGTTGAGTGGTTTTAAAGAAATGAATATTTCACAAAGCAATAGCAATAGTGCCTACAAGTATGGTGAGTCACACACTGCTTCCTACATTAAATCCAAATGGGAAGCTTTGATAGGCAGAGCTATTTAGAATAAAACTACATTCTAATGCCAAATGCTTGCTGACCTGATAATTGAAGGGTCAATTGAATTTATTGGATTTAATTTTTTACTAGGAAAGCAATTTTGATAAATTTAGGTTTAGTTAAAAAATTGTGAGTAACTGCTCCGGTTATATATATTGAAGGATCATATTTTCAGAAATACAGAGATAATTCAAAACATATGGGCTCTGAAGAGTGCCTTTGTACACAACCTTTTCAAAACAGGTTCCATCAGTTCCATGGTATTTATGCTGCACTTTCCTGTAAACCACAGCAGGCTGAGGTGAATAATTGAGGTGACTGACATGACAGGGTTGCTGCAGGTGATTGCATCCCTCGGATGGCTGAGGTGACGTGGGATCTGCGAAGGGAGAAAGGACTCCTCCTGCTAACTTGGGAAACCAAGCGCTTCAAGTGCCTGCAAGACCTGTGGGACCCGGATGTCCTGAGTCACTGGGGTGACTGCAATGACCCAAGGCACCTGACTTACCTGGGCAATCCACACATCTCCGGCTTTTATAACAGAAACAGATAAACACAGAAACTGCAGTTTTCCACCCCTGGACATCAGCTGCAGCACAGAGGTTGCCAAAGTTCTAATACTTGTCAAATTTTGGAGGTCTGAAATTCCTACCCTCGAGCTGCCTAAGGTTATTCGTTGTGGCGTTCCAGCAAAAATCTCCCTAAAGAAAATTAAGATATTACTGAGAGATAGACTTTGTGAATTTCTCTGACAAAGGGCTACTGCTTTGACTCCCACTATAAGGAGACACCACTCCTGACCTTGTGCAGGAGAAAGATGAGCAATAACACAGGAACAGCAGGGGCTGCTGAGACTAAGCATGGTCCAGATGAGACCTTAGAGACAGCATAAATCCAAACTGCTGATGGGGCTAGTGCAGAATCATTTCTGTTAGTAGTAGTAGAGAAAGAGAAAGATGTGATGAGTGGACTCCACTAAAAATCCGATGCACTGTTTTGCTGCTGATTTCCAGCTATTTTAGTACTGTCTTTCCTATGATCAAAATGTAACATGGCCTAGGAAAGTGGTCCAAATGGTGTTCTGAATGAAATAGAATAATTTTTATTTCCTCAAGCCAAAAGTATATTTAGCCCTGGAACAATAAATCTATCATTGTACTGATGGGAGCAGTGAATAGATACTGCAATCAAAGTGCATATTTATGATATGATAAAGTAACTATCTCCAAATGGTTGTGCCTCCAGCTCAGTACAACCCTTTTTTGAAGTTCCAATGGCGCTCTAGATTGGACATCTCCTGGATTTGTTTCCTTTTCTTTTTCAGCCAGTTCAACAGAATGGGCTGTGGGCATGAAGGGTAGTGTAATGGTGAAAAACCAGAACAGTCTGCCCTCTAGTTTACCCTTTTATATTGCACCAAGCATTGCACTTCGTATGCAGTGCCCTGGGAGTTTAGTATTCCCTAGAAATATTTTGTATAATTATTTGTTCCATCACTTCCTATTACCTTTGGTTGCATTAAGGTGATAAAAATAGTACTGTGCTGTATATTTAGCCATCTACTTAATGCAAAATATATCTGTTGTCCATTAAAACATTTAATTAAATATTTAAATCATTTTTTCCTCAGTGTGAAGAAGACATTTTAGATGAAGTTCATTGAATCTTATAAATATTAAATCATGAAGTGTAAGTTTCCTCTATTACACTGTGGGATGTGTAGTAATATAGCAGTCAGTTTTAAGTGCTGCTGATCATCTCTAGGGAAGTGTTAAAGAGCCGCCACTTTCACTGAAACCATTGATTTGTTTTGGGATGGTTTGAGTTTTTTACATCTGTTCAGACTGTACATCTTAGTTAAAGAAAGTGAGAATAATATCAGTGCAGCATGCAAAGATTATCTTTCCAACTGGTGCTGTCAAGTATGGAAAGTTCTGTTCATGTGTGCGAAACCCTTCATGTTATAAACTGAGACCTGGTTTGCTCTTCTCCCCTTCTGAGCTAGATAAGACTGTCTCATACGAAAATTAGACTAGCGTTCTCTCAGAACAGCCTGATGATACAATAGTGAGATGGAACTCTTGGAACCGTGAATGTACTAAACTTTTTATTAAATACCTTCTTTCACAGCTGGGATGAGCTCTGTACTGAAAATTGGAAAGAAATTCAAGACGTATATGCAGGGCTGAACAGCCTGGAGTGAATTTGGTTGTGCAAGAAAGGTTTATGATGAGGGAGGATGAGACTGAATTAACTCTGAAATTATATTATATCATTCTCAGTAGGAGGAGTATACTTTAATTGACCTGTGTATGAAAAACAAAGAAATGTTAATAGCCTTATTTACTGAAAGATATAAGCTGTATAATAACTTTGTCTGCCTCTAACATGGACATATACATTATATTCAAACACTTATGGTTATAATCTTCTTTATTCCTTCCCTCTTAACATAACAGAATCAACCAGGTCTTAAAGCACACTGGGTGATACTGTGATAAGCATCAGGGTGTACCCACACTCTTCATCAAACATTAAAGGGTCTGAAGACAGGAGTCTGGGATGACTTTTACACCCTGTGCAATCAACTGATTCCTCCAGGGTGTGAGTGTGTCAGGAATACGGGAACTGGGAATCGAGTCTTTTAAAAAGCAGATGCAGTGGGAGGTGTATATATGTGTCTGAATGCTATAATGGCAACTGCTCTTTCAGCAATTCAGAGCCAAGGAAAGGTATTGATAGTATGCAATATTTTGCTTGTATATTTGTCAATGTAATCCATTCTATTTCTGATTTATTTGTAATGCTGGCATCATCCATTTCTATCACTGCAGTAGAATTGCTTTTCAGAGCAGGGAGAAGGGCAGTAAATGTGTCCGTTTCTATCACTGGAGATCGTTTTTAGCATGGATTTACCCTGAGTGACAAATGTTTTGATCATTACCTGTAATGATAGCAGAAACTTCTGTGGCCCAGAGAAAGCCATAGTGAAATACAGTGCCTTGCTAACTGAATGTAGATAAATTAAAAATTAAAAGAAAGGCTTCTTTATTTTATTTCTTAATGGTGTGGGTAACTAAGCATGGAATGAACCTGTCAGAAGTTGTGGTCAATTTTTTTGTCACATCAGATCCTTCAATAAAAAAACCAACTGTTCAGAACATACTGTAGCTCTAAAAGAAATTAATTTGATGCACAAATTCTTAGATCAAGAGCTTGTATTATTGAGGAGGCAACCTGGATGTTCACAGTGGTCATTTTGGCTTCAGCTATCAATTAATCATCAGGAAGTACCTGATGGTGAGAGTTTAACAACTCTCCATTTTTGCTGTAGCCCATTCTCTTGCCCTACATTTATCTGCAGGCTATGGCGTGTGTTACTAGAAAAAAAAAGTCATGGGTAGGAAATACTTTTCAGCAGACATCGATATTCCAAACAATACAGCATGAGCAGAAAAAGCAAAGCTATGAATATCGCAATTTATGCTGATTTTTTCATAACCTGGTCTACACTGTCACAATCATAATATTAAGGGTAACCCAGAGTATCTTAGCTGCACTTCAGGATATGATACTTCAAGGCTTACATTCACACACCAAAGAGAAAGAAAATTCCCCCAAAACACTCTGCCCAATAGTTTTTCACAAGGATGAACCTTATTTTCCTTAGAAAAAACCCACCCAGTCAACCAACCAACCAACCAAAACCAACAACAAAACAACAACAACAAAAATCCCACAAAACCTTTGGACAAGTTAATCAAATAAAAGCTTATAATGCATCTCAAGATGTTAGATTTCCAACCTGTCACACCTGCATATAGCCAGTGTAAATGGCCAGTCTTCGTGAACGAAGAACCGGGGAAGGTCTTTACACCTTCCAGCCTGCGCATTGGATTTTTTAG
>JAWMRA010000078.1:136208831-136225020 GCA_035584735.1 Pseudotriccus pelzelni | reverse complement strand
ATCCAATGCGCAGGCTGGAAGGTGTAAAGACCTTCCCCGGTTCTTCGTTCGCGAAGACTGGCCATTACTTACTTATAGCCAGTGTATTGTATTTAATTAAAGTATATGTTCCAGGAAGGCATCAACTGGAGGATGCTAACATGGATCAAAGGCTGTAAGAATTCGAATATGCAGATGTCACCCCTCATTAGTTCATTTCAGTGACTAATCAATTAAAAGTATGTGTTTTGCTTGTACTAAGGGTCTCTTCTGGCTACTGGTTTTATATTCCAGTCTGTTTTCTTATTAGTTTTACTACTGTTCTGATATCTACAAATATATGAGTCTCTAATATGAAATCTTTGCTATATCATGACAGTGTAAACCATGATGTAGCTTAAGGACAGGCTCAGAAAACATCTGAAATCTGCAGTTTGCTTTTGAATTTTGTGATAGCTGACTACAGAAAATTTTCATTCTCCTAAAACCCCCATGAGAAATCATGGGATCACCTTTCTAACTTTTGGGATCAGAACTTTATGCAGTGACTGCATTTAATTCCCTTGAAGATAGAGTTGGGCAGTAAGAGTTATGAATCTTTTCGAGAATGTCAACTTTTGATGTTTTCCTTTCCTTGTTCCACCTGAACGCAGTGGTGATGTAATGCCATTCCTCTTAAGTAAATGCAAGATTGAGTGGGACTCACATTCCTAATGATCCCAGAGAAGAAAGAAAGAAAATTCTGCTTGGCAGCCCCCAGCTTTGCAGCATCTGAGGGAGTAGTGACCCCTGAAATGCACTTGCAGTGTCACATTTCTCATCTGGGATTGCCACCACAGCACTGCTCTACACTGGACTGATAGCACTTTGGTGATGTGATAGAGCTTTTAATCTGTTATCAGGACTAAATAGATATCTAATGCAGTTTTTGCCATCATTTACCATAAAACAGATTGTTTCGCTTAAGAGGAAAATGGTATCACATTCATGATATTCTCTGGCATACTTTGGGTTCAATGTATCTTTCTTTAGGCAGAAGGAGGAGATACGCAGAAGTTTTTCTGAATTCTTGTGACAATTTTTAGAAATATTTGTTATATAGTTTATCAATACTCATGTATTTCCTGATATTTCCCTCTCCCCCTCATCCCATGCTTTATTTCTGCTGTAATATTTTCATGAATAAATTCCATGATGGAGTAATTCTCTGAACACGCGAAAAAAACATTAGTAATGGAAAGCAAATGCATGAATATTGCATAAATTCCGTATATTTGCTTCATGCCCTGAGGACACCTTTATTTGTACTAGATAGTGTTTCATGAACAGTTTGAGTTCCTGAAATATGTTCGTTGTTTGGTTGAGCAGCTGTATCCCAGGATAGTCACAGATGAAACCAAGCAAAATACATAAAAACAACTCCTCAAGGCACCATAAACTTTTAAGGTCCAAATCCTGGTGTCAGCTATTCATGTACAACTCCCAATGATGTCAATGGAAGTTTCATGAGAATATCTGAAAACAGATGATGTCCTTTATCATAGCTAGGGAAAACATGAACCAATGGAGTTTTGATGAAAACAGAAACTGGAGCTCATGAGAGGAGCGACCTGAGGATTGTCAGTTCCCCTTCAGGCATCCCTCAATTGCCAGCGTTATTGTGTTGCTTAGCAGTCAGAACAGCTTCCCAAAAAATCCCCACTTCTCTTTAGTTCCAGTGTATAGCCTGAAGGGGATAAGAATCCCACTGAAAATACTCTGGTTATTCTGGATTCCAGATGGGCCAGCTTCACTCAGTGATGCAATAGGGATACAGATTGGGGCTCTTGTCAGCATGTATTTCATGTATTTCATAAACTGATGCCCACCCAACTCTGCCTGGAGGAAGCTCTATCAGGATCAGAGAAAATGGCTTGTAGATGTGCCAGGGGAGGTTTAGATTAGATATTAGGAAAAATTTCTTCACTGAAAGGAGGAGTCAGGAGGTGGAACAGACTGTCCAGGGAAGTGATGGAATCACCATTCCTGGATATGTTAAAAGACATGTGCATGGGACAGTTGAGGATATGGTTTAGGGGTGAACACGGTGGTGCTGGATTAATGGTTGGACACGATGATCTTAGAGTTCTTTTCCAACCTTAATGATTCTTAATGATTCTATTATTCATGAATCTTATCTCTGTTTTTCTTCCCATATTTCAATTAGCTACTTGTGAGTGCAAACAACATCAGCTACACAAGTAGGTTGTCTGGATCCATCCTACAAGCTATCGGCATTCAACTGGGAATTGGTGGTCAGTGTTCGCAGACAGTTGCTTCCACAGGGAATTCATCTCATATTTGAGCTGAATCCCCCTCTGAAGGCAACTGGTTGTTTTCATCTGCTCTGGAGAGAGATGAGGGAATTAAATTCTTAACAGGGGCATCATAGTTTGGACCCTAAAACTTGTCAGAGTGCATCTAGAACAGAATGTTTACTACACTGTAGTTTTCTACCCTGGTACGAGCTACTGAGTAGTGATATTGTGCAGATGTACTGCAGTGTATGCATTTCTGAGTAGAAAATAGATGAACTATACATTAATCACTGAAACTTGTTGTAAAGTTTATCTGAGCACCAGAAAGAGTGAAAATCTTTCTGTTAGTCTGGCCTTGAACTTTCCTTGGTGATTTGACTAGCCATCCTGAATGTCCCATTTGGTTCCCTCTTTGACAGAAAGGAGACTAGTCCTACATGTCAATAGAGCAATTCGAGAAACTGCACTAGGATCTGTGTGTGAGGAAACTCATCTGTAGTGCTGGCAACAATTGCTTACTCAGCAGCAGATGCAGTCAATGCATTTTAACTAATTGTCTGTTTATTTCTGTACTCTTTGGCGGACGAAATTTTGTCATGAGACAGGCCAGATGGTGCAGACATCGACACCTGTAATTAAGTGAGAAATAAATGGTGCAGCACCTTGTCTTGCCCCTCGTAAAAGCCCCCAGCTTTTTTTAAAATCCTGTTGGCTGTGTTTATGGGCTCAGCTGTATTTTGAATGCTGAATTTCTTAAAAGAACGCATAACTTTTGTAACGTGGCTCCTAGTAATCAATTTTCATTTCCTAATTTAGATGATGACAGACTTGGGAAGGCCTCTTCTAGTAATCCCTTCTTATTGTATATAAGGAAGATAATGTATGTAATGCAACCAGCCATAGCGCAAGGTTTAAACAGCAGAGTTTAAAGGCAATCAGTGATGAGATTCTGCCGACACAGCCTCAGCTGATATGTAATACCATAGAATCAATTACCAGATTCAATTTCCTATAAAATTTCTCCTTTTTCAGATAAATTTTAAATATCTCACAAGAAAAATCTCTTTATTTTGTTTAATTTTCCTAGAAAGCAGGGAGTGACATGACTCTGTCATAAACCTTAAATATTCATGTTTTGATTAATAATGTGGGGGAGAAAACTCACACTGACACTATTTACAGTCACCTCCTGATGCAAACAAACAAAAAGCTGTTATCAATCAAGCATAACTTTATGAAATTGACTGATAGTACTGAGAATTTTCTCAGTTTATTTTTGACCAAAAAACCTGAATATGCACATTTCCTTTTGAGTTCTAAAGTCTGAAACTAAGAACCTGCTATCGCACCAGCACATTAAACACCTAAGCTGTTTACATTAGTATGCAAACTCTTTATTCAACTGAATGTCCTGCATATAGGATGTTTATATACCTCACTCAGCTTATATAGGTCATGATTTGGTTTAAGCAGAGAAGAACCAGCTAAACTCACATGAGACAGTGTGTTGATAGTTTGGGTTTTCTTTTCCCTTTAAACATACCTAAAATAGGTGTTCCTTCAGCCTGCATAGATGACTTATATCAGAAAATGCACAAGTTAAATAACTTCTTTTTCCAGTCAACCTACAACTACAGGGTCTATAGGTCCTAGAAGTAGGATTTTGCTTTTTTTGGGTGTCTCTGACAATGCTGTGTCAGTCCAACATATGCCTTTGGCTGCTGAAAACTTTTTGTTTCCCTATCACTTAGGTTGCTCATCTGTGACACAAAAACTCCCATCATACTGAACTTCATTATCTAGATGAGATGGAGCAGGGAGAGAAATCTTAGTTTCTCCTTTTGTGTACGCAGCTTTTAGGCAGTAATATGGACGCAATGAACTTACTGGAGATGGGAGTAATGGTGTGAGATTGCTCACACCATTACTTTAGATGGAAATTGAGTCTGTGCTGTCTGCACAGAAGTCTTCTTGGGGCTCTACTTTCTGCTTTATTTTAGTTCTCTTTGCCTCAAGGATAATGAATATAGAATTTTTCAAGGACCTTTCCAGCCAGCAATCATTCCTAAACATCAGTTATGTAACACTGGGATTTTTGCCTTTGAGAAAGTTGTTTATTTATTCACATTATTTTTCTAGTGTACTAATTATGAACTACCCTGTCTACGTTAACCCACTAGAGCAATTAGTTTACAGCTGAAACCTAGTAGCAAAAACTTTCATTTAATCAAATTTTCATTGTTCATGCATTTAAATTAAGAGCTTGATTCTCTCCTATTCACTTATGCATTGTCACTCCAGGCTTTTCTTTGTCAGTGAGTTTGAAGTTAATTTCAGCTCTGATCACTGACAGTTAGAGTGCTGCCATTTTGCTATCATCACTTGTTCGTTTTCATTTTGATACTACCTGGGAAAAGTCAAACCCCATGACATTGAGTGCTGTGCTAACACAGACCATGGAGATGGTTCAAGGCCCCACGACCTTGAAATGGTGTAGCATTTTTCTTTAAAAGCCAATGATAAAACAATGTGCCTACCAGATAATAATATTTCATTAATTAGTTTTACTGTCTGTGATAACTGAATGCAGTCATACATGAGGATCCCATTGCTGGAAAAAAGAAGTCAAGCGTGCTACAGAACCACAATTAAAGTACATTAAACTTAAGGATATTATCAGGCTGTGGCTTAGATGCAGAAAATATTCACAGATATAAGAGCCAAATGTTTTATGAGGGAGAGATAAATATGTGTAAAAATAATTATTTATCTATTACCCACAAATTGGTATGTCTTTGTTGCAAATGAAGGTGATCAACCTGCTTAGAAAAATAAGTCTTGTTCCTTGACAAGCACTTTACCCAGTTCAGCTTCCTGACACTCACAACACAGTGTGTCCCAAAACAAGAAATTAATTGCATCAGGAGACACTAATGACCACAACCCCACCACTTTCAAAATCAGATCTGTGATTCACCTTGACTTAGCATTGGTTGAGCATCTTCTTTTGTAAGTCACACCACACCCACTTATGAATAAAGCAGCACAATAAGCAATCTATAAATTATTCAGTTAATCTCTGTTACAAGGAGAATATGAATTATTATTCCTACTTTTATCTTCTTGAATGATATCCAGGCTAGAAAACAGGCGTGGTTTGTATTTATGGTGGAGGAGATGGCAGAGATGGGAATGAATGCAAGGTTCACTTTAAATCCATGAAAGAAAAGTGGCATTTTACCTTGGATGACATTTGAATGTTTTTTAAGAAACTGAATTTGTTATTCTTGATAGTGAGCTGTACATTCAAACAGATGCCCATTGTGAAATTTTATAGTTGTATTACATGTGTTGTAAATTGTCAAGCAAGAAAGTGACATTTTGAACTGTCAGCATGTTTTGTCCTTGCATCATCTCCTTGCCACCCATTCTAAAGATGTATATGGTTTAACAGGTTGGAAATTCAGTTCCATTGAATGAGATGGTGTGTAAAAGCAGTCTTTATCTTACTTTGTGAAAGATACATAAGTTTAGACAGTTTGATAGTTTAGACACATTGACTGAACAATCAATGGTTTTGTTTCAAGATGACTAAGTTTCAAATTCCTTTACTATGTTGCCTGACTTTGACATGACTCATGAATGCAGAGTTTGATTCAGATCTGGGGACACCTTACCACAGGTGAATAAGACAGGGCCTAAACAGATACTACATCAAGTCCAAAATCCGTAACTTTGATGATTTAAATATACCAGGCCCTGAAAACACTGAATTTATCTTCTGCTGATCACAGGCAGAAGCCCTTCTGGACTTGTATCCAAATCTGGAATGCTTGTCTGGTCTTCAGGACACTGACAGCAGAGGAGGGAGACAAAAGCACATAGAACAAACACAATACATTTTTACAACATGAAGTAAGCAAAAAAGAGAAGAAAAACTGGGTACATACCAGTTAACATGGTATTGTGGAAAGTAGAGTTGTGTTCTTGTTGGTATCTGGATTTTTGAGATTTGTGATAGAACAGTGTAGTAGATTTGGTGTAGGATTGTAAATTAGGGTCTATGTCCTCATGGCAGCGGAAGCTAGCAGTCACAGAGGCACAGACAAATGGCATAACAGCAGCAACATAAGTGCTCCAGTGTTTAATTCCCAAACAAAGTGATCTAGAGGAGAATTCATCTTGGCTGTGGTCCTCATTACGGGCAGACCAAAAGCAAAGGAGTATGGCACCTCGACAACTCAAATCCCTTCATTGTCAACAGATGTGAGCACAGCTGCTCACACAATACCAGTGTTGAAATGAGCACTCAAGCATGGGCTGACATGTGTTTAGGGCAGGACAGGACATAGTGAGTGTAGGAATCAAACTGGGGGCTGGGAGAACAACACTTTCTGTTCACAGAAGGACCAATCATATGTTTAACAGGTTCAATCTGTTCTCATCTTGATATAGTAGCATAACCACATGGCTTTGTTATCCTGGTGCAACCTAGACAAATGAAAGGGATTTTTCAAATTAGAACCATATTCCAAGAGTTGCTGGCAATCCATGATTCCATGTTCCTCCGTATTGAGATGCTTCAGGACCGTATACTCTCTGTGATGCACAGCGTAGCTTGGGTTAGAGGCAGAGGAGCACTGGGTTGTCCCTGCAGCTGGGAGATTCTTCCACAGATTCCATTTTCCTCTCTCATGAGGGACTTGGATTTTTCCATTTAGTCCAGAAATTGCTCTCTTGCAAGGTCTGGCTAACAGAGTGGTTGTGCACATTACTTTGTTGTAAGAGTTTTAAGAGGGTGAAAAGAGAACTTGTTGTGCTTGCTGGGGTTTTTCACTTGGGGGGGTAAATGTTTTTATAGGCATTAAATACACATTGATCTTTTACCGAGTCTTTTTTCTGTCCCAGTCCTACTCCTGACCTTTGCTTTTCTCCAGCCCCTACCCATAACTGCTCTGGCCATATACTCTCTTATTTCTGAGCCATTTTCTAAAGCAAAGTCTCAAGCAGAACCTTCTCCTTATAACTACATAGTTTCTAGTTTATTGAACTGCTTTATCCTACTACAGTTAGAAATGTTTCACAAAGAAAGCAGCATTGCAGTGCTAATATTTAGTAATCATAACAATGAATTTTTCCTGTATGTCACAGGTATTCTCTGAAGATTTGAAAACATATCATTATCACCTTTCATTGCCCCAGTTTTACAGTGACCCCTTCCCATTTAGTAAGAAGTTATTCTCTTTGCATATGGCATAAAAAATTTCAGTTCAAGTTTTTGAAATTTGATAAGCCTGACACTGTCTACCAAAAATTCTTATTAAGAAATAAAAATAAATAGCCTGGCTCTGTGCATGATTTAACTCCC
This sequence comes from Pseudotriccus pelzelni, assembly GCA_035584735.1. Classification (NCBI taxonomy): domain Eukaryota; kingdom Metazoa; phylum Chordata; class Aves; order Passeriformes; family Tyrannidae; genus Pseudotriccus; species Pseudotriccus pelzelni. The sequence goes on along the minus strand of JAWMRA010000078.1, from coordinate 136,217,376 downwards.
TCATTCATAAATATCTGCGTATTTGGGTTCTTGAATATGAAGCTGGATATATAACTTGAAGCACTTAAATTTGACTTTGTTAGAGGGACTTTGCTCAAGGTGATATAACGATTAAGTGGCAGAATTGGAAACAGACCCAGGTCTTCCAGTTCCCACAACACAGAAAAATTACTGGCTCATGCTACTTCCTCCCAGGGTCAATCTGTATTTAATGTGAGCATTGTATCATTCAAAGAAAAAAATAAATGGGTCCAAAACTTAACATGCATAATTTAGTTTAAGCAAAATTGACACTTTTCCTCAACAGAATATAAAATCTGCACAAGTATTCAGTGGGGCCTGTAAATGCTGTAAAAAATAGAGGCTCAAATGTGCTTGAATTTCAGAGACAAATAATATTGGGGCACATTTCGTGCACATATATGAGTGCAAGATTTAGAGCTGATTCTTCAGTTGAATTAATTTTGAGGAACACTTGATCAAATATAATTTTGACATAATTTTCTCTCTACTATTTTTCTACCCAAATAATTCTTTTGAAGATATCAAATTAATGATGAAAGTAAAAAAAAAACCTTTAGAATAATAGTTTTAGAATAAAATTAATGTATTATAATATTTTGAACAAGAAATTATTTTTGTAGTTTTTCTAATGGAATTCTTTTGAAATTATACAAAATTGCATGATATTATCATATGTTTAATTCAGCCCATTGAAATTTATTCTACTATCAAAGTTATAGCAAAGAAATTCAATAAAATAGTAGTGAGAACATGGCATAATCCTGGGTATAGGGTATTAAATTTTACCAATGCAAGGTTTTGTTTGAATCTCTTTTTTTTTTGGCCAAAAGAGATTTTTGTGTGAATCCCTAATATAAATGCTAAATTAAAAGTGACTGTTGATTATTCTAAGATATAAGAAATATTTCCTCCTACCTCTTGAAACGAGATATTACTGCCATACTGCTACAAATACACCTTGTGATTGCGTAGGTTAATATATTTCAGCAGTTCTTTGAATTTTCTGGTTTGGGCATGTTTGTTTAAAAAAAAGGCAAAAAGCCCCCAACAATGTGATCAACAGTACTCCTAACAATATGAAAATAATTTTCAGCTTCTTGAAATATCTGCTGAGCTTTTCTCCACTTTTCAGTCATTCTAGTAAAACTCAGTGTTATCTTACCAGCTGAGCCTGAGAGAACAAAACAGGCTAGTAACAAAATGATGCCCTAACATTTACACTTCAAAGGAACTTCACAAAGAGCAAACTTCTCATACTTAATGCCACTGATTTATTACTCCTTAAGAAGTCATCTTATGCCCCAATCCTTATTATTCACGGACTTGTGAGGAAACCCAATATATTCAAAGTGGCTCCAAGTACATGAAATAAATTGTAGCATCAAAGCTCTGAACTCAATGAAATTGCTCTGCGCACAAAGTCATTATCATGTGTTTGCAGGGCAGTGATCTTTATGAGCATGTAGGACACTGTGATCTTGCCTTTGATTTCTCCAAAGACCTTGCTAATTTCCAACAATACGCCATAGGATTAAGGGGATCAATTGCTCATGTTAAGAGTTTGCAGGATCTGCAACAAAATGTGACACTGAAGGAAAGCAGGAGATTAAAGAAATCAGATAGTAGAAAATCCAAGAATCAATCAGAGAATTTAAAAATTTTATGGGGAAAAAAATTATCTGTCAAAAAAGTGTGAGAGAAGGCCAAATAATGGAATATGAAATAATATATTCAGGTTTTGGTCTGCCCAGAGTGCTACCAATGGGGAATTTTTTTCTTGCGTTTAATTGGAGTAGAAGAAACTTCTTTTAACTTTGGAAATTATCTGATCTAAATTGTGTTTGACAGTAGAATAAAGATCTTGAAGATATCTGACCCAATTATTTAATGCCTGTGGTGTTCCATTTACATGTCAAAGCACCTGGGATACCACAATTGAGTGTTCTGTGGGGAGGATCTTTTCACTCTGAAGATAAATTCTTGCTTTGCTCAAACTACCTTTCCCAGAAAGTGATATGTGAGAGTCAGTTTAATATGACCTTTGCTTTTTAATTGGCAAATAAGGGAAGAACTGTAGGAGCTTAATGCTGAGTTTAGTTAAAAAAGAATGACTGACACCAAACTAACATGATGATAAAATAGAAAAGTGCACCATCCAAGAAGAACATGCATATATTTAGTGTGTTTAGTGTGCAGCAGAATGCAATATTTAGATATTAAATGGAAACACAATTACTATTTAAACATGTGAGAAAAAAAATTTGGGGAGTTTCCATATGCCTTTCCAGTAGACACCTCTCAAAAGTTCACTGCTTTTCAAGTGCGTCATTGAAACCATACTTAAGAAACGATGAGACAAAATTATTTAAAATAGAAAGGTTTCCATTTTAATAATTGTGTCTCATTATTTTCTGAATATGATGCCTTCAAGAATGTATTTACTTTAAACATAGCATTTAAGTACATGCCGAGTTAAAACCCTTTGACTTTTAAAGGGCCTTCGTGTAGTTTCTGTTGCTGAGTTATGAATTTAGTTTTCCTCTGCCAGGCTGAGAAATTTCAAAACTTAATGTTACGTCATGCTGGAGAAAGTTGACTATCAGAAGTAAGACTTCTGATTGTTTGTTGCTTCACATCTTCTTCACATCCATTAATTACACTTTATATGAGTCAAATATATGATGATGTAAAATCCAGTCCTTTGTTTACACTAGCATGAGTAAATTGTACACGATTTTTACATATACTTAGCTAAAATTTTAAAATGTGATGCAAAATGCTAAGCAGTTGAGGATCGGTATTTTGAACTGTAACATTTACTGGACAAAGAGCCTTAGATGTGAAGTAGTGAGATTGTTTTATAAAAAATTTTCCTATAAGGTACGTCATGTGTTTCTAGCAAGACCTCAGCTTCTTAACGTCCTGGCTAGATGGGCAAACCACATTTCTGATGCCTTCCAAAAAACAACAAAACTGTTAATGAGCTAGTTCTATATTCCCCCCTAAAAACCCCAAACAAAACACAAGAAGTTTATAAAAACATATATTCCAAACTGCTGCTTAACCTGAAAAATGTTACAGGCAGTTCTGACCTAAGCTCTTAAATGGAAGTTCCTGCTGTAAAGTAATAGCAGAAAGCTTTTTCAGTAATGACAAATAAACGCCAGTAATTCTTCAGTTTTTGCTGTAAAATTATTATTTAAAGTCAGTTCAATTTTTAGCTTACACAGGCTTTCTTCTGGCAATTACTAGTTATCTTTTGGAATTCAAAGATACATATTTATTCCAGTGTTTCAGTGAACCATAAAGATTTTAGGAGACTGAGCTATAAAGATATAGAGGGATAGATTCCCAACTGATTTTGGTGAAACTATATTGATTTATATCTACTGAGAGTTTTTATTCCCCACAGGTTTTATTTCTGAGTGCTTTGTAAAACCCTACATGTCATAAAACACTTGCAACACACTGTACATGAAAACATAACCTTTCTTATCAGAGACAATAAAGATAGCCATAGAATATAATTGGTCTGCTTAAGATAAAGAAAAGATCTACTTGTAATTGTATGATTAGCAGGAGGCTGTGTCTCACACACCGGGTCAAATTGTTTCAGGACGAGGCAGAATTCAACTGCAGATTTTGCAGCTCCTTCAAAGCAGGCTCAGTGTGAGAAAGTGAAAACTACTCCCTTTCTGCAGACCCAAGCAATGATCCCAGCGGATCCCACTCCAAGAGTGGATCTGCTGAGCTCATAGGAAATCCCAACTGAGCTTTCTACAAAACACCTGCTCGGCACTGGCTGAACTCCCTGTCACCCATGACACTGTCCCACTGACATGGGGAGGTGCTGTGCCTGCAGCTGCCACCCCCGGGTTTTTCAGCAGTAGACATGTCCCATTAGTGGTGTTGCCCCATTTGCTGCATGCTGGGGGCACAGTGCTCACACAGCTGAGGTTCAAGCCCTGGCCTCTGTTGGCCATGTCCAACAGCTCATACAAGGTGTGCTTTAAGGAGCTTCTCCTGTAGCCCAACAGGCAGAAGTGGAGCTGCTCATGGCTAGTCAGGAAGATAGGATCCGTGCTCTGAACTTGCCAAGCACCCTCCTGAGGAGCCAAGTGCCCAGCTGAAACAGTGCTCTCAACAAGCAGCTTGTCTGTCTACCTTAGCAACAACAACAACACATAAAAATAAAATTTTACATGAAGATGCCCTTTGCAAGTGTTTAAATGCCAACTTTGAGATGAAAGTCATGTATTGAAAGAACAAAAAAAAAAACCAACAAAAAACATAGCTGTTCTTGATTTCTTTGTGACAGAACATGTTTCTCACCATTTTCTCTAAAATGGAAAGATAAATGTGCACAATTATTCCTGGCTGTTAAGAAATGACAGATTTGTAGGTAATGTAGCTGTCTGCTTTAGCAATGCCTTTCACAGTTCCAGCATGATTAGAGCAAGAGGCAGCAGGCCTGCCCTTACCACAAAGATGGCTATATGGTGGACTGTTACAAATAGCCAAGTGCCTTCTGATGTCTTATTAATATGCTAGCACAAGAAAAAAACAGAGGATAGACAAAAGAGCTGAGTCTGTTCCCTTTCATGAGAAACATGGGAAACCACCAGGCAGAAAACAAAGGACACCTCCAGCTCCCTCCCTTTAAAATATTTCCCAATTAAAATGTTAAGCAAATACCATTGGGTTCAGACTGTTTACACAAGGCTGGTCTTGTCAAAGAATAAATGCTGGCAGGGCAGGCAAGAAAATGCCAAACTCTCTCATCTTCTGTATACCTGTGAAAAAACTGCATAATTAATAGAACAGCAACTTTAGACAGGTCCCAAGGGCTAGAACCACAAAATCATTTTGACCCCTCACTGTCATGTCTACCTCCAAAAGGCAGAAACTTTCCTTGCCAGTTGTTCCTTAAATTTGCAGTGCCTTCATAGTATAATTGCCACATTTTTAGCAGTCACATTCCCTTAGTGCTTAAATGAATGGTGCCGTGCCATGCTGAGAAATCCCTGGCTGTCCACAGCCCAAGCAGCAGGGTGACCTCCCCATGTGCAGGCTGGCACCGTGAGATTTGGGCTGCACCATTCCTGAGTCAACCTACACATGAAGCCCCAGGAGTGGTGGTGCTGGTGCAATGGCTCAGAGCCCCCTCTCCACGACAGCACAGGGTCACAGGCTGCTGTGGACACTGCAGACATGTTCCTCTCCTTGCAGAAGGGCAAACGGTTTCAGTGAACTTGTCAGGAGTCCAGCTCAAGCCCCGGCTTTGCTTGCTTTCTCTGGACACGCTGGGCCTCCTGGTCACCACTGGGAAATGAATTGCAGCCTCCAGTCTCATGGCTGAAAAAACAGTTTTAGGAATATAGACAAAACAGAGGCTTAAAGAGACCACAGTGAGCTCCAGCAGGAACGCAGGAGAAAGGCACAACTGAGTTTGTTTGCCCTTGAGAGAACCACACACTGAAACAAGGGGTCTCTCTTCCTACAGCACTGCTGCTGCCACCCCAGTGCATATTGCAGCCTGCTTTCCATATTTCAGGGCAAAGTGGTGCATTGCAATAGAATTTTGTGCTTGGTTTTACACTAATCATTAATAAACCTATCAATCATTGTATAAATCTGTATAGAAGTGAATTCTGTGTGCAGATGGCCATCCACCAACCAGTACTCGATAGTTTAAAAAAAAGTCATTATAAACTAATAATAGTTGAAGAATTTTCTTCAGATTTAGTGTAGTTCTTTCTTTACCAACACAGAGAATCAGAAATGCTGACAAACCTTAAAACTCCAGGGCTAGTTAGCAGTTACAAAAGATAATCACAATTTAAACACTTTAGCTTCTGAATATTCATACAGCCCAGTAAATATTATGCATTTATTAAAAATCTATTGCTATACTACCCAGAGGCAGAGGACATACAATGCCTGGCTGGTTTAATCAGTTTCCCTACAAATAAATACATTCTAAAAAATGCAGAGTCAGTATCTCCTCTCAAGGCATCACTGGGCGAGCTGACCTCTTTAAACACTTCTTCATCATAGTAAGTCTATAATGGCCCAGCAGCCCAACACTCTCTTCAGCCAATTAAACTGCTCATATAACAGATTTCCCTTGAAGGTTCTGTGAAAGTCCGAGAATTCTAAGTGGGGATTTTAAGAGCATCTTTTAGACATGTTTTGTGTCTCATTCCTGAATCCAGTTTTTTGCCCAAGATGTGTTTCCATGTCTTTCACACTGTCTCAGGTACAAACAGAATCTAATGACTGGGGACTGTGCTAGTCTCAGCTACTAAGCTGATTTCATTAGTGCTAACATCAAGATATATTTCCTGTCGAAATATTTAAGGGAAAAAGCCAAGAGTTTGGGGGTGTTTTACCCAATGCTTGTGTCAAAATATAACATTGTTTAATTCAGTTGTCTGGTTTCTGTGTTTTATCTCAGCAATAAAACAAAAGCAAATGCCCGAAAGTCTCTTTGTAAAATATATCAAAAAAACCCTAAACTCAATCAAGAACTGAGTATTTTCTTTTACTACCACACATTAATTCAGTATAAAAGCAGAATGTTTACATCAAAAGAACACTAGCTTATGTCCACAGGTTTAGAGTTTCATATTCAATGGCCTCCATGTCTAACTTACGCTTTTTAAGAAACTTTAATTTTGATTCTCTGGAAAAAGTTAAAGCAAATTTAGTGAGATATTTTAGTGTAACATATTGCCATTAATAACTTATTTAAAAACACTTGTATGCAAGTCTAAAGGGCAATTTTAGCTTAAAAACTCTAGTGTTCATCAGCCAGAAAGATGCTACTTTTTGAGAGACATTATTCAATTTGAGAAGATTAATTCCTTTCTTAGCAAATACGGTTACCAGTCTTAGCAATCACAGAGGTATTTGGATAGTCCAGTTCTAAATGTAACCCTGTAATTCTCCTTATTAATTGTTCTTGCCTAATTTTATTTTACGCCATTACCTTTACATCCACTTGTCTTCAACATATCTTCTTCAGAGAATTACATTGGAATCTATGTTGCTTAAATGACTTAGTTTCTTTAGAAATAGTATCTACTAGATATTAAATCTGACAACAAATATTTATTTGGGTTTTCTTTCAGATTTGTCCTGGCTTGTTATAAAGCATCTCAGAATGAGTCAGAATGAAGATCAGGGTAATTTAAAGTAATTTTCTTTTATTATGTCTGGTTCTTTCATGGAAAATCCTTTCTTTGGCGGAATCTGCAGCAAGGCTTTGCTATTCTGATTAAAACGTTAACCTAGGCTGGTCAGTTCAGACCTCAGTCCAAGATTTTATGCTGTTCAGTGAAAATAATAAAGTTATTTACTGCATTATTCAACTGTATATTAAGCAAAAGCTTAATAAAAAAGAAACATCCTAAAGAGTACATAATTATTTTTAGGGATATCAGGGTATTGTTACTTTTTTTTTTTACTCCAATATTTAAGTTCTATTTAAATTTTATTTTATTGTATTTTAATTATTTTATTTTGTTTTGAAAAGGGTCAGTCGCAAATCATCACATTTTTATAGTGACAACTATGGCGATAGCAGCTATTTCTCTGTTTTTCCAAAGACGAAGTTATTTTTTCCATGACATCTTTTTTAGAAGAACAGCTTAAGAAGCTCATCAAGAAAGGCTGCTTCACAAATAACATAGGAAATGAGATAAAGTTCTTATTGTATCCATTTACAAGAGCAGAGGAGCAAACAGGAATTAGAGCTATATATATTTTTATAAAAACAGTTCTGGAACAAACGTAAGCGCAAGTGAAAACCAGATGCCATTTATCATATCTATTATCTTTCTGTAACTAAAACCTGAAACATTGTATTTGGAAAAAAAACACTTTTATAAAGCACTTTACTCAAACCACAACCATCAGTCGATGTATCCTATATACGTTGTATCTTTCATCAATTTGCAAAAATACTGGCATGGTATGTGCAAGAATTTTTTCCACAGTTTTGAATATAAAGGTAGAACATATGCCTGATTTAGTACTTGAATTACAACTTCTGTTTCAAGCAGTTTGCTGTGTACAACATTAAGGAAACAGAAGCGTAGCCCAACTCCCAGTATTAATAGACTGCTATCCATTTTTATAAGTATTAGAACAACCATTGTCTAAACTTAAATCACTGATTTCCATGGAGCCTGGATTTTGCCCATAACTTTTAGCAAAATATTTTTTTCAGAACTGTAAAGAATCCTACTAAAGAATGTACTTTAAAATTCTACAAAGAACAACTATTAATCTTTTTTTGTTCTTCCTCACTGGGATATCCCTGCTATTTGGCTGTGCACATACCATGTCAAAACTGGGGTACTTGCCTTTCTACCTCTAGGAGCCTTTGAAGCCAGGCACCTCACTTTTCCTTTTTTTTGGTTTTGTTTTGGGTTTTTTTGGGGGGGTAGGAGAGTAGCAGAAGTGATGGTATTCCTTTTTCTTTTGTGTTTTCCAAACTAAGCTTTTCCAGCTCCCA
>JAWMRA010000078.1:136174132-136208731 GCA_035584735.1 Pseudotriccus pelzelni | reverse complement strand
GGGAGGTGTGTGTTTTTGTTGGGGTTTTCTTTGTGGATTTTTTTGTTTGCTTGTTTTTTTAGTATATCAGTATACTAAGTGTCTCTAAAGCCCATTTTAAAAACATTTTGCTGAATTGATTTCTTATTTACATAGTGATCTTTTTCATCTGCTTTTTGCAGATGGCTTATATTTTCACATAGTGTTTTAAAGGACTTGGGAGTAACATCTTACTCATTTGTTTTGTCCTCTAACAGCATGTGGCTTTCAAAATCTATGTAAAAAGGGCACAATTGACCTACTTAATACCTCTGAATGAGCAGATAATTATAAACAGAACTATTTCCAATCAATTCATGTTTTAATTTTTAACTTGCACTTTTTATTAAAAAAAAAAGTCAAAGAAACAGCAGATTTTTTAAAAAATAAGGACGTTATAGAACAGAGTTCTAACTTATCTATTGATTTTGTGGTCAGCATCATTGACAACAAATTGTTGTTAGATTCAAAATTATCATTTTATATTAAATATCTGCATATGATGTACTAGTGCTATTGCTTGCCCTAAAAGCATCTTGAAAAATTGGTGATATTTGTACTGAAGATGTTACAGTCTGTACACAGGACCTGAATATGGCTATAAAATAGAAAGAGGTTGGGCTATAAAATAGAAAGAGGTTGGACAATTCACAGGTTCGTGCACATAATTATGTAGTCACTTTTTTATATGTCCTAGTGACAAAAGAGTTATTCTTTTCAACTGTGAAAATATTACTACTTCCATAGAATTATGTAGAAATTGGAAATCTGTAGCAATTTAAACAAGGAAAAGGGAGAAGGCTGACAAAATCATATTGTGAGAGCTTTTTCAGCCTAGGTGTTGAGTGGAAGAAATGATGGAAGCATTTGTGAGAAGGAAAGGGGATTTGGAGATAAAACTCGGAGCCATAAGCAGAGCAGGGAAGCTTGTAATGAGTAAGTGTGAAAAGGAATTAGTACAGAGCACAAACAGAGACTGTGTGACTTATAACCTTAAAAACAATCACAAGAAAAAATGAATGTGAGTTGAAACTAATAAGAGATTGGGTTAAGTGACTCAGAGACTATAAAAAGGGAGATGACATAGTCAGAAGACCACGTAGGAAAGATCATCCTGATGACAACAGTCTGGACTAATTGAAGAGACAGAAGTTAATATTTTTTAAAAATTGTTTAGATCTCTCATAATAGGACCATTTGTTCAGTGTAATTATAAGGTTCCTAACAGAAGGAAGATCTTCCTAAAAGCAATATGTAAAACAACATGATACTTTTTTTTTCTTCACTACTTCTTTTTTAAATCTATAAAATATCATATTTCAGAAAAACTCAGTACAGGGACATATAGGACTGAAAGTTAATATTGGTGATCTCTAAAAAATTATGCAATATAATAGAGTTCTTAATAATATAGTTGTGAGCTTGTTTTGTTTCTTTTTAATTTTTGATCAATTCAATCTGTTCTTTTCTGTTTCCTGTGTTATCAGGTTGTTCTAGTTAGCAAAGACACACACAACACTGTTAAAAACAAATTAAAGTTAATATTTCTTGTCCCTATCTGTAAAAACCAAGTGATGGAATTAACATCAGTGTAACACGTATTCCCGAGGACTAATTGTCCTTGTTCAAAGTATCCTTCCTAATTCCTGGAATCTACAGAATATTATATTCCCTGAATGGAAGCATGTCCCACAGTGGCAGTCTACACCCCAATACAATCTCTCCAGCTCAGCTTCTTCTCCCACCCTTAGAGAGATTCTCAGGCTCCTTCTGACAACCCCCACCCCAGGTCTGGATTTTTGTCTTCCTCCTACTCCTGAGCCCTTGAAGTTCTTGCCAAGTCTGCAGCCCAGCCTAAGCCAGCAGGCTGGTTGGCACCTGCTGGGCCACGCTGTCTGCTTCTTTGCCTTTCAGTCATGGCTGTGTCCAGATTCTCCCTGACCACAAAGATTTGATTCCAATTCCAGGCTTTAATCTTGTCTTGAAGTAGTAAGAACCCCATTCTTTTTGGCTGGATAAGTCATTTCTCTTTAGAATTTGGACCCAAATTATCTTTGCCATCAGTAAAATGGTTACCAATTCCCACGGTATTAGTGATGGGTGAAGTGAAGTCATCACTATCATATCCTCATGAAAGGTAGGTTGTACACCAATACAGAATAATAACACTGGGTACAATGTGTAGTTTACACTTATTGGAACCACTGTTTGCCTTTTGTATTTTTAGCTTACGGGTAAAACCACACCCTGTCCTCCCTCCCCCGCCCCTTCACGGGCAAACCCAACAGAAACTCTGCAAGTTGAAACTCATGGAGCTTCCTAGCCCTTCCATAATTATTTTTATCCCCAGTGTAAAGGATGATTCAGTCGTCAGTTCTCTGAAGAGAGACAGAGATAAAGAGAGAGAAAGAGTATGCTAAATTGCTGTTGTAAATAGTCCTTTCCATATGAAGTAGAAGTGGGTATTGAAGGACAGATGGCCAGTTGAAGCTGGCAGGGGGATGCTAAGTGGAAAGCATTCAGGGACCTAAGGCACTCTATGATCTGTGGCAGAACAGAGATAAATGGTGTCAAATAACCACTTAACCAATGCTAGGAGGAGGATATACATGAGGAATATTAAAAAAAAAAATAAATAAATAAAAATTTAAAATCAGTGCTGTGTTGTTTATATTTTTGGTTTTTTCTCTTTACAAAGGTAGTAGATGATAGTAACAGTATATAAGGTTGCCACAGAACACAGAGATACTCTGTCTCAGCTATTTTTGAGTGGAAGGAGGTTGGAAGAAGGTGAATCACTGAGTAAGATCTAATGCAGTACAGGACTGGGGAAGGCTGATGTGTCCTGGAACTAATGCCCTCTGCTTAGAGGAAAATCTCCTTATTTGGGAGACTTTTGTCAAAGTCCGCAGCAAATGGCAAACACCTTTCCCTGAGACATCTGTGCCAGAAAAGAAATGTGAAGGACAAAGTAAGTGAAAACTCTGACAGCAAAAAAAGTAAAACAGAGTTAGAGAAGATCTTGGGTTTGGTATAAAGAAAAACCAGAACAATATGGTGTCTAGTGCATGAACTGTACCTATGGTACTCTTAAGATGCCCAATCTCCTTGAAAGGGTTTGTCAAAAGTGACTAAGAAACATTACTCCTACTGACAGTTGAGTGGGTCTTCTCACTTTACAAATGTAATACTGAGGCTAAAAGAGAAACTTAGTGAACGTCTAATTATTTCATAATGTTTGAAACCCACTGTAACATTCCCAAACTGCTCTCCAGTCCTGCGAGCTCAGCCACTGATACTCACACTCCATGAGGATGTGTGCCACTGTGAGTTGTCAAGCTGCAGCCGCTCATGGATCCCCCAACTCCTAGTAACAGTTCCATGCAACCAACAAATTTGTATTTTGCACGAAAGAAGGAAGAGATACATCTACTTATCCTATTTTTTTTTCCTTGGTTGCGACAATCCCATTAGCAAATTTTGACTGATCCAGGAACTAAGTGCAATGGACAGTAGACACATAAATGGAGAATTCAGGAGAAAACAGCAAAAAGAGACTTAAAAAAAATAAAATGCTGCTTTGGTAAGCTTAGAGTTGTCTGTAAAAAGTTAATGTCTTGATCAGCTTATTACAGTTCACACAGTTTTCATATGTGGTGTTAAAATGCTATTCAGTAAGGGTGGCCTTTAGGGAAATAACCTTTAACGTTGGGATCTGACTAACACAATTTGTCTCAGAAGGAGGGACAGTTTGCATGTAAATCTTCATTTGGATTATTTCTTTCTGTTCTTTTAATCTTGGAATGTGGCAGACAGCCTCCTGAGTGCTATTAGATATAGGGTGGCTTTCTAGCTTTATTTTATGCCTACTGGTCCTCTTCTTTGAGAAAAATAAATTTTATTTGATCTGTTTATCTCAATAATGATAGGTTTGGACTAAGAGCAAATTAATTTTGGTTTTCACAATGAGGGTCTGGTCCCCTCACTCAGTATTCTCTGAAAAAGGCCATACTAATTCCTCAACAGATTGTAAATGTCCTGTTCTATGTTCTACCCCTGGTGTAGGAAACCATCTACTGAACTTGGGATATGACTTTTTAAAAGACAGGTCATTCCCAGATAACATATTTGTGAGATACTGCAGTCATCTGGACCAAAACTTCAGTGAATTAAATGACTTGTTTCACCAGTGGACTTGGTCCAGCTCAGCAAACCATTTCTTCTGAATGGTGTCAGCATGTCCAAAACACCACCAGTAAAAAAGACATTGCATAGACCAGTCAGCAGATGGCTTTGCATGAGCTCTGTGGCAATTGTAGCCTCAGCTGACCTATTAGCTTTACATTAGCAAAGTAATTATCAAAATAAAACCAGCAGCTAGCTTGGAACTCAGCTTCAAAATATGAGTATGACCATGTGTGGCTCCACACTTCACAGCGCTGAACCTCTGTGCCATGAATCTGGAATAACCATTTCCTCTGAGGTGTTGACCATTGCTTGAAGCATGGCACAGGGAGTAAGATGGGGGTGATATGGAAACAAGAATGTTCCTTTTCTGATCCAGTGCTGGCTTGTCACACAGAACATCAAGGTGGTTATGCATGTCCTCAAATTCATAGCCTACAACTGGTCATCCTTTATTTGGAGTAAAAAAGTTTTGTGATTGCATGAGAGGGATGGAAGATTAGTAATGAAAAGTGAAAAAAAAGGGGACATGAGGTCAACAGTGGAAGCCATTAGCCCCCTGGCCACGTTCCGTGTATGTAGAAGAATGTCTGAGACATACCAGGTATTGATAAACAGCATGGAATCCTGAGAGTCCCTGTGATAAAGAAAAGAAAGGAACTTGAGTCTGTTGAGGCTCAGCCTAATGTGACTCTAGACCATGGCTGTCACCTCAGCTTATTACACCCTTGGCATGACCTCTGCTGAGCTTCCTGCAACTCTCTCAGCCAGTTTCATGAGTATAAACTCATCTAATTAAGTTGATGCAGTAGGACCTGTGTGAATGCTGAAGGGCAGTGAAAGGTAGGTCACCAAGGTGGAGTCATGAGGTGATTACAGTGCACAGAGGTCAGGCTTCAAATGCCAACTGAAAGGGAGTGGTGGAAAGACCTCAGGTGCTCTTTGTAGAGGTGCAGGAGCTGCATCAGTGATGTAGCAGAGGGGACTACTCCAGGGACCCCAGTGAAGATGCGGATGAGGGGTTGAGTGAGGTTGCCCACATTGGCAGAACCTACAGACACAGCTCAGCTGGGCAGAGTTGGAACACAGCCTGCCCCAGCCCCAGAGCCATACTGAACAGCAGAACACCCTGATGATGCAAGGCTTAAGAACTGCTTTCACAAGAGATGCTGGGTCACAGTTTTCACTTAGTATCTGTAGTGGTTATATTGGTTAGTGTGACCCCAAATGGCTCCTGTGTTCTGGGCATCTTAGCCATTCCTTTTCTTGTGCTACTTACTAGACGTGGCAGTAAACTGCACTTAAACGTTTTCTGAGTAACCACAGCAAATTTTTTTATATTTTCTGCATGTGTGTTCATATTCTGGAGAAACTAGGTCTGACAGAGAGGAATGCTTTAGGTTAAAAAAAAAAGCAGAAATATCTCATTTATCCTATTTTGTTCATCAAAATTATCCCTATATTCCAATATATTTTAATTTACATGAACTATTTGTTTCTTCCACAAATTAGCATATGACAGTTTCTTTTTTATAGTTGTAACTAATAAGAAAGACGAATAAGTGAAAACACTGAAGCTAAAAGAAAACCCAAACTAAAATGAGTATTAGGTTAATAATGGGCCTATTGGCTAAGGCAGAATACATCAGATGAATGATCACATCAACAAAATCAAGCTATTTCTTCATCCATATTTTTAACTGTTGTTGATAGTTTTAGTATTCCTACAATTGACTATGTCCAGAGGCTAGAACCATGCGACTTGATGGCTGTGATACTCAAATTCACTTTGAAGTGCTTGGCCACCCATGGACAGACTAAACTCCTAGTGAGGTACAGAAGTTCTCTCCAGGTTGTTTAGATGGTCTTAAACCAGACATCAATAGGAGATACATACAATTCAGTAGAGAGGGTGCTGCATTAGCTAGTTATCCTACACATTACAGGAAGACCAAAAATTATCATGCAATCATCTATGTTGTAACCATTGTTATTCTGCTACAGCCTTTTTTTTCCTGAGGTTTTCATGAGTCTCCTTTTTTGTTGCTTTCCATTCTCCATCTTCCCTTGTCCTAATTTTGTTTTTTCTTTTACAGGTTTGTATTTTTCTTTAACCAGTGTGTCAAAAATTTCCTAACAAGTACCACAAAATTTAAATGTCAACAAATTATTGAATTACTATTATCAATATCATTACATTTTCAGGATTCTAGGTGAAACTGGACAACCACACCTTAATATTGGTTTCCGATTTCGTTTTCTTTAATCTGAATTTCAAAACATAACTTCAAGAAGTGAAAAGTTAAAGAGTTAAAGAAAAGCTGGAGTTAAAGAAAATATTCACTGCAGCTCTAGAGAACATTTGATAGCTCGTAATGCTGCAGATTTACCACTGTTTCCTTTCCCAATACACATGCACACATACGCCTTCTTAAAGCTATAACCTTTCCAAACTTGCTGTCTACACTCAGCGGAACTGTGATCTGCTGCCTTTGGATGCTGCAAGGAAACGTTTTTGCCTTCCTAGACGGAGCTAGAACAAAAACAGTCTATTGTAATAAACAGATACTGGAAGAGATCCAGAATGATAGCAGCTCATTGGCCTGGAAAACAAAATGAAGGAACACACACGTGAAGAATGCATAATGCACCAGTCTATTAAACATCCTCTTCGGTTTCATTGCGTCCAGGTACATTTAAATAGAGTGTATTATCTGCGCATATCAATAAAAGCGATCTGTTTCTAATGCAGAGGTTGAACTGTAATAAACAATGCAGAGCTTTCAAGACATAATCTCAGAACTACTATTTTCACACTTTTTTTTTGATTGCTGCTGTTGTGTTTTAGAGAAGCTGAATGAAGCACAATCTACTACATTGCACATAGTTGTAATTTCAATTTTTTTTCCTCATTAAAAGTAAATCTTGCAGTTGGCATCATTAAGCTATTGACATTCTGCTCTAGTGTAATTACCTTTATGACTCTGCCTGTAGTGCACCTTTTACTTAGAATGGGAAATACCTCAAATAGTCTGGTAAATTTTACTACTGCAGGTGGGGAATGTCCAGTTTAATGGCCCCACTGTATTACTCTTTGTTATTCATGTGTGCCAAAACATACACAGGATATAGATAGGGCTGAGTTAATATTGCTGGAATTTCCTAACTTTTTTAATACTTGATCTTGTATCCTTAATACTGTCAGTGAAGTGCCACAGGTGGGAGGACTGGGATGGCATTCTTCCATTTTGGCAGTGAACAGAAGGTGGGTAAATAGTTGGAGAATTAAAAGTAATTCAATCTGACAGGTAACAGGACAGGCATCCCTAATAGGGTCACACATACACACATAAATGTGTACACGTATTCAGCCTCATTTGTTTCATAGTCAACAAAATGTGATTCAGAAATGTGCTTTAAATGGAAAAAAAAAAGGCATTTGGGAATCTGATAGAGGTCTGTGTTTGTCAATAATTCATGTTTCACACAAAGATGAATCCACAAAACGCATTTTATAAGACTGGTATATTGGTTGTAAGTGTGTTCAGAAGACAAGATACAGGTTTGAATTGTTCCCACAGAAAAGAATAATCCTCTAAATGAACAAATGATATCTGGGGTTTATTTAATGATTTGGATATTACTGGCTCAGAAGGCTAAAGAAGGCTCCAAAACGTACTTGGGAGGTATTAGTTACAGCAGTTTCTCTTTGAACAGAGTTCAGTTCTTCATGCAGATGTTAAAATAACCTCACCCTGACATATTTTTTTGACTCCGAGTGCCCAGAGGTGCGTGGCCAGCCAGAGGAGACATGCCAGGGCAGGTTCACTGACTCAAAGGAGAGGACTTGCAAAACACCCTGGGAATACAAGAATGGAAAATATCAGGGCAGGAAGCTATAGCAATAGTCTGGTCAAAAAGAGTGCTGTTTTCAAGAGCTGTTCATGCAGACTATTCCCTATTTTTAACGTTTATATTTTTTTTTTTTATTATAACACCTTCTCTGGCATTCAAAAAGCATAAGCCATTTCTTTGGCACTGTGTTATTTTTTTTCCATGTTTGAATAAATCTTGTGTTCAAGAAGGTTGCTGGTGTATTTGTGATTTGTCAACAATATCCCCGAAGGATTTGTGGATGTCATGGAGAAGTGCTGAGGGTTAACAGTTTCCTTAACCTCTCAGTTGTTTCTTATTTACTGGTGCACACACAGAAGGCACATAATATCTGGATGGCTGTATACTGATGGGAGATGCAGATTAGGTGCAGAGGTTTCTGCTGTTGTCCCCAGCTGGCTGATTGGTGCTGGATCTGTGGTCCTGCACTGGACCTAACAATGCCCAGCAAGAGTTCACACGGCACCGCTGCTGCCCTGTTCCATCTCTAAGTATTTGTTGAGAGTTCTATATAGAGAAATATTTAAATGTATTTTTTGTCTCAGTGCAAGACTTTATTTTGCTAGAGCACACAAGACGTTTATTTAAACAGTAACTCCAACAAACCTGCCAAGGTCAGCGCCTTCGGTTTGTGTCTGTGGGCGAGCGGTGGTGATAACAGTTGGACTTGTGTGCGTGCTGGTTGGCTTTTCTCACCGTTGCCTCACTGGCAGTGTCATGAATCAGCAGTTTTGTACATGAGTCTACTGTTCACCAAGTTGGATGTTCAGCTCCCTCTCTGTACATCTGTTGACTGAATACAAGTATATGTTCTAGTGACCTTTCATGTGTTCTTGGCACAGATGCATTTCGTTGGCATGAGCGTTAGGCTGAGTTTGTTGGCATTTTAGGAAGTAAATCTGATTTAAAATGCAAACAGAAGAACAAATAAAATACAGCAAACAAACAAACACACCGGGAGAGTGTTCCCACAGTAGAAGCCGTGCATGGCTCACAGTTTACAAACACAGGCTTAGTCTTCCTGCCCTCTGTCTCCCAGGTTTACTCATCCCATCAGGGAGTTTAAAGTGAGCAGCATTTCACTGCTCTAGATGACAGATGCTTTCTGTCCAGAGGACTTCTGACAGATGAGGATCTGGAAGATGTCTCTTCTGCACTTCTTACAGCATGCCCAAGGACTTAAACAGCCCAGAAGACTGCAGTCAAAAAGAGCATTCCAAAATCCAAGGCAAATGTATTTTCTCTAGGTTACCCACTAAACTAATTTTCTTATACTTTTTTTTTTTAACAAATCATTGAATATATAGAAGTGCAAAATTATGGATGTGCTTAAAAGCACACAACTGCCCACCTCAAAAGCTTTCAGAATAAATTTTTTACCCACTAATGAAATTTATTTTCCTATGTGGGAAAACTTCAACATGCTTTTTGACATGTTTGCCTTGATTATGCGGGTTTAGCAGGACTGCCTGAGTCCCACACTTTACCATCAGAATGATAGTATGCTGAAATGACTAATACAGCTACCACAGATTTCAAGAAATTACATGTCAGACAGGTAGTATTAAACATATGGGAGATGCTCTAGGGCAGTGCTGTATTGCAATCCAATAATGACAGTAGCTCAAGTACAACTGTAGATGGGATCTTGAGTAAGAGCACCTTGAGGAGAACGAAGTTTTTTTGTGTTAAAAACCCAGCAAACAAGTTCTGCTACACAAAAGGACAATAGGTCATGCTCAGATGTTAGAATATATGTTAGGTAAGAATAAAACTCACAGTATGTAGGCCATGATTTTCTGAAATATCAGACTTTTCTGAAATCATTAAGCCCATTGGTCACCTTAACAAAAATCAGGTAATCAAACTTGAAACACTTACTTATATTCACATATTTACTGGGTTTTTTTGATGTCTAGACACGCAACTGGACTTCACAGGAAAGAGCTTTTGTGACTACATTTTGGTATAAAAAAGAAGAGTAAATGTCCAAAGAACTTGTAATTAAAAATTTTATCACTTTTCACCATTGTTGACCTTATAAGGTTTCTTTTCTTTTTAGTCTTTATTATGGTAACAAAAGTAAAGTAATAGTATTCATGCTGGCGTGGAGAAAAACTTCCTGTGAAAAAAGGTAAAAAATCCAAAATACAAAATTTGGAATGTGATTGTGGCCTCTGATTTTTTCTTATTGACTTCAATTAATTTTAAGTTCTTTTTCTTATGTTATTAAAATCAGAACACACATAGAATAAAGATTGCTCTCTGCTCTAGTTCAGAAAAAAATGAAAGAACAGCCTGTACTGAATGATAGAGTTGTGCTTTAATGTCCAGCCATGTGGTTTCTCTATGGAAAACTAATGAGTTAAAGATGAAATTCCTCTTCTAGTTTGCATATATCTTCTTGCAAGGATTCTGTTGAGCAGAAGTATAATTGGAGACTCTATGCAACTGAGTCTTGTACTTTTTAATTCTAACATCATAAGCTATGAAATATATTTCTTCCCACAAAACCACAATGTTTTCGGTCCTAGGCATGATCAGTTATGGACATTTTTGAAATAAAGTAAATATTCTCAAAAATACTAGGACCATTCCTCTGAATTTTATTGAATACCATCTGGAAATAAAGCAGGGTAAAAGCCAGAGAAACAGAAAGATATAAAACTAATGTCTCAAGACTCAGTGAATTGTCCCAAGTTTCTGTACTAGGAGCTTAATCGGCTCTTATTGAATCAAAAGAAAAATAGAAACAGAAAGCAGAGAGGAGGTTTTCATTCATGCGTCGCATGCTGTTTTCACTTATTAAACTTTGTTCTGAGTTAACAGGAATACATTCACAAGAGTCTTTCACATAAATTGTGTCTGAAATTGTGTAAACCATATTCAGAGGTATACTGAAGATGTACAGAGGCATTTCACTTACACTGTAGTATATGAATGTGGTTTTAAAATCCATTATATGACACAGTGGCCTTATAATACCCATGATGATTTTAAAAAGTGTTGAAAACTGAAACTGTGACCCTCTCTTGCCCTATTTTGTTGCAGCTTAAGAGGTCAGGGAAAATTCCCATTCTAAAAATAATTTTAGACAGAAAGTATAGAAATGTGGATCTAGATCTTTTGAACCAAATTTAGCATCAGTAGAAAATTTTTTGCTGTTATTTGTATGTGTGAGATGCAGTCACAATCTTTGGGTTAAGGCCAGAAATCATTAGGGAGTGAACATTACATTCTGACTGACAAAGCTGTATACAGCACTTTGCACTATGACTCTCGGTTTCTGACATGAACTCCAGAGTGCCCCTGCAATACAAACAGTAAAGATGGTTTCCCACTGAGGCTGGGAGCCTTGGTCACATACAGATGCCATGAAAGAGGTAGTTCTTGCTAAAAGCTTGACACTTGCACAATCAGAATAAAACAAGTCGGCAAAAGGGAGGAAATGATGCAATTATCATACAGTTTGAAGTGAAGAATAAAAAAAAATTAAGCTGGTATTTTCCCCTTCCCTTTTGACTAACTGAGCAAAGTCAGCCAGTGATACTCTCCTTTTGTAGAAAAGCAGTCAGCAATACACAGCTAGTTACTTCTGTTCTTCTAAGTAGCAGTCAATGGTAGCTTATGCTTCAAGGGTTTTTTTTACAAGGTTATAAAGAAAAGGATGTCACCCTGATAAGCTGGGACACATAGGTAGCTTCCAGTAGGCTGACCCTTTCGACATTTGCAGAGAGAGTTCATAAGTTATCCTTTTACCCCTATAGCTTATGTAAATCCAAAATCTGCCCCAAAGATTAGGAAGACTTGCTTGCTTTAAATTTTTAAATTAATTTAAATACTATTGTCATATTGTATAATGTCTTCCTTATGAAGACATTCTTTATCCAGAATAAAGATGTTTTTTCTTCCTTGTATTTCTTTTATTTTGGAATGCAGATTTCATCCCCTGGAATAGCCCTGTTGTGATAATGATTTATCCACATCTAATTGTATTTGTCAAATATTTTAATATAGTCAAACCCTCTACGTTTGGACTATCTTTTGACTTTGGTTGGATTATATCAAGAATTCTCAGATACCAGGAGCAGTAGTGAAATCTAAGAAACTACTGGAATGGAGAAAAATATATATAAACACATTTTGCGTTTAAAATGGGGAGAAAGAGAGAGTGTAGAGTAAAGAGACTTTAGCTGGGGTTAGCTGTGTTGTAGACCAAAGGGAAGGTAACTGAGAACCAGGGTAGTCAGGGTTAAGATGCTTACAAGGAACCTGAAAAACCGGCTCATTTTGATGTGTCATAACATTCCTGTGTGACCTTAACAATCCATAGGCCCAGTTTTGTCAAGAATGTGAGGCAGATAACTCCTCGTTTTCATACATAATTAGTTATAAAACTAATATAGTGTGTCCCTACTACCATATGATTAATTATCCTAATTCATGAATGCTTTTCAAGTATGAGTTTCAAGTGTTAGCATTAAATACACCTTAATTTTAAGGCCCAATCTTGCAAATATTTATTAGAGCTTGCTGTCATGAGTAAGTCATTGCTCAAAAGGAAACATTAGCTTCAATAGAATTACTCAAGGTATTGAGTGCTATCATAGAAGGGAACACTTTCAGAGTTCTTATTTTAGCTATATATGTATGTAGGTCATTACACATGGATTTCTGTACGTATATACACATGTATATGTTTTCATAAAATGAATTTTAAAAACCACATTTTTTTTGTCTATGTATTCCTTTCTGTCTTTTTCTAGGTTTAGGTTTGTTTGGGGTTTTTTTCTGCTAATGTGTCTTAATTATCACTTTGCTCAAGGTGCAACTAGCAAATGAAAATATCGTGTGTTCTCTTATCATAAGTTTGGGCTGATGAAGAACAGTAAGTAGCTCAAGTCTCATGTTTTTGGGACTAGATGAGTGCAGCAGTTCACTGCTTTTTCTATTTTCTTTTCTCTCTTCCTTTTTTTTTTTTTTTTAGTCTGGATTTTTAAGTTCTGCAATGCCATTTTCCAAAGCTGAAATGCAACCCTGAGGCCAGTTCAGACACGGTGTGATGCAGGCCAATTGAATTGACTGGTGGTTCTACTGTGGATGAGTTAAAGAAGGAATCACCCGGAGCAATGGTAGCTCTCAGAAGGGGGCCTGCCCTTCAACAGCTTAAGCCTTTGAAGAGAGATTTCCTTTGAGCAATGTGAAGTCTTTGTGGTGATGGGAAACATACATTTGTAATTACAGAAGAACACAGTGTACAGTAGGAATAGTATAAAAGCATGCGATTTACAGTGTCTAAAGAGAAGCTTTGATGTAGAGGGCCCCATTGACCTAGTTTGCTGCTGAAAGCCCTAGAAACATAAGTCTGACTGACTACAGTTGTAGGGATGCAGGCTGTGAACAACATCCTTCTGCCTCTGCACTGCCACTTCGCACTAAATAAATATTCTATTGCAAAACTGACTGTATGGAAATACTATCTGAAAACAAAATAACTGTGTTTAGAAACATTAATAAAGTTTACCGTGCTCCTCTGGGGAAAATGAGCTAAAAAAGAACCATTGTGAATCAGCATGCAGGCTGGGGAAAAGATTTATCTGGGAAGAATATCTATGGCAAAAAATGTTGAAAACTTCATGCCAGGGCAGCCACCCTTTCGGAGGGTGTGGCGGGAGAAAAAAAAAAAAAAGATGTTAATCTCTGTTAACAAGGAACAGAATGTAATACCCGAGAAGTGATACTGATTCTAGATGGTTCTAATATCAGAGTCTGTAGGAGAGGCTGTGTTTGACAGCAGCCAACAAGCCATGAGAAGAGTGTGCCATTACCTTTGGGGTATGCACTGCTGTGAACAAATCTGATACGAGATGCAAGACTAGATATACCCCTACACAGGAAGAACTGGGATGGTGAAAGAGAGCTGGAGGAAATGCAGACTGCCATGATCCCAAACATCCCTAAAAACAGCTATGTGAAGTGGGCAGTACCAGGGCTTCAGTAACATCCATCAATTGTTCATCAAGAGAAGAGTTTCAATTCACGGCTTACCTGATATAGGTGGCAAAAACTCTGGGAAATCACTCAGGTGAGAGAATGAGAAGGGTTTCATAATAGTTCCTGTACTACTTTATAAATGAAAAATAAAGTACTCTTTATTCCATGGATTCAGGCTCAGATTTTTAGTGAATCCACCTCAGATTTTTGTACTAGTAGATTTGGATGGCTACATTCAGACCATTTCATGATTATTCTGAATTTGGATGCTGAGTTGAGCTGAGGTGGGTATCTGGGGGTTTGGTTAGTGACCACATCTAAATAATATTATGCTGAGGTAGCACTGTCTGCTTTATAATCACTTTGCCTGTGGGAGAGGGCCAATCTGAGGGAGGTCACTGAAATTAAAATGAAAAACTTAATTACATAAAAATAATATGGGTGTGTTGGGTGCTTTGATGGACAAGGATGAGGTAGGAAAAGAAGAATATAAAGCAAGAGTTATTTATAAATCTTACCTAATGGGAGTAATAGACAACAAAGGATAAATCAGTAACTATTAAGCAATGTTTGTGCCAGCACAAATACAAACTTTTGAACATTCAGCCTGAGACCTAGTAAACATAAGGTACTCAGTGAGGTATAAGAGAGATCCTAGGGATCCTGGTGCTTCTAACTCTGCTCTTGGCTAAGTCTCCTGTAGTCACCTCCAACTCACCAGTCACTGACCAGATCCTAGACCAGAAAAAGCCTTAGGCTTTTTGAGATTTGCAGACAACACCCAAACATGAGTGTCTCAACCATCTTCTGAGGCTTCACTTCAGGACCTTTGATGCCTGTGCATTATGCCCACTCTACCACTATAGACATGTCTTCAGCAATAAAATAATAAAATAAAATAAATAATCAAATCAACTTTTCCAGGATTAGATAATTTTTATTTTAAATTTGGCAACCCCTTACTTTTTGGCTAAACATGCTTCAAATTTGGGTCTGTTTCAGGATGAGAAGTGAGTCCTTAGATATCATTTCCAACCCATGGCCATTACCCAGATGACTTGTCCATGCCCTTTCCAACTCCTTTTCCCAGACATGTCCCTGCCTCAATCTACTTTCAACTAAGTCTAGAGGAGTCCTTATTCTACTGTTAACACCACTACTGTCACCATTCCCACTCAACATTTGCCATTAATTCCTAGCTAACATAGAAATGTTAGTGGTTTCTGTCTTGCCTGCCTAGGTTAGACAGCATGCTTAACCCTTTCATCATTAGGAGATAATACAATCTGAGGGTGTAAAGACTAAAGTAACTTTATCAAAAGTAAAACATATTTTCCCGCCTGTCTTATTTTCCTCCCTTAGAAGACTGAGTTGGGCAAGATCTGTTTAACTCAGAGTACATGGAAGGCTAGACCAGTGTATAAGCAAAGGGTGGTATTGGAAGTCATCCACATTAAGTGAAATTTCATGTTATGGTTCTTATTTTTAACCACACAATACTTTTACTTCCACAAGCAATTGGCAGACCTGAAGGTTGTAGTCCTTGTGAGCTTTTTGATAGAATTGCTGCTGGATGCTTTAGGTTTCTTCTCTCCCCTTTATAAAGTCCCATTCCAGTTAGTCTACAGCTAAGAGCCTCTGTATTTATAGGGAACAGCCACTGTATCTGTCAGCGATATTGGACTGGAACAAGATACAGGTAGAAAAATGAGATCCTACAACTTGATCTTACAAACAGATCTCTCTGGCTTTGCTGAGCCTGTGGGCCAAGGTCAAAGCTGAATACATCTCCATTCAGATCCAAGTTTGATACAAGCTTTGCTCATGCCTGTCTGTCTCAGTGGCAATACCCCGTGGTCGATGCCGAACAGCAAAGTCAGCCAGACCCAGTGCTGCACAATGGCTGCACAGGTACAGTCTCGTTGCACATGCAGCAAGAAGCTGCATATCCCTACAGCCATGTGCTAACATCTAGGGCTTGGGTCCTGAAATCCTGCACCTGGCTCAGAAACTACACTTGGGTTTAGCTTATCTCATGGTCTCAGCAGTATGGGATTGCATTCTCAGTAAAACACAAAGGAGAATCCAGAGTGCAGACTGACCAGCTGTTTCAGTCTTTCCCTTTCCCCTGCCAAAATACTTCATATTGTCATATGTGCACCTGCATTTGGTCACTCATTTAGAATCTAGCCCATCAGTCTCTAGAAACAAGCATACAACATCAGAATTTGCATTTGTCTTTGCAGGGTTCTGATTTTAAGCATGCATAATTACTTAATAAGCCTGTTTCTCCACAAACACAAAAGTGCATATTTCAGGAAACCATCAGCCAATTAAGAGAGACACTACATGGCTTGTATGCTGACTTGGCACTGGGATGAGTTGAAGGTGTGTGAAGTGCTCAGAAATAGGTGTGAAGAACATTATAGGACGGACCAATGAAGAATCTAGCCTGTATAGTAAAAGCTGGCCACCTCATGACCCAAAGACAATTTCAAGGAAACACACTTTTACAGTCAGAGAAACAGGATATCTGCCCATCTGCCCATACATTTTTAACTGAATATTATGAAAGAGAAACTGCTCCAAGGCCCACAGAGAAGTGTTATTTTATTCTGTGTATTTAATCTTTATCTTTTTATGTAATATTTTTAGCCACACAATGTATTGACCTTTATCACTAGACACCAGAAATTTCTCAAGTGTGACAGTGTACAACACTAGCAGATTATGGCACACCTTATGAGGTGAGTATCATTTTCTATGTTTTATATCTGAGAAAGCTAAGGAACAAAAAGATAAGTGAGCTCCAAAATCTTGAAATACTTTTTTCTGTAATATGGGATTTGTGGTTCATAAACTCAAATCATTGAAAGGATACTTGAGGAATGCTTCATTTAAAATACATATACATGCGCATACGTAAGTTATTGTTCACAGCTTTAAAAACAAAATAAACCAAAACAAAACTAAGCAAGCCCCCCCAAAAAACCCCAACTCTATAAAAGCTGAGCTGGACCAAGACCTTCAAGTTGATCAGCAGTTTCAACTGTCTCAACTGAACATGCCCAGTTTCAATTCTCAAGCTGGTTGTTCTTCAGGAAAAAGCTCTAAAGGAGCCTCAAGCTGCAAAGCCAAAATGCTGGTGCACCCAAATCTTCTGAAAATCTGGGCCTAAAAATAGCCCTTATAAAAATCAGTCTAACTTTCCCCTGTCTTTAGTTATTAGTATAGGATACACCTCACCTACTTTTGACTTCACATCTCCACCTAATATTTTCCTGGACACCACCAGGGATAGCACCACTGCACAGTTCCATGGAAGGCAGCTATTGAAGCATCTGGAATATGCAGCTATGGGGTCTAGAGTTAGTGCACTGAGAGTTAACTTGCGTATCTGCAAAACTGGCCTGGTACAAATGCAGTCCGTGTACTTGCGCTCCTATGGTGCTTTTTGAGGCTATTAATTGCTTTCCTTTGGAGCTTGTTCTTATGATCTAGGACTGCAACCCTCTGCAACCACTGCTGAAGCAGCAAGTCCAGGGGAATCTCTCATTCATAATAAAATATTTTTTCTCAAAAATTTGTTTTTCATAAAGTGAGGAGTCAGGAGACCCACTCCACTGTAGTTTTCTCTTTCTATATCTTTTCCTATGGGGCTTTACACAAGATTTTATGGAAGGGTTTTAATTTTATTGGGATATTTTTCTGAGCTACACTTAAGTAATCCTTTTGAGCTCATTCATGTTCTCCGTGGTAGGGTGTTCTGTTGCAATTACAGACATACAGCAAACCAGTGAAGAGCTGAAAATAGACTGTGCAAGTCTTTTTTCTCACTACAGTTCAGAAGGGAGGCGACAGTCTGTGCCACTGCTTTGCGGAGTCACAAGAATCACTGTGGTTCCCCCAGCAAGCCAGGACAAGGCTTACAATGGTATTGTGATAATGTCTGGAGGCTCCAAGTAAAATCAAAGCCTCATTTTGTTTGCTGCTGAACAGCTTCTACTTTGAAGAATTTTTAATCCAAAACTTGAATCCTGCAGTCATGGAAGCACTGCTTTTGTGCAGAAAGTTATGCTCCAAAGAGAAGACGAAAAAAAAAGGAAATAAAAACCAACAGGATTTTCTTTTATTATACACTATTTTTACTACTTGGGCATAGAAAACTAAGCTGCAAAATAAGTGAATAATTTTCCCAAAATGATATAGGCCTCTTACGGAAGCCAAGTCTTTGACTTTCTAGTCCAGTGCTGATCCACAAATCTATCCTGGTTCTCAGCTGCAGATTTTGTGATTTTTCTTGTGTAAGCAGGTTGCTTGCCAGCCAGGGTACTCACTATATTTGTCCTGTGCTCTCATTTTAAAGCTGCCATGGGTACACAGAGGCCTGTAGTGGATTTCTACAATCTGGATGTGTCCATTCTGCCACCAATGCAACAATTCTTCCATTCTTGCTAACATCTTTCTCTATTCCTTAAGTAGACATGCAAAATTCAAACTCATTAAAAACATACCATATTTCCTTCCTTTCCCTTTAATGTTCATATTTTACTCCACTGGTTTCCCACTCCATTACTCTTACTCCACTCAGTTGTTTCCAAATCACCTTTCCAAAATCATACTCTCAGCCTTATCCACACAACTATTTGTTCACGTGCCTCTAAGTACATCTCTTGCCCCTTAATTACATGCCTCATCCCAGCAGCTCTGCATACCATGTCTCTTAAGCCTCCCGTCTCACTGAAAAGGAGCCAAGACACCACTGGGAATCCCAAGGAGCCACAAATCCTCTCTGTGCAGTAGTTCTGGAGACTGTTGCTGGGATAAGTATCTACAAACAGCTGTTTATCTGAGATTAAGTCTTATCCAAGATTAGGCAGTGCTACCAACCTGCTCCTCCTGCAACACACAGGTACCTAAATCCAGTGCTATACCATCAGTGTCTGCGGTTCAAAGATTGTTACCTACATCAATAAGAGTTTGCAAATATCTCCTTCTCTATTTTAGCTGTTGGCAGATTCTTACCTCCAGGACTAAACCTCTGGGAGCATGTGATTCCATACATTAGCTGATAAACAACGGTGCTGTGCACAGGACTGACTGTCTGGCTGGTTCTGCCTTGTCTTTGATCGCACTGGTTCAGTTGAAACTTCTGTTTTCTGAGCACAGTGACTTAATCCAATTGCTTTCATGCAATAGGTCTTGAATTGTTTCTGATTCATGCAAACTGCAGCTACACTGTGCTCTGGCAAGACTGAACTCAAGCTGATCAGCTCTCCTATGTGACATCCCCACAGCCAGTTGTGACATGTCTCTTTAGCACACACACCTCAGCCCACACTTCTGCCATAAGCGTCCCAAAGCTCTCCAGCGGTGTAACAGCACTGGCTCCTAATCTCACACAACCCTACCCTATTTTGAGCCAAGATTACTGTGCAGGTGCCCCAAGTGAAAGGACAGAGAGAGCCAAGGAATAGTTTGGCATTTTCCTTCCTTGATTATCTTTCCCCATAGAGGTCTATCACCAAAAGCAGGAAGGCTCTTCCAGGTCATTCATGGGTGTTAACTTCAGGAAGATGTATCTCATAAACTCCAAATGCAGATGATAAACACCAGATGCAGATGGACTGACTGGTATCCTGAAAAGCCCTGTTAGCCCTTCTTTGATCAAGAAGCAGAAGAGGTTCAACAAATAATGGAGATGTCTGGAAATTCACTGTTGCCACCCCTTTCAAAAGCAGATATAGCAACAAACTTACTGAGCTTTGCCTGGGGTTGTATCCAGTTGACTTAATAGTACCTCAAAAAAGAGATATTCAGCCACCTTTATGGGTCTCTCTTTCAATGTTTCGCCTCTGTCAGTGAGAAGCATTTTTAATTTCTTTTCTGCGACTTGTGCCTGTTGTCCTTTCAGCATTTGCTGTGCACTGCCAAGGGACTCTCACTCTGTAACCACCCATAGGAAGTTAGATGCCCCCTGAATCTTCTAATTTTCAGGCTAAACCCACACAGCTCTTCATATACTGTGCACTTGCAAGTCTATGGTTCCTCATATACTATAGTCTCAGTCATCTTAAATATGTTTCTAACCTTCCACTGGACCTCATCCAATTTGTCAGTCTTGTACCAGGAGCTCAGATTTGAAAGATAAGATTTGGAAGGTGGTCAACACATCCTTTCCCACCAGACTGCTTTGAGGGTGCACTGCCCTCCATGGCCTGTAATGTTCTGTCCCTGTGTGCAGGACTTGCTATTTACCTTTACACATTATGGGCAGCTGCCTTAGAAACAAGACAGCTGCCTTCCAGCAGTCACATTTTGTGGTTGACATTGAAGATAATTAGCAATGGATAAGGTGTGAGGACACATCCCTGCCCTTTAGGGAGAAAGGAGACATCTGGCTTAAGACAGGTGTTGGAAAAGTTCATTCTATGATTAGTACTTGAGCTAATTCCAAACTTTTACATGAAGCTATTCAGATTCATTCAGATTTGACCGAGTTGCAAAACAACACGTGAGAGAGCTGAGACTCAACAGAAGCCTGAACTGATGTGACAACAAAGGAAGTAGGCTTAAAAACCCCAGAGAGCTGCTGCTGCCTCTCAGTCACCAAGGCAATCAGCAGTAACTTCCCAATAGCTTCTTTGTTTCTCCTGGATTCTCCATACTGTTCCAGACATGTCCCAGTAGCACACACCAGATGTGTCCTTTTACTTGAGCAGTAAAAAAATTATCATGCAGGCCTCTTGTTGATGAAGTCCAGTGAGGTTGTACCCTACTTTTTATAAGCTTTAATGCTTCTATTCCCAGTAAATCACACATTTATTGGAAAATCACTGGATAAAATTAGGTGTGATTTACCTGATTTAGGTTTGGGTATTGTGGTTCTTGAATGTTGTTGAGTAACTTATGCATTCACTGTATATTTACTGTGACTGAAAAAAAGAATTCTTAAAAGTGTAAGATGAATTAAAATACCTTTGAGAGGCTTCCTTCCAGAGCTCTAAAAATTCACAGAAATGAGAAATAATTACCTACACTGATGAGTTCTCAAAACTTTAGTACACTTACTGGTCTCTAATCATTATTACAGTTTATGGGTTTCTAGAGAGTCTGATACTGCGTGTCTCTGTTGACAAAAATAAGAACTGAAAGTCTCATTTGTTTTCCCCTTTCTTGAGCATCTCTATGCTCTGTCTAAGGGCTTTTTTTCATAAAGAAAAAGATTATATTTTCTTCCTTTATGAAACAAACATAATAAATCTGTCCAGGTCAGCTCTGATTTTTGTGAGTTTGGCTTATGATAAAACCTGAATACTGTGTCCTTCCCTGATTACAAAGGGTAAGAACAAGGAAAAAAAAATGGTCAGATAAGAAGAATGCAATTTCAGCATCCCAGCAAACCTTAGAGTATGTTGTTAAGAAGCTTATCAGAAGCTTATCAGAATTAATGAAAACTTGACTTTATTGATGTTTACTCTTAAATTCTGCTTCAACTACCAATGCTAAGTTAAAATATTAGAAAACTCATATTTTTGTGTTGTTCAAAATTAAGACACCCACTAAATTCCATATTCAGTATCCAATAAGCTATGACTGCATTACAGAATTTTCATCTAAAATCTCACTTTGTCCATGACTATATTTTAGTCCTTCCGCAATGTTTGTTCATTTACAGCTTGGAGTATGCAAATTGTCTGTGATCTTTTTAGATGGTTAACATCACTGATGTAGTTCAGATATACTGTATAATTGAGGAATAATTGTACTCATTGAATACATATTGTATATTTAGATCTGCAGACAAGTCCTAATCATTTCTCACTGATAGACTTACCTGGAGAGTCATCACAGTGTTACTAGTCCCTGAAACTCAGCAGTATTTCTAGTCACTGTGACCTCACTACAGTATTGGATTCTGAGATGGCAAATCCTGTAAGAAAAGAAAAGAGATTGCCTCTTTAACACGTATGCTCAGAATTGTAGGAAAGTGGTGAAAAAAGTCATCATTTGTATTTAAAGATAGGTGTTCAAGGCTTTGGTTGAGATATAAATTTTTTTAAGCAGTATGTGAATTTTCTCCAGGTTGATCTCAGTTCTTTCATATATGCTGTGTGATTTCAGTGGTTGTTTAACACAAGTTGAAATGTTCCTGGAAAGCTGCTGCACAAAGAATTGATTTCCTCCTGATAAAGGGGTTTTATCATTTAGATAGGGATCATTTAGAAAGGGATCCAAATGCAGTAATTGGATTTGACACAATGGAAGGATTTCTAAGTAGAACAGGTGAAAACATAACTGGCAACAATTAAAATTATCTGCAGCCATCAACTGGTCACCAGCTGTTCTGAACCACATAAAGAAGCGCATACTACAGGGGAACAACATATGCTGTGGAGAGAAGTATTAGTACAGACTACAAAACTGTGAGGAGATACGCAGAAGATTCAGTTCTAATCCAAGCCTGATCCTATAAGTCTTTCTGTGAGTAGTTATGTTGTAGAGGTTCTCTCATAGTATCATAGTCTCATGTTGGAAAGGACCCACTAGGATCATCAAACGTAATACTGATTCTTCTCCTGGTTGCACCAGATTTTAATCACTGTGAGTGGCTAAGTTTAGAAACACTTATTTCTGTTTTAATGAAGTCATGGCTTTGGTAAAATTGCTCACATTAATAAGCTGCTAAACTTCGACTTCCTTGCTGGGCCTGTGTTTGTGCTCAGCTGAGGAACAGAACAAGCAAATCGCTGGGGCTGTGAGTGGGACTTTCTGTGTTTGTTTGCTTTTTTCACACTGGCAGTAGAATGAAAGCAAAGTGAGTTTCCAAGTGCCTTCTCAGTTCTCTTCTTTTGTCTGGTTGCCTTTTATCCAACATTAATTAATGTAATTGCTACAATTTCATAGTCCAGTGGAGACTAACTAATGATACTGGAGCTGAGTGTTCTGTTTCTGCAATAAATCAAGAAAGCAGTTCATATAATATAGCCTTCCACTTCTTCCCACCACATCAAATTAAAGAAGATAAATATTTCTTTTTCATGGCTTAGGGTCTGGTAGTTAGATTACTCCCCCATGAATTCAGGGGAAGGTCTGATACAATACTTACTTCTGCCTGCGGGAAGTTCAAATCCAACGCTTGAACCATTTGAGAGAGTATCCAGTGCCCTGGTCTTGGGAGCAACAAACTCTTCAGCTTTCATTGTATCTGTTCCTCAGCGTAGAAATTAGCACAAGAATTATGAGGCCAGAAAAGGAGAAGAGAAAAAGGAATATAAATAAGTAGCTAGGAAATCTTCCTAGAGTACAGCTGGCCCCTTCCAGGAGTAAGTCTAGTAGTTGTTTTTTTTAAAAGGGAACAAACCAGGATACTATCGTTGCAGCAGATTAGGCTTCATAAGATTAGAGGAAGTGTAAATGTGTGTTCCCAAGTGGCCTCTAAGATAAACCCTGGAAGGAGATGGAGACCTGCTATATGAGGAATCAACTCATCCCAGCAGAAGACCACAATGACAAAGAGTTTGTCACAGCAATACCTGCAAAGAGGAACTGCTGGTGCAGCTGCCTGACCTCCCATGAGACAGGCTCAGAGCTGACTAGGCCACTGCTATTACTGCTTTGCCAAACTGAAGCAAAGGAAAGGAGAAAACTGGAGAAGATGGTTTTTTTTTTGTACAGGACTTCTGGGCCACCTGTCCTACCTGATCACTGCTAGTTAAAATGATAATTTGAGGCAAAAAATCTGCAGATGTCAGTAAAAAAAAAGGATCTGATTACTTACATTTACTTTCTCAAGTCCATAGATGTGTCTGTAGTGGCATGTCCATGGTCTACAGCTGGACTCCTTAACAAAACCCTGGAGAATTCTCACTTTTTTTTTTTTCCCCTAGTTTCTTAAAGAATAAAGGAAATGGAGGGAGGGAGAGATGAGACTAAACTGAAGTCACAGAGTGGTGAGCTGCTTCTTCAAAAACAAAGCAAATTCCAATAAATTCAAGAAAAACTAACATGACTCTTCTTTAAATATAAAGACTACAAAGGGAAAATGGCCTTTGTACCCTAAGGCCCACATTATGACAAGACTCCAGTCCTTTTCACCCAAATTTTCAAGGCTGTAAGAAGACGTGGCTTGCATGCTACATATTCAGTCAAGAAGAGGTCATGCACAGCACAGTTTTATATTTGAATTCTTTGTGTTTCACAACAGACTAGTTTTTCAAGGCACAAGAGGTTAAATTGACTGGCATATTACCGGGTAGAGCTGAGAACATGTAAATATTCCACCTAAAGGTAAATCCTGAGCCTGACTTCCAGCCAAGAGCATCTCTAAAGTGAGGCATGCCTAGAGATGTAATGTTTACTGTTCTTTTTCAAGTTAAAAAGCTTGTGATTTTGTAGAGGGAAAAACAAGACTTGCCACGTATTTGATTTTGTTTTTTATAAGCTGGCACCTTATTGCAAGTAAGGAGAATCGTCTTCCTTGCGCTGATAATTAAACTTTACGTTAAAGTTAAGCCCTTCAGAGTGGTATCTACAGCAATCATTAGGGAAATATCTGAAGTCAGCAGGCTGAGCTGTTTGGTGATAGCCACTTACGGAACAGTGAAAATGAGGAGCAACCCCACAGGCATGCTGCTGTTCACCAGGAGTCTGTAAGCTGTGGCCCATTGGAAAGGTGCCCTTCTCTTCCCGAGTGAAATGTCGCTGGTACTGTTTTCATTCATGCCACAGGTTCTTCCTCAGCCTGAGGTCATGAAAGGTCAAATCCCCCACCTCCTCAGAAAGTGCTTAAGCATCAGCCTATGAAGTGTTTGGGAGGAGGAAAAGAAAAACAGCTGAGGAATGTAGAAAACATTGCATGCCCCAAATAACCCAACCAATGATCCATTGGGCCTCACTGTCTCAGTGTGGATCTATCAGATAGAATGGGATCTGTATCCAGTGCAGGAGGCCCCCATGCATTCTCTATTCTCACAAAGGAGTCAGGGGGATTTCATTCAGCAAGAGTTCTCTTTAAATGTGTTTAATTTGTGTTATAATGTTAAAAAATAAATTAATTAAAGATTCAAGACTTCTGATATGTTGAGATGGTGTGAAGAAAAGTGAGCACATCTTTTTCAAAATTAAAAAAGACAGTAAAGTAAGAGCCATGAGATAAAATCCAGGGAAAAACCTGGGCACTCAGAGGAAAAACAAACTTTCATGTAGGGAAGGACTTCAGTCACTAGGCTGTAGCATGTGACATAACTGATAGCTAGTCCTTTCCATTCAGTGACTCCTGAATTGTTGTCCACACATGTAGCTACTTCTAGAAAAAGTGTTTTACTTCCCATTATTCTAAATAAATTAGACTCTCATCTTCAGGAAGAAGGGAGAAATAGATGTTGAACCCTCCTTTAGCTGAAATCCAGGTCACTTAATTTAAAATATCAGTAAAGAGCAAGAGTATTTCTCCCTCAGGTCTCCCACTTCCTGAGCAAAAAATATTATATAAAGAATAGCGGCAGCAGCAGTTGCATTTTATGCAAAGATTACTACAGCTGGTATGTCTTAGGTATACTTTGATAACATCTTCCAGATCAAAGCCCTAGGGAACTGTGGCAGGGTGGGGGGAATTGAGGAATGCCTGATTTTGGATTTTGGTTTGATTTAAGCAGGAATTAATTACAGAGCTGTTCTGTTCTCTGAAGGCAAGGCATTTGGGGTGCTCATGGTGTACCACTGCTGAAGGAATACAAAAAATAAAGAAGTTAGGAATCTTAGGTGCTTCCTGGGATATGCAACAGGAGGTTTCAGAGTCACAGATTTATGTCTAAGTACTTAGGTTTCTCTAAGTTCTATTCATCACAGCTACCGTGCATGTTCTTTAGTCTCTCTTCTACCAGTATGAATCCATATTATAATTATATAATAATAATATAATAATGGCCAGTCTTCACGAACAAAGATCCGGGGAAGGTCTTTACGCCTTTGAGCCTGCGCATTGGATTTTTTAGGTGAGACACAATGGGCGCGGAACTGAGCCCACCCTTTAATCCTAAGGTTCATCTGCCGGGGCCAAGCGAGCTTGGATGGTGGCAGCGAGGTCCTCAGGACGTAGGTGGATTGCCTTACAGGGCTAACGAGCTCCACCTACCCGGGCAGTGTCCCTGGCTGGGAATCGAACCTGGGTCTCGGCGGTGAAAGCGCCGCATTCTAACCACTAGAATAACTAGGTGGTTCTAGACCAGCAGGGGCTCCCGAATCCATATTAAGTGAGAGATAATACACATTTAGGACTGAGAAGGGAGGTTAACTTGTAAACTTTATGCCACTGGTAGTCCTCCTTGAACCATTCATTACTTACTAGTTACATGTTTAAAAGAGTATTTATATTGAGTATTGTGATGTGTCATACTGAACTGGATCAAATTGGTTTCAAATTTACATTTATCTCATCAAGTAAAATTCACTGACAAGCTTTACTCTAAAGACTGGCCTTTTAAGAATAGGAATTTGTCTATGAATGAAGTCTTAAAGCATTTTATCTCAAGTTTATTGACATGGATATTAGGAAAAATTTCTTCACCAAAAGGGTGTTCAGGCACTG
Source organism: Pseudotriccus pelzelni (assembly GCA_035584735.1). Classification (NCBI taxonomy): domain Eukaryota; kingdom Metazoa; phylum Chordata; class Aves; order Passeriformes; family Tyrannidae; genus Pseudotriccus; species Pseudotriccus pelzelni. The sequence goes on along the minus strand of JAWMRA010000078.1, from coordinate 136,182,051 downwards.
CAACAGGCTGCACTTAGAAGCAGTTGATTCACCATCCCAGGAGGTGTTTAACAGACATGTAGATGTGCTGCTTGAGAACATGGTTTGGTGGCAGACTTTGCAGCGTTGGGTTAATGGTTGGACTCGATGATCTTAAGAATCCTCTTTATGATTCTGTGACTTACTGTGCCTCCACAGCACCTATTTCTTCTAGTATTAGACAGGCAAGTTGCTACCAAGGAAATGAAAGACCTTCCTTCTTATGCTCATCTAGTCTGCTTTGTAAATTCCACATACAGACACGTTTCCATCTGCTTTAAGGTTTTTTTGTTGTCAGTCACATATTCTCTGAGAAATATTTCTTATATTTTAACACTAGACCTGATCAGATAATTCACAGTGAATAATTTATTTGAACAAATTTAGAATTTTCTGTTTGTTATTGTCCATGAGCTGATTTTTGTATTCTTCAATTTATTCATTATTCAAAAGTATTTGCTTGACAACTTCTATGAATAACTTAATGAGAAAAGCTTTGTGGACTGTGTGAGCGCTTTGATGTGAGCACGAAGAGTTTGTTGCTGTTGCTCAGGTTTTTTAGATACCAAGGCCATAGCACTTTTCTGCTTGCCTGGGTGAATAAATTGAAGCTCTTGTATGTGAATGCTTACATGCAAATGTTCAAAATTTGTTTTTCTTAACAAGTAGTAGTCAGTTATAATGTGCTGCAACTCTGTACATCCTTAAAGTAAATATTTCATTTCCATACTTCCAATATTGCAAATAGGCCGTTTCCTTCTAAAAGGGATTTAATTTTTGTATAATTGGGTCTAGATGAAGGGATCATTTTTAGGTAGCCAGTCTGTATTTATCTTTAACTTCGTAGTTTGAAGAAAAAGCAAACAAGAGTACTATTGCTGTTAGAATATAAGCTAGTGCAGTGACAATTTTTAAAAAATTCTTTCTTCTATCATCATTGCCAGTTTTCTATTTTTAAATATAAGCTTAATATTGTATATATGAGTAGTTAAATATTAGACAACAAAACATCTTGAGCACCGGCTTCCTATTGGAAAATTAGAACAGTTTTATATGAAATAAACAATGTAACTTTTGTTGTCTAGTTATGCATTACAGTATCAAAAAAATCAGGCAGCAAATGTAAAAAATGGATGTTCATAGGGATCTTCAGAATTCAAAGTCTGATAAATCAAATGGAATAATTCAATGATAAGATTGTTTATTTGTATTTTAAAACTGATCAAGCTAATTTCTGCTTCTTTTAGTAAAAGTTACAGAGGCTTTATCTGTAATTATTTCAATTAGAAGCATTAAATTTTTGTGAGACATTCAATACAGAAAACTGAGCAGAAATAGCCCAATTGTTTTATGACTTTTAATGTTGTTTAAAGCACAGTAACCATGATCTTATTTTGAATTTTTGTTCATCATGGCATTTGCGTAAGACTGATGAAAATGCATTAAGCAGGATATATTTATCTCCCTTTATATTCCTTTGGAAATGTCATTTATGTAGCACCAAAATGCTATGTTTTAGTAAGGCTGCTGCATATTCGACACGTAACTGACAGATGATGTCTAAGCATTATTCAGGGCTATTAAAGATGACATAGAATGCACAAATATATCAGTACATGAGGAAGCAAGCTGGTGAGCTTTCTGAGAAAATCTCACATCACTGGGTGAAAATCACAAGTGGAGTTATGTGAATTAAATAAAGGGAAGAAAATGCATCAGCGGCAAGGTAAAAAGCAAAACTTTATGAGGTAGTGTATCAGGCCTGAAGTAATAATATAAAATGGGAAAAAACCTCCCACAGATCCAGGAAATAAATATAGGTAGTGCAGAGTATAATAACCTATTTCATGTGCTTGTGCAGGTCTGATTTAATCTAAGAACAATAGATTTTCTTCTGTTTGAACATTCGATTTGTATTTGAGAGATAAGAAGTCAGATCACTTGTAAGGGCCTTCTCATTGCCTATCTCCCACCAAATTTTAACATGTCTTGAACTTCAGACCTCTAGAAATTTCCATGCGAGGTACAGATCCCTACATAAGTAATTTGAATCCTTTGATACTGTGTTGTTAGTTTTTATTAAAAATATGTATAAGATCTTTTAAAAATAACCCACAAATCCTCTTTCTCCTCCCAGGGCTTCATGGATCATGAAATGGTTAATTGCATGTCCTAGTTACTAGAAGCCACAGATTTTTTGAAAAAGGGTAGTCCCAGAGCCTATTGCAGAGCTTGACCAAATGGGTGGAAAGAAACAGGCATTAAAAGGGCTAGGGAGATGCAAAAAGAAACTATATGACTTAATATGAGTGGAACTCAGCATAAAACAAAGTAAAAGTTATCTTGCTGATAGTTCATATCCTTTTATACTTTCCTTACTGAACTTGTACAAGTGCCTGGAACATGGGAGAAAAAGTGTTTTCGATGGTAACATCATTTATCTCACATTTGTATTCTTGGATCTTGCAGCTGAAGTACCCATGTTGCAGAAATGTGTATCCTAACTTATCTCTCTGTTGGAATGAAGGGAACAGTTCACTCCAGGGGCCAGTCCTGTTGATAGATATGGGCATGACAACACCTTCTATTGCTACCTTCTGGTCTAGCCTGCCCCAGTAAGCTTTCCATCCCCATGAGCTCTCCTGTCCCACGTGCACCCAGTCACATGCCATTGAATAACTGCTTTGATATACAGCCCTCATTCTCTTTTAATACTTGGACTCAGAATTCATTATATCAGCCTAATTATGTGTTATGGCCGCAGGGATGTTGCATGGGACCTAGAGGAGTCACAGAGCAGAACAACATGAATGCATGTCTTCAGAGTGGAGTGGATGTGACAACCTCTGGCACACAGCCCAGCAGGGGCTGGTCATCACCACTCCCAAGGGTTAGCTAACTCATTTATCCTGGCGGTTTCAGCACACAGACCACAACTTTCTGGCTATCAATCTCCTACTCTTCACCATCTATTTGACAGAGCACCTAAGTCCTTAAGTTTGGGCAGGACATTTGAAGCATCAAACTGGCAGTCATTGCAGTGTTTTGCTTGACAATATCTAAAACTACTTAGGGGTAACTGTCCTGCTCAAATGCATCATGGCGATATGAAGAACTACTAAAGAATTAAACCAGAATATTCCAAGTTGCAAAATAACACTTCAGCTATGAGATGGCCACTTAAACTTTGAAGAAGTAACTCATGGCTTGCAATGAACTGACTGTCACACTTACACCTGAGCACACTTTGCTCATTGAAACTGCCCTGCAGCTCAAGTCATCTGGCCCATGTCCTTGACCCTGTCCATTGAAATCAAGAGCTTTTACTTCTTCAACAGTGGGCAGCAAGGGAGAAATGAAAGTTCATTGTTGAAGCTATTGTAGAAAATTTGAAGCTGCTGTTGGAAACTGTAATAGTGACTGATTTTTTTATGCACTAATATGGTAGCATTGTGGTGCAATAGTCTGTGACAATTTCACACTGAAAGCAGCAAGAATTATGCAATGATGTATTTTTGAAAGTTTTTAAAAATGCCTTTTTATTTAAATATATGCAAACACTTCTTTAAATCCCTGTGCACTGGTGACTCATGATAAATGAAATAAATGGCTCTTCTCTATTTCATAGGTTCTGCTAATGTTTAAGAGAGTCTGAAATTTTGGGTACTTAGGACCACAGGCTTTTAAACGAATGTCTGGATAGATGAAGTTTGACTCCTTCCCATCTAGGTCCATTTTACACACACCAGTTATTTTTTTTCTACAAATTTCCATGTCTCTAAAGCTGGGGCTATGGACTTCAGGCTTCTTCACCTTGTGTATGGTGTCCTCACCAACGAGGACAGGGACTAGGCCACTTTTATGATGTACAGTGAATGCTGGGTTTTGTATCTCTCTCATTTGCTCTGTCATATCAATGTTCTGGTGACTGATCCAGACCTTGGGGTGGAAAGTCTATACTGTGAGTCACAGAGCATTATCCACTGTGCCTTGGGATTACATCTCTTTGTGCATGTTTGGCACCATTACCTACAAAACTCACTCTCAGGGATGCATTAATATATCTATTCTATTTGTTTTCCTCTTTTAAGTTTCGTCTTTTCAGTGATTTTGCAAAGAATTTGCATTGGAGATGGTGTTCTGCAGAAATGATGGATGGGACTATGAAAGTAAAGAGGATGGTGATAAACACTGTATTGAACTATGTGCACACATGTACAAAGGCAACAAAAAAAGTAACTCTCTCAAGTAGGATTTGTTGATATTTTACCCAGGTTTTAGTTTGAATGCTAGCATAACTTCCAGTAACACTTGCTTGAATTTTTCTCTTGTGAACTCATCTACTCGGTTTTGCATTGACCCATTTTGTTTTGCTTTCAGCTTTATACTCTTTTCCCCCTCCCTGCTTGACTTGCTCTGCTTTTGTTTTTCTTGTGATATCATAGCAGCAGCATGGTAAAGCCCCACAGAGATCTTCTTGCTTCAATTCAATTTGGCTCTCACGTATTGCTCTGTTTCTTCCTGAAATTGTATTGCCATTTCCAGAAATGACATGGCAATATTTCACTTGAGTTCACTTGCCATTTTAAGTGAACCTTCATGCATTTGCATTAATGATATGAAACCATGCCTAATAGAACTACAGTGTGGAGAAAGGTAAAATTAAATTAGTGTAGGTTATTGTCTGCTGTGCACTGAATTGGCAGAGAAAATAAAATTGTGGATTACTATATCATCAATAAAAATCATGCAAAATCAAAATCTGTGCATGCTGATAAACAAACAACCAATATAAAATTACTTTGCTTGTCTCAGAGGAAAAATACAGTTGGTGTGGTGGACACCAGGTCCAAAGCTGCTCTATGACTCCTTTCCTCAATCAGACAGCAGAGAGAAAATATAAGAAAAGCTCACAGGTCAAGATAAGAGCAGGGAGACATCACTCACCAGTTACCATCATGGGCAAAACAGAGTTGACTTGGGGAAATTAGTTTAATTTATTACCAATCAAATCAGAGTAGGATAATAAGAAATAAAAAACAAATCTTAAAAACATTTTCCCTCACATATACCTTTCCCTCCTTCCTGGGCCTACATCCTTTCCCCAGTGGCACAGGGGGTTGGGGAATGTGGACTGTGGTCTCCTTCTCTGGGGGAGGGCTTCTGCTTCAGTATGGAGTCCCTCCCATGGGAGACAGTCCTCCACAAACCTCTCGAATGTGAGTCCTTCCCATGCTCTGCAGCTCTTCATAGACTGTTCCAGTGTGAGCCCCTTCCACAGGGGTTTGTCCTTCAGGAACAAGCTGCTCCTGTGTGGGGCTCCCACAAGGTCATAAGTCCTAGCAGCAAACCTCCTCCAGAGTGGGCTCCTCTCTCCATGGGGCCACAGGTCCTGCCAGGAGCCTGGTCTGGCACGGGCTTCCCACGGAGTCATGGCCTCCTTTGGGTATCCACCTGCTCCAGCGTGGGGTCCTCCGCAGGCTGCAAGGGCACAGCTGCCTCACCATGGTCTTCACCACAGGCTGCAGTAGAATCTCTGCTCTGGTGCCTGGAGCACCTCTTCCCACTCCTTCCTCACTGACCTTGGTGTCCGCAGGGCTGTTTCTTTCACATATTCTCGCTCTTCTCTCTTTGGCTGCTGTTGCACAATATTCTTCCTCCTTCTTAAATATGTTATCCTAGAGGTGCTACCACTGTTGCTGATGGGCTTGACCTTGGCCAGTGACAGGTCTGTTTAGGAGCCAGTTGGTTCTGTGGAACATGGGCTAAGCTTCTAGCAGCTTCTCTCAGAAGCTACTGCTGTAGCCCCGCTTCTACCAAAACCTTACCACTCAGACCCAATACAGTTGTTGAAAGGAATAAAAAAGCTGCACACAAAGATTTCAAAACTGTTTTACATTTCTCTCAAAACATGGTTTGTTATGTTGCTTCAGCAAAAAACATATGAACTTCTGAAGATGTCTGACCAAGCCCTTTTGCAATGCTTTAAAAATGTTAAAAATTGGTTTATTGTAATAAAATATAAACAAACAGGAAACCCCATCAACTGTCTGTGATTCACTTTTCTGAGCAGACAGAAGCGTTGCGCAACAGCATGAGATTGGAAACAAGAAGGCTCCTACATCCACATGAAACTTCATGGGGATTTCGGGTAGAATATAATTATTTCATATAATTATATTATATACGAGGAGAATATAATTATGCAAAGCTGGAATTTTGTCAGGACACTGTGGTGAGCACCTATGCTTTGTGAAAAGCTTATGGGGATTTTTAATTACAATAAGTGGTCAGAATCTTAGTTTGATGTCTCAGCCAAGAGATGAATTGATACAGAACTACTAGACTCTCAGTACATGCCTGGGTAGTATGAAAATAACAGAACCATTAGACAGCTTGACTCACCTTGTAGTGATGGCAGAACGGGCTGTATCTGAAATCTGGAACAATGATTAAAAATACTGTTGCTCTTCAACAGAAGAACAATGATTATGAGGGATGTAAGTCTGCATTCAAGATTCTTTCACTCTGGGGAAAGATATGCATCTGCTAAACATGCAGATATGTTATCTGTTCACTTCAGAAACACTTAAACAACTGAGCATCTATCCTTAAAAATTACCACAGAATGGAATAACTTTTAAGAAGTTATCATGCTATGGAATGAGACTTATGGTATGAACTCATTATGAGTTGTAGAGCCTTCACTCAGCAGAGTGGATATTACACTGGATAGCTGAATACCCAAAAGTTTCTTAACTGGTTCAGTCCTATCTGTGTAATCTATCTATCTTCTCATGTCACACCCAGCTCTACTGTATCTGAATGTCTTCCAAGTCTCTCTGGGGCAACAGTTTTTTTTTTTTCATTATTTTTGGTAATGTAATATAAACTAGAGGCTACAGTATCATTATCCTACTGCTACCCCTGAGATATTTTTGTCAGAAGTTAATTCATAATGTAGCAAAGTTCTTTCAAAAGAACAGAAATCAGGGCTTTGGGAAAACTGATTTGAAATGCTCATTAGCAGCTTTTTAACTTTTCTATGAGTTGTGTTAGACATTTCCAAAAACACTTTAAAAGACTTCTCAGATTCCTACTTTCAGAATTTCTAGCAGGTTTTTGTTTGTTTGTTTGTTTGTTTTTGACTTGGGGATGCTTGCATCTTGACTGAGATCCTAGACTTAGCAAAGAGTACCTGATTCAAAGTTCTGATTGGCATAGATTTTATTGTTTTAAGGGCCAATATAGTAGTATTCCTGTGAGTTTGCATTAGGTCTGACTCACAGATTAATGCACACATGATCCTGTCAGAGTGGTCATAGAATCATAGAATCATAGAATCAGCTGGGTTGGAAAGGAGCTCTGAGATCATCAAGTCCAACCCTTGATCCAACACCACCGTGGTTACTAGACCATGGCACCAAGTGCCACATCCAGCCTCATCTTAAAATCCTCCAGGGACAGAGAATCCACCACTTCTCTGGGCAGCCCATTCCAATGCCTGATTACCCTCTCAGTAAAGAATTTCTTTCTAATATCCAACATAAACCTCCCCTGACAGAGCTTAAGACTGTGCCCTCTCATCTTACTGATAGTTACCCGGGAGAAGAGGCCAACCCCCACTTGGCTACAACCTCCTCTCAGGTAGTTGAAGAGAGTGATGAGGTCACCCCTGAGCCTTCTCTTCTCCAGGCTGAACAACCCCAGCTCCCTCAGCCTCTCTTCATAGGACTTGTGCTCAAGTCCCTTCACCAGCCTCGTTGTTCTTCTCTGGACCTGCTCCAGCACCTCAATATCCTTCCTGATCTGAGGGGCCCAGAACTGGACACAGCACTCCAGGTGTGGCCTCACCAGCACTGAGTACAGGGGAAGGATCACTTCCCTGCTCCTGCTGGCCA
>JAWMRA010000078.1:136090675-136174032 GCA_035584735.1 Pseudotriccus pelzelni | reverse complement strand
CCCTTTCTGCCTGGCTGCTCTCCAGCCACTCTGTGCCCAGCCTGGAGCACTGCAGGGGGTTGTTGTGGCCAAAGTGCGGGACCCAGCACTTGCCTTGTTGAACCTCATCCTGTTGGTGCCTAGATAGGATTATGAATTAGGGTGCCTTGTATGTTTTTTGAAGTGCTGGAAGGAGAAAGAACAGGGTAAGTAAAACTGACTGAACTGCTGCCCTGATTTTTGTGTAGCTACGTACACAGCTGCATGTAACAGGCAATAAAATGTATTTGTCTATAGACTCTCAACATGAGGCAGCCTGATTGCCAGAAACTTTAACTCATACAAAAATATGATCCATATACAGAAAGTCAACTTAACTTTAGCAGAGCTGCTACTGGCTTCACTGTAATTAAGTGCTAATCATAGGGGTGTGCTGTTTTGCAAGGCAGTAAACTGGTTTCCTGAGCGGATAAACTCGGAGGTCAAGGGCCGAGGAGTTGGCTCCACTGGGGACCAGGATCGCTGCCGAGAAAGCAGCACACCTGTCCTGTTATTGTGATTATGAGACAAATGTGAATAAAGCCAGTAAAACAAAGTAACCTGAAAGTCTGGAAAATTTATTGACACAATTGTAAAGAGTGGCGTATCGTACACACAGAGAGCAGGGAGCCAGGCTGTGCCGGCTCCCACAGGACCCTACGTGGAGCAGATGAAGGGGAGCTCTCACAGGGCTGCAGAGTCACTGCCTCTCGGCACCATCTCAGGACAGCCTCTCCGGCTTTATAAGGTTATATTTTCCAAGCTATGAAGTGAGGACATTAGTTAGTAAACTTCACAGAGGGGTTTCCAAGTGCAAATAACAAATTTCATATAGCTTTTCAGTATAATGGGATGGAAAGTTAAATCTATAGTAAATAAAAATGGCAGTTGTTCTATATGCTTCAAGAAGCACTCTAAGAATTTCAGCAATAGAATCAAGAAAAAAGCCATAGTTTCATGAAACAGGTGGAAAAAAACCCAAAACCTCTGAGAGTAAGTTAAAATGGCCATACTTTATTCATTGACTTGGAAAGAAATGGAGAGTGGTGCTGTGATTTTTTTATCAGCAGAACAGCACATTTATCAGTAAGTAATTGGACTGTTAGTAAGCACTGTTAGGGAACATCCATCCCAGCATGAAATGCCAGGACCTGACACAGGCAGAAGTATGAACTTATTGTTTCTGCATCATGGAGTCCAAATATCTAAGGCTCCTTTCTATGGCAAATAGACTCATATAGTTTCAAAAACCAGGTCATTTTTTGATCCTTCAAGATACTATGTGAGCAAAAAAGAGGTATCTCTTCCTCAAACACCAGAAACAAGGGGAAAAAAGTTTCCAAACCTAAGACCTGATATTTCTGCACAACTACATTAACCTTCAAAATACTCCTGACAAATGGAGAAATGAGCTGGTGAAACTTCCTGTCACAGGAATGAGTGAAACAAAGAATTCAGTTATTTTACAAAAGCTGAGACACTTCTAATCATAAGCAAAAACATGTATATACATAACTTCATGTGCAGATGTTTTTTCCAGCAGCAGATACTGTTAAAAGCTTTAGATATGTATCTGGAGAAATAAGAAACATGGTCTGTCTCGGTTTCTGAGTGAACATAGCTCTCCCCTGTTTGCCCTTGCACTTGTCACAAGACACTTCACAAATCTGGGCAGCCTTTTCACAACCACCTATGGCACAAAGCTGCTGCAGCTGGTCATTGAGACAATGAGAGAGAAGACCCCTCCTGTCTGCACAAAGTATTAAAAAAAGTACATTTCCCCTTCCTCATACACTGGAGAATCTGATACCTATGGTATTAGTGAAATGATATTGCAGAAGTTGAACTTAAGGTCTGATCTCACCTCATCTCACAATGCTTTCCATAAATGATGACTGCAACTTATAGTGCTCAGCCTGTGTGTCTTCATGGCTTTTCTCTATGTATGGTATGAATCTTACCAGTGTATGTAAATACCTGATGAGGAGATTAAAGAAGATGGCAGTAGGCCTTTCTCAGGTGGCAGTGGGCAGTGGGCAGAAATGGAAATAGAAGAAATTCCACTTAAAAACAAAAGACCTTTTTTACTATGAGAGTGCTCAAATTCTGAGAAAGGAATAAAGAGTGTGTGGAGTCTCAAGGATATTTTGAATAACATTGGAGTTATTTAAAACCCAACTGGCCACATCCATGAGCACTCTGCTCTTGCTGATCCTGCTCTCACTGTGGCACTAGACTGGGACACCACCAGAGCTGGCTTCCTATCTCACCTGTTCTCTGAGTCTGCCAAAATCATAATCAGCCTTACAAACAGCATGATGATTTTCTGAGCAATCTATCAGTATCTTTACTGATGAACAAAATAAACTGTTTGACTTTCACACCCCATAGACAGAGTATACTGTATATCCATATATTAACAGAAGACAGCAGAATTGACTTGTAATTAGATTCTTTTTTTTTAATCTGGATATTACTGATTTTCAATGGTGTAGAACCGATCTATGTACAATTACTCTCCATTCACATACATCACTGCAGTAATACTCTTTGGTTACTATGGGAGGTTTTTTATTTATAGTTCTCCAGGGGCATTGCAGGTGCACAATGCAGTTGCACCTGATTTCATACAACCCTAGAAGTTCTCACTGGAAAAGACCTTAATCCCAAAGTAAATTAGCCTAATCTGTTAGATGAAGCTCTTTAGGACCCCCAAAATGGAGACTCCAAGACTTTCGCAGGCCATCTGCTACTGTACTTGGAGAAAGATTTCCCTCACAGCAAAAGTCAATAACCCTTCTTAGGATTATTTTATCTATCCCGACCATGAAAAATAGGCTCTTTTCAACAACCTTGTACTTAAAAGGTTGATGTCTCTTTTCTTGATTGAACAAGGCCATGTTTTCTAGTTTTGTGATTACTCTCACTGACCATACCTGGACTCCTTCCAGTTAGTCCACATCTTTCTTTAATTTATATAAATGACATAAGGGAAAGGTCTGGCTTTATAGATGATGTTCCTGCACATACAAGGTTTTTTGGGAGTTGGGAGAACAAACCAGAAACAATGCTGGCTTTTGGAACAAAACCAATCTTCAAAAATATTGAAAAAAATACTTTAGAGGAAAAGAAAAAAGTCATTAAAGCTCTCCAATTCTGGTTGCTTCAATTCTAGAGCAACTACTTCTAGTGGTTTAGAATGCTACTACTTTTCTGCCAGAGGTTTTTGCCTGAGTAGCAGTGTTGAACATATTCATAGAAATTAAATCCAGATAAAGCTGCACCTCTAATTTAACCTGTTGTATAAAACCCCTGCATCAAGCCCAAGAGTTGCTGTTTGAGCTAAGCATATCTTTTAAAAAGACAGTCAATCCTGATTTAAGGACTGACAATGATAAGGAATATACCAGATCCCTAGATAAATTATTGCAATGGTTAATTACCCAACCTAATTGCTAGTTTGAATTTGTCCAGCTAAAGTTTCAAGTCATTGAATACTGTTATGCTTTTGTTTACTAAACAAAAGATCCCTCTACTATCAGAAATATATCTTCAGCTGCTCACTGTAATGCAGCTGTCTCAGATGTTTGCTCTCTTCTGTAGACCTCTTCTGTAGCCTTTCTAATATACTAATATTTTATTTAGGGTGTTTAATAATTGCTTATTTATTTAGGATATTAGAAATATCAATAATTGTCTAGTGGCACGTACAACGGTAACTACAATGGCCAAAAATTTTGAAGCAATTTCTTAGTAATTCATATCAAGTTTTTATTGCTTGGGACCCACTGTATGTGGATTTCAATCTCATGCAGAATGTTCCTTGCACCAATGTCTTCCCCTTTCAAACAGGAAAACAGTAAGAAGATTGAGCAAGCAACTTGACAGTTCAGTTCCATTTTTAAAGAGCAACTGAAGCAACTTAGTCTATTGACTTAAGAAGGGTTAATTTTTTTATTAATTAATTTAATTAATTAATTACGTCTTACAGTGGTGTTTTTTACTTTTAAGGATCTTGAAAATTGTCCGTATGACTTCAGCCATAAGGAAGGTGGACAGAACTGCAGCCACCTCTCCCTACAGTGGTGTGGGAAGGTCCAGTTAAGAATGTGCATCTACAGTTTGTCGTACAGTAGCATTACTGAGTTGTGTCTTCTTCATGAGATTATTTTTTGTCTGGTTTCCCTGGAAACTTTGAGCATAAACAGAAGATGCAGGCCTTTTGTCTACTGAAAATTTCCTGATATTTGGCAAATTGGACAAGTAGCTACTGCACATGTGCAGATTGACTCAAACATGGATGTGCAGTGAGATGCTTTTATCCTGCGTACTTTAACAGCACAGGCACTGGAAGTGTGATATTTACCAGATGTATCTAGTCTCTGCAACTGTGTTGTAGAGTCTGTCTGCTTATGCAAAGTAAATGTAGAATGTATCTTACAGTCTGCATGTTTCTATAGACCACTAAGGTCATTTGAGTCCTGCACCTGAGCACAGAAGGCATTGGCAGTGTGTGGGTGCGTGCAACTCCCCCTTTGCCCAATGGCAAACAAAATTCATAATTCATAAATTCCATTTTGTAGACATTCTATAAAGAACGAGTAAGTTTACCTTGCCTTGTGGTTTTAATTCAAATTGATTGATCTAGAATGTATTTTATCTACAAGCTACTGCTATCCTCTTGACTAATTTTTCAGAGTTTTAAGATAACATCTCTGTGAAAATGTGGAGTGTTAACACTGAAAGTTTTTCTACCTCTAGGTTTGTTTGTTGTTTGTTTGGTTTTTTTTGCTTAACTATGCCTTTTCACTGTAAAATCAGGGGAAATATATTAATGTTGGCTAATTAAAAAGACATTCCACAAGTCTTGAATTGTTTAATTCCACAAGTTCCAAACCATTGCACTCAAAACAGAACACAGACATTTAAATTGGCTATAAACATTTTCTCAGACATTTTCATTGTTCTTTTACTGTTTGTAACTGTTAAAAGTCAAAGTGAGAAAAGTAATAGATAAGATCACCTATTCCTTTTTTTGCTATTATCATTCTTTAAGGCTATGTTAGATAGCACTTCCTTCTAGCAAAAGGAAAAGAATGGGACCATCATTACAAATTCTATCACATAAAACAAGGAAAGGAAGGAATCCAAGTAATGTTGAGAGTAGGCCATATGATGATAAGCATCTTCACTATCTGTGCCATACATAGTTTGCCTCTAAAATTACTTTGATCTAATACACAGCCTTTGATCTAAAGAAATTAGCCATCTTCCCTTCTCTTGAGATGAAGATGAGACCGTATAGCCAGCTTTAGTGCAAGATACTGTGTTAGCTTGGTTCACTTCCCACTTTACTCCCAGAAGGTCCATGTGTGTGTGCTGATTCACTTTTAGTCTGTTCTGCAGCAGTCAAATGTCTCCTTTACAGAGAAGCAGCCAGGGTCTGTTCCAGGTGGATTATTCAAGTGGTACTTAGTTTGGCTGCCCTGACTCCAACAGTCTAGCACTCTCTAATGTCTTTCTGTACTTGTGTCCTGCAACTTCCACCCTTGGCATCAAAACTGCCATGTGAATGGTTGCAGCAATACTTTGTCATTATTTCAGGCACACAGGAATGAAAAAGCCTGTAAAATTAACAATTGTATTTCAAGATCGGGGGGGGTTATACTGTACCTTATAGTTCCAGCACTTAATAGTGTGAACATGAGCCAGAGCACACCGAGTGGGGAGCCAGGACTCAGTGTACAGACAATGGAAGCTGCCAGAACCAGCAGTGGCCAACACTAATTACACCAACACAAAAAAGTAAAAAATTGGATCTAATATATATATATATGTATGCATATATATATTTATATCTGTGACTTCTGGGGTGGGTTTTCCCATTTAGAAGTTTTTCCTCCTTCACCAGCTACAACTTTTGGAGCAGGACTCTACCACTGCAACATTGCACAGGGTTAATGCTTCTCTAGATCTCATGACTAACACTGTGCTTTTTCCTTTTCTGTGCAGAAATTATGAAGCTTTGTAGCTGAGATATAGTTTCTTTTAGCTCAAAGAGCAACAGCTTTCACTTTTTACATTTTTTAGTCTCTTCTTGCCTTCTGACTCATAACAACTGTTTGCTCTTCTATAGCCTCTTCTAGCTGATGTCAAAGTGCAAAATAACAAATACATTTGAAAGTGGGTTCTTCCCAGGATGTGTAACTCCATCTATTTAATTGGATAGCAATCAATTTGCATAAGTTCAATATATTCTCCCATCATTGCAAGATTTGTAGGAGCCAGTGTGTTACCCAGCTGGTTGTCATTCTGTAGTTCAAAGTGAATGGGAGATCATAGGACACAGATGTAGCTGAGAGTTTTAAACCAGATCTCAGACAGAAAAGAAGGTCTTTTAAGGAAAATTATCTCATTACACTCTGAGAATAAGTGAAAGCTTATTAGTGATCACATATTGCCAAGTTTTCTCATTTGGGGCTGCCTGTGTATACTGGTTTGTGTATGGATTTCAGCAGACAACAACTGGACATTCATAACCAGATGTCCTGGTGACATCCAAAGTTTCAAGTAAACTAGTCACTCAACCTAGAGTATGAACTGGTTTAATTACTACTGTCCTGATAAACAGAAAAAGTATGATGTTTTTAATTACATTTGTATATAAAACAGAAAGAAAAATTAAACAGACATGAACAGGTTCTTAAATGGAGCAGCTATTGAAATGAGGAAGAAATAGTCATTCTGAGATCTATTGCTGAGTTTAACACTGTATGAGCTTTGCTGTTTGCTTACTTAGTTAACTTCATTATCCAGTATATCTTATCAATCCATGAGTGTTTTCAGTTTTTTGCTTAGGGATCAAAAGCCATGCCCAAATGACATGCCTTCTGAAGTCCAAAGTAGTTTTATCAACACAAAACCCATAGAACTTGGTAGAAAAGGGAATAAATATAGGGGAATTTTTTTTTAAGGTATAAGAATGGGGAGGGTTAAAGGATTTCAGGTATGTGTTTTATATGTTAAATCTATACATGTATTTAGGAAATGGCCTTCATCAGCAAACAGTTGCTTTTCATACAAATAATGCAATGATAATGCTAAAGGGTCCTAATAGGACCTCACCTGAAATACTTTAACAGTTCTGAATATCCCTCTCTATAAAAGATAAACTGAAACTGGACATGGTGCAGGAGGAATTTTTCAGTCCTCCTCTGATCCTCCCTGTAACTTACAATGATGATACGAAAAGTATTTTTTTTCATTTTTTCTAGTAAAGCAAAGGTTAAAAAACATCTATAGATAGATCAAAAGTATAATACCAGACCTGGTAAAGAATTGTTTAAGCTAAAGGACAAGTACAAAACAAATGTGAATAAACCAGCCATGAATAAACTAAGAATGAAAATTAGAATGTGGCTTCAATCAAGAGAGTGGTGAGGTTTTCATTCCCCTGTCCAGTGAGAGTGGTAGGACACAGCCAGGCCTCCTGTTGTCCCCTGGCACAACGCATGGGCAACACCAGTACGACAATGCACTTCTTCCATATTATCTGGCCTGTGCACTCCTCAAACACTATGGTTCAGACTAAACATCAGCTCTGGAAGCATCAAAACTCTCAACACTTTCTTCAGTTATTCATAGACTACTTCTGTTTAAACCACGACATCATCAACAAAAAAAGGGACCAGAAAGTTTACTTGCATTCATGTAGATGAGGAACTAGTCTGCAGGTCTGGAGGTGATATCTATGTCAATATCAAGTTAAAAGAATGCAGTTTTGAATTGTCCCTGTATCCTAAACGACATATCAACAAAATCTCCATCAAATCTCGCCAAAATCTCTGGGTGTGCTGTGTTTCTATCAAAATAAATGTATCCCAAACTGTAACAACTGGAATATATGATGCCAAATTTTTTTCCAGATGTGTTTGGTTTTCATATTTATAAAGATTTTACTATAGCCTGCTAAGTTCACTTTGATTACTTTTGGTTCCTAACCCAGCTTAGCTTCCTTTATCATCTTTCAGGTCTGAAAAATTACTATAAAACAGCCTGTCTCTGGTATAATCACAATGTAAAGTATATTTTTATGTTTAATATAAGGAAATTATGTGTTGAAAAGTAAAGCAACATATAATTAATAGCAAACCTTGCTAATGATAGCTAAAATACATCAAAGCATGTTCCAGCCCATTGGCTAGTTTACATGCTTTTGGCAAACTAACTTCCAAGCAAATTAACTTCTTTTCTAACTAGGGATCTTTTTAAGTTTTATAGTGAGAGACGCTGATTGAAGCTTGGATTCATTAATAAAATGATAGATCCATGTCATTAACTCATGCAGTTGATGCATAAGTTGATGCATGTTCTTCCTATTATAGTATTTTACTTGATGACTGCTGAACATGTGGTACTCCCATACGTGCTCAAATTCAACCATTGTTATGGTAGTTGTGCTTGTGTCATATATTTGGGACTTAGCTCAAGGGCTACTGTAACTTCAGGAGGCTCTTTTGGAAAGTTACCTTTACAATTGATTTCATAGACACTGTCTCCATCAGTTTGTTTTACTCATTTATCAGAAACAAAATGAAATCTTAGATGGTTTGCATGTAATTCTTATGGATCCACGAATGTTTATGGCCAAAAGACTTTGCAAGGGTTATTCTAACTTTCTGAGTTAGGTATTACACGGACTTCTTTCAGTGAAGAGAATTACTAATAATGTCTGCTACCTAAGCTCCATCAAGTGAAGTTATATGGGTCCAAATTACAGTTTATCCAGCTCGGACTTAGATTGAGATCTTCAAAGAAATTACAGGGAGTTCACTAATACAAAATGTCTGGTCATGTTTCTACTTTTAAAATCTTCATTGTTGACTTTACTTTGTAGAACTGAATCTAGGTGAGGAAATTATATTGAGAAAATAATTACTGACAATACTTTGAGAAAGACCTTTTACAGGTCTTTGTTTATAAAGTTATCTCCTGATTCCTGTCTATGCTGTGGTTAATTGCTAAGCGAGTCATCAGGATGAAGCTACCACTTTTTGCCCTACTATCAAATGTTTTGAAGATGTCTGTGCTGTCCCCACTAACTCACTGGGTCTTTCTTGCATATTGATTGTTTATCTCATGAGGATTCAATGACATCATGCTTCCTTGCCCTTGAGGGCTGGGCCTAAACTGAGCAGAGCAGAATTACAGGGTTGCAAGAAGCCCTCTGTTCAAAGTGTCCTCACAGCCGTGAGTCAACGATCCTTCAATTGATGCTGTATTTTCATGGCATTGTTCAGCTCTAATGATGAGAAGCTATTGCACAATTAAGATAGATGCAGTCTTGTTTCCCTGCTTACTAACCTGAAGAAGTCATTTTGCTTTATGTTTCACCTAACAAGAAGTGTAAGGTGGAGCTTTGAGAAGACGAGAACATGTTCAGACCTATTTTCTGATGCAGCTTTTTCAGATGGCTCTGAAATCATATATGGCCATCATCCATCATTAATAGCTAGTTTAACTCTTATAGCAACTCAGTTCTCCATCAGCTGAATAGTGTTTCAGTTCAGTGCTTGTACTGAAGTACCTACGAAAGAGAGGGAGAGTATCATTATGTCTTACTATATCCTCATTTTACACCTACTTAATCAGAATCACTTAATTCTGCATTTCTGATCAGCCATTTCCTACTGCCCTGTAAGTGATGCAGTAAAATATTTTTCTGAGATTATGGTCACATGTTATAACTCATTTTTCTCTAATTCAGAAAAAATGTAATTAAATAGAAATAAGATTTTCTTGTGGTCTGATTTCGCTCCAAACACACTTTATTTGGAAAGCATTGCAACAACCAATTTCTGTGCAGATCTTCTGAGATGTTCCTGTCACTTCTGAAAAAAAGGCAAATCTTGATGTTTTTGAAAAGTAAAGCAATCACATCCATCATTTGCACAAGTCTAAATCCAGAGTCACAACTAGACACTGATTTTAGTTTTCCATTATAGTCCAGCTGGAAACAGTAGTGTTTCTAGAGCTGGTTTATAATCAATCCAAACAGCCTGACCTACAGGCAACAATAGCCATCAGAGGTACAGTGGGGAACTTCACCTTGTTTGATACGAATCCATGTGCCATTCCTAAAATAGTGAGGCCTAAATGCCTGATTTGTACAATGGTGAAATTAAGAAGTGAAGATGAATTCTGTCTTTTGGGGTTGATAAAAGGCTCAATAGAGCATGCCAAAGTGACAGATAGGAGCTCTATATCCCCAGTAAGGAAATTAAAACCAAAGCAAACCCCCCCCCCCAAAAAAAAAAAAAAAGAGGGGTACAGAACAGCTTCTTAAAGACAATTCTTTGAAACCCAGTGTGTGGGACATGTCGGAGACAGGGAAGAGAGAAGATACATGAGACACACACTTGAGCCCTACAAGGATTTGGGACAGTGTAAAAGCCTATGACAGAGGCTGGGAGGGGACCTATAATTTACCTGGTAGGAGAAGTGATAACTGGGAAAGGCAAAGAAAGAAGAGACACGACTTCCTATGGAGGATGTGGGAAACTGATCCCATCCCAAAGCATCTTCTAATGACTTCCAAAAGCTACCTTAGCATCATTCTTCTCCTATATGTGCACACAATTGCTTCTTTTTTTTTTTTTTTTTGTGGATTTAGATATTTTCATTGTTTTGCTGTTTGTTTTTTTTTTAAATACACAAGTTTTTTTCCAGTCAGCTGAAAAGTGGATTTCTCTGCTTATGTAAGATTTCAGAGCATAAAAACCTGTTTTCTTTCTGTATCAACACAAATGCAAAATTTCGTTGACATTTTCCACATACAGGAATTTCTGTAAAAGAGACTACTGTTTTAGAAAATTGAAGGGGACTAAAAATTGAATAATTCAAGGAAGAAAATAGCCAGATAACCAGATGAGTACTGGATGAACATCACTGGTTTAGGCAGCATAAAATAAACAGTAGGTACATCTAATAAATAAGAGGATTTGGATTAACATCGTAAGGGTCAATATTTTCATAACCTCCATGTGCAAAGACACTTCTATCCCCTTCCTCCCCCTCCTGAATCCATGTCCTTCCCACAAATAGAGTTAAAAATTGTTAAGTTGAGAAATGGATTAGGCCAGCATACCATCACTGCAGCTGCTGCCTCACAGCATGTTCTAGTTGTATCCAAAGAGTTGTATCCTGTGAGCTTTGTGAGTTCTTTAAATCTAGAAATAACTCAATAAAACAATGGAAAACTACACAAGGAGGTGGAACAGACCTCCCTGGCAACCCAAGCACCAAGGCAAAAACTTCACTGCCAGCAGAAGACTATTCAGTTTTCATCATGATGGTTAATCTGGTCATTAGAGTAATTTACTCATTGCTGCATGGAGGCGCTGCTAGCTGCTAGCTCAAAGTGATTATTGGATTTATCCAGTTGCCTCCAAAGCATGCAATTGCTTGCTTGAACTTCCACCTGAGCTGGACCTGACTTCGTAAAAATCACTGGCCCCAACTATTCAACTATTCTTGTGCTGAGGGACCAAATTACCCACACAAAAGGTGCCATCCTGGGATTACAAATGCATTACCCACTATGCTGCAAGCTGGGGAGCATCACTATTAAGTATCAAAGGCAGAGACTTTTATGGACAAGAATGAGTCACAGAAGCAATATGTTCTTTTCTTTCTAACTAAACAAAGGGAGAAAGACAGTGACGAGGAAAAAAAACCATACCTCCTTCTAAACAGTAACATCCATCAGCGTTACCCTAGTCAAAAGTATCTTTCTGTGTGTTGCCTCACTTCAATCTATGCCAGTGAAGTGGCAGGAACCACCAGTGTGACACAGAATAATAAAATTCTTCTATTAAACTGTGCTAAAAATTTGGAAAATAAGACAATGACTATTTTCCTCTGCTCATTTATAAAAATCTGGAATGTCTCCTGCTTATTACTATTCTCACATTTTCTCTTTCCTTTAAAAAATTAATTGCCCTCCATGTAGATATTTATTAGAAATGAAATATTTCTTCTTTATTTGGTGCCCTTGAAAAATAGTATTCAACAATCCCTGATGGTGGCTCAAGTTTGCATATGTACTTTTATCACATTGGAGCAAGTGGAAATTCAGAAAAGGATTTGAAAGTATGGATGCTGATAGGCATAATATTTTAAAAGTAAGATGAAAATACTGATCTGAAATTATAAGACTTCACACCATGCTGAGGTTGTGTTAGCAGAGCCATGGATGAATGTTGTAGTAGTAACCAATGCCCACCACTGAACCTACATTTTGCACACTCCTTTGATTTAGAAGCCCAGACCCATCTTCATCTCATGAAAAACAGCTTACTAGAGCAATGCTTTTTCTTTTTGCTTTCAAACATCTACCCTCCCACTAAGCTTCTAAATAATTATATGAAACAACTTACTTTTTCCAACCTACCGAGGACATTGATTCAATCCTGTATCTGCAACTGTCTTTTCACAGCAATATATAGGCTGGTTGTGTCTTATTTGCTAATCTATAGCTCTACACAGAGGTGATAGTAATCTCACAGTTTCATTTTCTGAATATCAGTTCTAAAGCAGGTCTGAAAAGATGGAAGGGTTTCCAAAGAGCCTCTCTCTGCATGTGTGCATGTACACTCACCAAAACATTTCTAGTGCCATTTTACAGGAGGTGTAGCACAGACAGATTACAGAATGGCAATAAAAATCAGGATGTGTTTAAATGATATGGGGGTCCTAGCAAAGTCATTTGACAGAGTGCCCTGTATACGAAGCATGTGACTCGGCAAGGGACTGTCTTCCCAAATTCCTTTCCCATTAAGAAGAGGGTGTGGCAAGGAAAGCATGTGTGACTGCTTTGGCAAAAACGTGTTAGCCAGATCAGTTTGAGACTGCTGTATTCTTTGGGTGGCAAAGCAAATGAGTAAGTTATGCTGGTCATCTTGAATATGTATCATCACGCCCTTTGTACCACATCACACAGGGACTTCTGTGTTGTCCCAAATGCAGAAAGAAATCCGGACCCTTTTTTTTTAGGAACAAACAGTTTTAAAATAGTTTGTTAACACAGACTTTCCTCATGGAAAAAATTGCTTCAAAAAATATGTAAGGGGGGGAAAAGTTGCTCTAAATTTAATATAGGCTTTTCAGACAAAACAGTACATTCTCACAAGATACACATATTCTAAGATTAGACATTAGTACATCATCCCTTCTATAAGTCTCCTGCTAGTTTTTCAAACTAGCAATAATGAAAATGTCATTTTTATTAGTGATAATGATGTGAGAAAGAAGGAATCAACATTTGTTTCTAAAGCCTAGCATTGGTGCATGTAGACTAGCAATTATACAGGGAAAATAAGTTATAAACTTCATCAACAAAATATATGGTGTAGGAGGTCCTGAGAAGAAATGAAATGGATAGTTCGTAATTCCATTGTCCATCCTTTCACGAATTAGATAGTGCTGTTGAGCAACACAAGTGAGAGTCAAGTTCTTCTGGGCAGGATGAACAGGACGTGCTCATCAGGCAATCCCTGGCAGTGGAGCAGACACTTACAAGCCATGAGTTCTTTTAAAACCTTCTTTGCTCAAAAAAGTTAATGCACTTCTCTCACCTTGCTTTTGTAAACACGTATCTTGAGAAATGCAAAATATGTTTCGGGAAGGGAAGGCACTTAGTGCTATGATCTAATACTGCGGTGATATTGGATCAAGGGTTGGACCTGATGACCTCAGAGGTCTTTTCCAACCCAGTTGATTCTGTGATTCTATGATTTATGTTGGGAATGGCTGTGCTCCTGGAGGCTACTCAGGGGTTAAGGAAGGGAGAAGAACTTGATCCATCTTTAAAAAAAGTGATAGGTTCTGAACGTTAACAAATCAGCACAGGCATTTTCAATTTGTGATGATGTACTTGAAAGAGCTGTTCTTGTTATATTCATGATTGCAATCCTCCTCCCTTCTTCCACATAGCTTATTCTCTATCTTCTGCAATTTTTTACATACAGGATTCAAAATGGGAACTCAGTGTGTGGAGCAGCCTCCAAGTAGAAGCCAAGAACAAAAAGAAAGGATTAACCTCATTTAATATTCCTTTACTTTTGAAAAACATTCAACTTAAAGAATATATCTATTTTCTTTTTTTCTTACCTATTTTGATTTAATTGATCTTTCAGTGATGTTTAAGGGCAAAAGCAGAGAAGCCTCCTTCCTGTCCTGATGATGGGGAGAAAGGTACACAGTGTGCATAGAAGTTGTTCATATGGGAGGACAGATGACCCTGAGGACCATTGGGCCATAAAAAGCTACATGAAGCCCAAGATGAACACTTCCTGCATGCTGAAGCAGCAAGAGAAGACAGTTTCTTGGAAAGGGGAACAGTTAGGACCCTCTGGCCACATTTAGGAGTGTTCCTGAGAACCAGCAAATCCCAGGATTGATCTAAGCATGTATAATACATCCACTGTTGGCTTTAAAGTGTTCTAGATGTTTAAGTAAAAATGTTTCTTTCTTTCTCACCAACTCACTGTAAGAAAATAAAGAAGCTCTTTCTAGTGCATTCTTACTATTCTATAGCAGTAGGCCAATAATGTCAGTTTTTTCTATAAGCCTTTGAAACTGTAGTTTGACTTTTAACAGGAACTTTCCTAAAATGGGAGTTGTCCTTCTCATCTAAAATCTATTGGTACTGAAAAATAACTTTTTTTTTTTAACAATAATTCAGTAATTTTTACTAGTGGTTTGTTTCATTTGTTTTTGTGTGGTTTGGTTTTTTCTGTTTTGTTTTACAAAACCAAAAATAGAGAAAAAAATTGGATTCTGTTCCATTTCAAGCATCTTCAGCAGAACTCATGTCAACATCCAATAAGTTAAGAGGGAATAAATTTGCAGAAAATACAAAATTTGCACAAGTTTCATGGAGAACTTGTATCTCTGTAATGATATGGCTTCCTGTGTGCAGTACAACACACAGTTCTTGTAAAATATTCTTCAAAACTTTCATGACAGAGGTATCCAGACTGCAGTCCTGTCTTTGGCATGCATTTTGTAAACTCTCTGCAGATGTGTGGTAGCCCTCAGGAAGAGGCAATTCTAGGGATTTTTTTTTTTTTCAAGGAAAGTTCTAACAACTTTTCATGCCTGAAAAACAGTTTTCTTCATTAAAAATGCATATTATTTTATCAATTTTATCAAGAAATTAGCAGAAAAAGGCATTTCTTCAGAGATATCTGATCAAAATGAAAATAAATTCCCTCAGTAGTGATCAGGACACTAGTAAGGCCTAGAGGATGAAAATTCAAGTATTTTCTGTACTGAACTCACTGCATGAATAAAATGCATTGAAAAAGGCATGTTGGCCCTGTGATAAAGCTTGGTAGGAAATGTTACCTCTGCAGTAGAAACATTTCTCCACCAGCCTCTGCTCAGGCTTTACTTTAAGCCATTTCACTGTAGCCTAATCAATTACTACAAAGTAGGAGGACATGGCACCTGTAAGACCAGTCAGGTCGTGTTTCACAGATGTTGATTTTGTATTCATAGGATAATAGAGCAACTTAATTAAGCTTTTGGAAACTACTGCAAACTAGCTGTCTTACTGTTTTACATCTGCAGGTAGCTAAACTGCAAATCTGCTATTTTATGACTATATTTGCAAATGCCCCTAATGGGCAAAACTCACCTTCAACATATACAGACTTTAACTTACTCTCTCCAAAGTTCTTATGATGTTGAACAATCCTTCTCCAACAGTTGCTCCATGATCCCTCTGCTGCTCTCCCTTGTCATTTGAGTATATGCCTTGCTGTCACTGCTGGAATTTCAGTATCGACTTAGTTAAAGGGAAGTTGATCAGTATTTCCTGAGGATATTACAATCACGTGCCATCTAGATGTCAAATAGCAGGCACAGTACAGTCCTTTGATGTTGCCTGATGAAATCTTAAATTTTGAATGGAAATGGAGTCTGAGTCCTCCTCCTTCAGGCGTGAGCCTATGTCCATTATTTCATTGGGCTTCAGTAACTACAAACAATATTTCTCTTTGTGGTGGCTTGACTCTGGCTAGACTCCAGTTTTCCACCGAGCCATTCTATCATTCTCTGGCATGGGGATCCTCCACAGCCTGCAGGTGGATTTCTGCTCCCACACGAACCTCCATGGGCTGCAGGGGCACAGCCACCTCACCATGGTCTGAACCACTGGCTGCAGGGGAATCCCGTCTCTGGTGCCTGGAGCACCTCCTCCCACTCCTTCCTCACTGACCTTGGTGTCTGCAGGGCTGTTTCTCTCATGTTCTCACTCTTCTCTCTTCAGCTGCAGTTGCCATGTTTTATCCCCCTTCTGAAGTATGTTATCCCAAAGGTGTTACCATGGTCACTGAGGGGCTCAGCCTTGGCCAGCGTGGGGTCCATCTGAGAGCCGGCTGACGTGGGCTCTGTCAGACATGGGGGAGGCTTCTGGCACCTTCTCAGAGAAGTCAACCCTCTAGTGCCCCCCCCACCAAAACCTTGCCACACAAACCAAATTCATTTCAATCTAGCTCCCATCCATCCATCCCCTTTCCAATACATATTCAGGAAAAAATGTCTCTTCAGCCCATCAGCTGCTACAGCTCCTCACAGTACCCTCAGTCACTAGGATGGTTGCTGCAGTAATTATAAACCATTTCATTCTTCAATATCATTAGAAATATTCTTAACTTTTCAAATACAAACATATTTAGAAATAAAGTAATTGCAAAGCAGAGAGCAAAAGGTTTACTTTAAGAAAAATTTACTTCTTTGGAATATTTTCCCACAGTATGTTTTATACATGGAGTTCTGTTGGAACAGGCCTGTTTCCCAAACAGCTCCATTTTCATCAATCTGTGTTTGTCATTCAGAATATGACTTACCTGAAGTTTCCCCTTCAGTGTTAACTCTCTCCAACATCTGACTGAGTTGACTAAAGGGGAACCAGCCCATTATCCCTCTTATGGTCTGGTCTCTGTTTATTTTGTCTAGATGTTTCTTTGAAGGGTTTATAATTCCAGTGTCACTCTCTGGCAGTTTACAGCTCATGCTACAATTTTCCAGGCGTCGTTC
Organism: Pseudotriccus pelzelni; assembly: GCA_035584735.1. NCBI lineage: Eukaryota > Metazoa > Chordata > Aves > Passeriformes > Tyrannidae > Pseudotriccus > Pseudotriccus pelzelni. The sequence goes on along the minus strand of JAWMRA010000078.1, from coordinate 136,156,911 downwards.
AAAAATGTAATATATTAGCAGAGAGATCAGCTCCATCACACACCAGGTTTGGCTCTAGATGAGTGATAATACCAGTTTCTGTACCACTCTGCCAAATGGCATACTCCTGCTTTCCTTACACACTTTCCTGGCAGTCCTAATTGCCTTTTCATGCCATTGGAAAAATTTCCCTTTCTTTTCAGTATTTGAAAGAAGTAAAAGTATTTCACATAAGTTTTACCAAAGAGACTTCTTTTTTTTTTTTTTTTTGTAAAGCAATAAAGAAGAATAAGTATATTTGACAATCGGTTAAGACAGCTAGAAGAAACCAATCAATTTTAGCCCTTTCATCTAGCTCATAGAGATATGCCCAGATGACAAGCATGCTTAAGCTATCCTTTCTTCCTCATTCAGAAACATAAGGTTTATAATATGTACATGGAAAAAAAAATCTTGTTACAATCCCAGGCTAGTGTGTGCAGAAAATTAGGCCTATCCTTCCAGAAGCTTTAATTTGTATGTCTGTTTTCTGGAAACTTTCCTAAGTCAGCTAAGAAAATGTTCCAGGTTCTGCTTGTGTGAATGCACATACAAGTAAATGCCTCTTGGATCAAGAAATTGCTCATGTATGCCAAACATAGTCCTGTTAGAAGCTTCACTCCTGATTCTGATCTCATACCAATGTTACACCAACCCAGCTGAGAGATCAGAAACAAGAAATTAGAAATTCCTTGTCTTTTCACAGTAAGTAGCTTTTTTTTTTTAATTAATTCCACAAGTCTCAATGGAAATTATTGTGATGGACAAGTTATTTATTGGCAAAACTGCATTATTTCATGGCCCTGATCCAGTGGAGGACTTAAGCATGTGCTTACTTCTAGCATGAGAGTATTCTCATCGGTTTCAATACAGCTTCACATATTTAAAGCTAAGCTGTGTTTAAGTGCTTTGCTGGATTGTGGCCTGTTCCTTCTGTCAGTAACAGGAACTTAATGGAGATTATAGCTGCTATGGAGAGATGATATAAGTTTAAACAACTGAAAAAGATCAGACTGCGTTGGACTATTGAGTTCTATCCACCTTGTATGTATTTTATATCACAGAACACTAACTCTTCCTAGACACTGCAAGTACAGTTTTCTTGTTTAATGACATTTACTTACTTCATTGTCACGAGTATCCTGGATGGTCTCTTTATTCATAGGCACTTCCAAACTCAACCTATGTGATCGCTGCCATCATGGAATAGCTGTTCCCCCCGCTGATCTTGTAGCTGATGAGGACTGAAAGATACAGAATGAGACTAACAGGCTTTATTTTGGAATAACATAGTGAAAATTTTCTAACTCCTTGTTTATCTCCACCACACAAGTGTACACCATGTCTTTTTCAAGTAAAATAATATTTCTTTGTGACATTTTTTTTTTTCTGTGTGGGTTTCCTAGAAGAGAAATTTAATAAATGAGCTTCTCAATTGTCTCCTGTAGTGACTGAGTGCTTTAAGCACTTAGGTAGAGATTTGCAGGTAGATTTGTGCTGTTGGGTGACTTTGTTCCAATGATCATACTGTTATCTTCTTTGAAAAAGAACTTGAAGGTGGACTGGTGAACACTGGCAGATTATCATTATTACATTCTTTATTATAAAGTACTTTACAATTATTAGAGAAGGTGACGCCAGTTCACTTAGACTTTCTACTTCATCTTCCCTACACTACCTCCCAGGGACATTAAGAATTGAAGTTACACAGTTATATAAATGTTGTATACAACTATAAAGTTGTAGAAATTACTAGATACTGTTATCTGCCATAACAAGGTTGCTGAAAAGACACATTTCTTTAATGATCATAGTCATGAAAACTCAGAAAGTTCATTGGATCCAGATACCAAGATGCACTTTATAGATAAGTAGGAAAATCCACGTATTATGTCTAGTGGCTCCAGTAAATTTTGAAGGTAATATTACACCCTATATACCAGATGCAGAATATATGACACCATGTAAAGCGCCTCTGCAGCACTCCTGTTTTATTTTCTCTGCTCTACTGTCAGACTGTCTATGCATAGCAATATATTTTACTGGGAAGGCTTTCCCTGTGGTCACCTGAATGCTGTCATATTTCAAAATATAGCACACTTTGAAATTATGTGCAGCTGAGAAGCAGCTACAGATATCTTATTTCTAATGAAAAAGCCTTCTGTATCATGTTTTTGAGGCATACAAGGCTGGGTATGCCTGAAAAATTAGGCCCCTGTGTAGTCTGCACAAACTGCTGGCTACTGAACATCCTGGGGCCAGATTTTTGTCACTGCATCATCTCAGGAGATAAGTTTTCAGGTCTTGGCATCCATATGAGCAGACTGCAAAGCTGTAGCCGTGGTGTTGTGTCAGTCCAAGTGTGGCATTTGTATGTATGTTGCTGTATTTCATGTAAGCATGTCACGTAGTCCTCGTTCTGGTGCTTCAAGACAAGCATAATCTTCCTCTTTTAAATATTCAAGAAGTCTTCTGGGCTTCTGGGTATGTGGAGCTGGATCTGTGAAAAGACACTGAAGAACTTTTAGATCTCCATATCTTTTAGCTGTATCCTCATCAACAGTTTTGACAAGAAACTCATTTGGGCTTTTAATATGTCCCCACTTGTAAGTTGAAAACCTTACTAAACTCATGTTTGGTGAAGTGAAAAATTAGTAGCAGGTACCCAAGTCTAAGTTTACCCTGAAGTGAAATTAAATGAAACTTTAATTCTTGAGTTCAGAGAAATGCTGCCCCACCACGCTTCCAGGCCACCTGGCAAACATTGGCCCCTGAGTTCTTTTTTAATACTGAAAGCTATAATCATGCAAGACATCTTTGTTGTCAACAAGGACAAAGCAGAGATTCAGCACTACTTTTTATAGACTTTTCAACTTGGCCTGCTCCTGCTCCACAAATCAAACTGATGGCTTGATGAAAAATGCATTTTTGGTGTCTATAAATCTTATCTCACAAAGCTGTTGATACAGTTACAATTTAGGGATGGAACAGGAAACCTGGTGACTGAAATGTCCTTCTGACCTTCAGTATTTGAACATCATATCTTTTTCATCCCTATGAAACATTTTTTATGTGACATAAAATTAATGGACTTAACTAAAAAATACATACATTATAGATTATTTGTAAGAAAGCTAAAGCAATACAGCTATATCTAAAGCAATAGCTAAAGTGATATGCTACATAGCTTTCTACAGGACTTAAGAACAAAGCAGTGTTTAAAGTTACAACATGATTAATATCAATCAGAACTTGATGGCTCAAGATAGACAAAATAAACATCACAATATCACTACCTGCTAGCAAAGGCAGTGATAGAACAGTTTAGCTATCTTTTTCTGTACTGAAGAAAAGAGAGTGCCAAACAGTAAAACACAGGCCTAGAGTTACTACACTTAAACAAGAATATTTTTTTCATGTGGAGTATATTCCACTCATGACAGCATCAAGGGAGAACAAATGGGTTGTGTGAAAAGCAACAGTAATAACAGCAAAAGGCAATTCAAAATGTAATTTAGTTTTCTGGAAATTTTCATATGTATAACAAGGAAAGGAAAAGCATTAATCTGCAAAAAGGGAAATAAATCCTAAATTACATATGCACAAGTTTCTGATTCAAAACTACATTTACTCAGCTCTTAAGAAAAGAAACTTTTAACAAAGCAGTGATCAATTCTGAATAGAAACAAGTACAAATCTTAATGACTTTCAATTCTATTCTTAATCCAGGAGTCACAATTTTCAAATATATACAAGCACAATAAAATAATTCTTAAGCATCTGACCAAAATTGGTTTGAGCCGTCATTGAGTAAAGTACAAGAGTGGAGAGGATTCATTCAAGACATTGTTCAATTCTCCTGTTGGGAGTATAACCTACATATATTTGATAAACTAATTGAACAAGCAAAGTACTTGAGGATTGATTTCTACTAATATTAATGGTTAATAAACCCTAAAGATTTAATATATTATTGTAAAATATTATAGATAAGAAAGAACCAGTAACTCCACATTCCACATGCATTTTACTGCCTAAAGCCAGTTTAATTTTTTCCTTGTTTCTGTTTTTGTTTTGATTAGTTGCTGGAAGATTAGTTGCAGAGATCTGGCTCATAAATTGTTCTTTGCAATGATTTAATGCTTAAATGCTGCATCTTTTGCAGAAAATCTACACAAAGTTTACGCTAGTATCTGAAGTTTATGTGAGAATATTGATTAGCTTTTCAGGTTCTTGGCAGAGCTGAGTCATAAGGATTTTCTGATTAAGAGGTCAGAAAACAATTAAAGATAATTTTATTTCCTTAGATGTTTTGCCTACCATCCTGACGCTTTCATATACAGATTTGAGCATTGATAAGGTTTGTAAGATGCTTTCCAATAAACATGGTTTCCATGGTTGTTACTGTTGGTCAGCCACACCCTTCTGCTGCTTGATGCAGAGAATTTTCTCCCAACTCCTTCGTCTGTGCTGTTGAGAGCTGTTAAGCATGATGTAGGAGATACTGACTTTTAATTTGTTCTTATCTTAGTGAAAAATGGAACAGGATATAGCCTGAATGGCATATCTTTAAGGTAATGGCTCTGTGATATAAATTATATCTTCCCTCTCTAGAATGAAACCATCTAGTTACCCAATACAGTAAGTGATTCAGTTTTTCTTAAGAATATGTGGCCAAATGATGGGTTGAGATGTTTACATTTTTTCTACTTTCCTATTTTTTTGTTCTATAAATGACCAACCGTGGCTTCAAAAAAATCATAATAGTCATTCAGTCCTCTCTACATTTTACAGGCAAAATAAATTGCAAATGTCTCTGAGTGTTCCTCAAGACTTCTACAAAACAAATAAATATCAATCCCATGTCTTTTAGAGACTTCACAGATTTCCATGGAAGGAATTGTCTTACTGATCTTTACATGCTTGGAGTGTGGTTTTTGAGTTGGCTTTCTAGATTTCCCTTATATTAAATAGCAAGAACTGGATATCTGAGTTCAGCAGTTAACTCACTATGAAAGTAATATTCAAAATAGGCCAGAAGAACTGTACCTAGAACCACAACTTTTCTATGCTGACTGGAGTCAATAGGACTTGGCAAATCAAGACTTCATATTTAGATCAAATGTATTCCTCTATTTTTCATCAAATGAATTCCGCCTCCATCCTCTCTTTAAGGTCATGATTAAGGCATAAGGTAATCATAGATATTAATATTTAAGTGTTTGATATTTTACTATTATAACTATTGTATTTTACTATTATAACTATTGTTTGCCAGTTCTCCTAATTTGTCTTTATTGCTGGGAGATATTTGGATATACTGTTTATAGAGTGTCTCAAAGGCTTTTCATCCTATACTTTGCATATATTCCTTCTGGGAAGATGCTATATTGTCAGGATATGTTTTCTCTTTTTCTGTTCTCTTCATGTGTGGAAGTACATGAAGGAGAAGGGAGAGGAACTAAGTGCAGAGAGCATGCCCTCTGAATGGATAGCCATGAGTCAGATGTGTACTTTGCACAGATTCTGCTGTTTATTTTATGATAACCTTATGACAGGAAAACAATTTCTCATGTACATACAATTCAATTAGAGTAATTCAATGTTTGAATGATTCCTTTCAACCTAGTGGATATGAGGGCAGTTTACACTTCAATAGCCTGTGTTAACAAGGAATGGCAATTGGTTAAGTACAATTCAAGCACACTTAAAGGTCTAAAGAGCATTTCACCCTACTGTGCTCACTCACAGAATAAATAGAAATAAAAAAACTCATGACACTTAATGAAACCTTTCCAGATCACCATTCTTGTTTCTCATTTAGGAACTCATGTAAAAATACATCTCTTCTAGTTGTACCTTCAGGAGATGGAGAGGAGAGAAAGGGAATGATTCTGGCAAAATCCATCTCACAAAAACAAAAGACAAAATAAAAAAGAATTTCTCATTATGAAGGGGTGCACTGAATATCACACAGCCTCTTTGAGATACCAAAGAAGCAGCCACTTGCAGTGGGCTGTGATAGCCTGAGTAGGAAGGAAAATATCTGTCTGTACTGTGAGCTGACGAGTCAACCAGACAGTTGGATTAAGCATACTCATCCAATTGCCCCATCCCAGGTGCAGAATCCAGCCCCTCCCCTTGGTGAACTTCCTGTGGTTGGTGGTTGCCCAGTATGAGTATACAGATGTGTTTGAAGGACCTGTGGGAAGCCCATGCTGGAGCAGGTTTCCTGGCAGGACTTGTGACTCTGTGTGATGCAGGCTGGAGCAGCCTGTTCCTGAAAGACTACGCTCCATGGGAAGGGCTCACATTAGAGAAGTTCACGGAGAACTGTCGCTCTTGGGAGGGACCCCACACTGGGGCAGGGGAGGGGTGTGAGAAGTCCTCCCCCCGAGGAGGATGCAGCTACAGAGACTGCATGTGATGAACTGACCACAACCCCCATTCTCCAATCCCCTGGACCACTGTAGGGGAGGAGGGAGAGAACTAGGATGTAAAATTGAGCTTGGGAAGAAGGGGGCGGTGGGAGTTTTAAGTTTTGAGATAATTTCTTATTATCCTGTTCTGGTTTGATTTTAAGTAAACTAAACTAATTTCCTCAAGTTGAGCCTGTTTTGTCCTTGATGGTAACAGCTAAGTGATCTCTCCCTGTCCTTATCTTGACCAATGAGCCTTTTGTTGTATTTGTTCTCCCCTGTCCACCTAAGGAAGGGAGTGTCTTTGGTGGGATTCTGGTATCCAGCTAGGATCATGAGCTAGACTAAGTTCATCTGTTGAGCGAGAATTTGGATATCTCACAGCATCCAGTTTTCTTAAATTTTCTCTTTCAACCAGCATGCTCTAGTTTTAAGAGGATTGGACCTGTGATGAACTATGACTATGGGTGTACACTCTCATCCTTCTTCAATGTCTCAATTTTCATAATGTAGAGTAATATTTGCAACAATTTGAAGGATGAGTTATTAATGAGGGACAATGGCCTTTCTAACTGGAGTGTTTCTGCAGACCTTGTTACAAGTTCTAAATTCCTGAATATCTTAGCAAAGCTGTCCCTGAGCAGTTGCACTAAAAAAAATTTTGATAGTGTTCTGCTTTTTCCAGAGGTGTAAAAGGAATCTCTTTCTCAACTATGCACATAAGTGTTGATACTAGGAAAATTCAGAAATACACCTGCATAACAATTTCCTGCTGTCAAAGTGCATATGACCTTGCTGAAGTTCAGAAAGTCATTAAAAAGAAAGACTGTCTTAGGTTTGTGGGTTTGGTTTAAGATAGCTGAAGCTGACATTAATCATTCAAGTTTTCAAGTTACATCTGCAAGGATATAGGACCCACAAGAGTACTACCATCTCTCTTCTCTGCAGTCAGCTGCTCCAAAAAACCATCCATTATTCCTTTATGATATGGACCTAAATGCTGCTGTTCTGTGTGCATAAAAACAACTCCATGAGGAGTTTCCAAATCTATCCTGCCATTTTTGTTGGCCCTGTGCACAAATATATTCAGGCTGCTAAAATGCCTTCCACTCTTCTCTCTCGAGAAAGTGAATTGCTGCTTCCAGTATTAGCTCTGAGAAAAACATCAAAACTACATCTAGTCCTGAATGCAGCATCATGTTCGCTCGCAGGATTGAGCAGCCATGCTCATATTACACTCGCCTGAGACCTTCATGTTGGCTGCCTATAAACTAGAGGATTTATTTTAAGCAGTCCCTGCTGGTTTTCAAAGCTCTTAATGCTAGGGGACCTGCTTTTTGCAAGACTTCCTCCTTGAGCCTCCTCCCAGAGCATTTCCATGAGCTGACACCACATACTTCTGAGCTGTGCCACTTAGACTCGCTCACAATGTCAGTATGAGCTTTACCTCCTGCTGCGATAACTCAGAGAGTATGCATTTCACTTCTCTAGACTCTCTGTCTTACCCTATGTGATCAATAGTTTTCTCCATTTGCAGTTGTCCGATTAATGCACCTCACTATGAAACTAGATACCCTGGAAGGAATCTCAGGGCCAGGTATCTCAACCCCTGAGACACTTCAATTTTGGAAGTTTAGTCAATGGCAATATTTTATAGTTTATAATAACACAAGTCCTTTCATACTGCATGAAAACAAAAAGATATATGTACGTGTATGTAAGCAGCAAAAATATCAAAGGGTGTCTTTCAAGAGAAAAAAAAATAGTAGCATACATCTTCCTATCACTGGTAATGGGAGCAAACACACAACCCTGAATGCTCCCCAAAAGCTAATGCACAGAGAAGACTAATTGTTCATAATAATCCCTTAGCAATATTTGCTTTTATATTTTGTAATATGTGATTTAATCATAAACGGTATACCTGAAGAAGACTGCCTGGAAAACTCTGCAGCCCTTACAGGCCAGTGCCACTTCGTTTCTTACATGTTTACAATAAATGGACATTTTAAAATTTGAGAGACACTTGCAGCCAAGCCATAGACTTGCTGAGTAGATTGGCACGAGCTTGGAATTATTCTGCAGCTAAAATCAAGAAACATGTTGTACTTTCCAAATCAGCATGTATTAGCATAGTTGCAGAAGAGTGGAAGTCATTTCTAGGTTATCTTTCCGTATTAGTGTTGATGTCAGGTCACAGCTCTGGGCTGTGAAAGCCTAAGAAAGTGTCACTATGGCACCAGTTTATTTCATGCTGATAGTCACAAGCTTTGGGTCCTGGTCTTTCTTTTATTGTGGATTTTATTTCCATAGGTTGGTGGAGTGATCCTCAGGGACAGTTAACCAAGGGGAGTGCACATCTCATGGACAGATCCAGGCATGGTATATTAACAAAGCTCTCACACCATTGCTAACTTCTGCTGTCCCTGATTGTTACATACAGTGCTCACTTCATGCCTGTTTCGAAGTCCAAATTGCCATTGAATTTAGTGGGAACCGAATGAGGCTTCTAAGCCTTTTAGTCCATTGCCTGTCTGGGCTGCATTGAAGCTGCCTGCATTCAAACAGTCTGGCAGCACTCCATCCTAGGATCCCTGAAGCTTAAGATCACTTCATTTTTCCTCTCTTTGAGAATCAGAAGTAATTGTTTTTGAATGTGTTTTTAGTAGGAAACTTTCCATAATATATTTTAAATATTTTTTTTCCTCCTATATTTCCTTATACCATCATACTCCTGAGGAAGCTTTCCAGTCCAAATTTCCTTTGGCTCTTCTTCTTTGTAATTTTTTTTCCTTTTTTTTTCTCATTTGTTCAGCTTCTTCCCTTCCCATCCTCTGCCTGCCCCTATCTCGGTGCAAGACGTTTAAAAACAGTTTTTTGGTTTGTTAGATTTTTAGAAAGAAAAAAACATCCCTGCTTACTCTTTCACTACTTGATCAAGCTCAGCAACAAAAAGTCTTCTCAGCACACAGAAAAAGAGCACCGAGATAAGTCTTGGAGAACTTGCTTTAAGCAAAGAATAAGTGAGGATGTGCCAGGATTGGATTACCCACTGCTACATCTACCCACAGACTACACAGACAAAAAGGCCTTCTTGTGCTTGCGGGTCACCGTATTAACCCACAAAGTTCACTCAGCAAACACGTGTCCTTTTCAAAAGCTGCCCTTTTCTCAAAGCTGTGGTTTCTCTATCTGTGGTTTTGAGCAAAGTAAGCAGAGCTCTCTGCCAGTATTTCAGGCTACCCATCACACTAAGACGTCTTGTCAGAATTCAGCCATCTCTGTGGAGCTGGCAGGTACTTCACTGAATTTCACAGATGGAGGTACTTTCTCTTTTTTTTTTTTTTTTTTAACCAAACCATAGATCACATCCCTGCTAGTGAGCTGGGACAAAAATTTCCAAGTTACTGTGTTTCTTTTTGCAGAGGGGAACGGATTTTAAATGGAACCCCCTGCCAGGTCTCTTACTTACAGCTCTGTCCATAAGTCAGGAGCAGTACAATATACGCTGCTAATCCAGAAGCAATATGCTGCAGTCATTAAGGTAGTTACTTACTACCGTGCTGATGAATGCACACAAAAAAAGAACAGAAAGGAAATTTGGCAGAGCAGATGGTGGATAATGATAGTGACAGTGAACAAAAATACTGTTGAGTATTGTGTCTGTTGGGGAGCCCATTCCCCAATGTAAATATAAAGTAAACATGACATAGGTATTAGGTAATTTTACAATCTACAGTTTTTGGCAGCGAGTTTGGCACTGGTCATTGTGTCTATTTTGGGGATCAGCTGTATGGTCCCAGATTGCCATTTTTCCTCTGCCTTTCTTTCTCTTAAATTTCCTACAGTATATTATCACTTCATTTTAGTTTCACTTATTTCCTCAGACAGTAGAGCAGGCCAGGCACTGACTGCATAGTCACTTCCTCCCTAAAACTCAATCTGTGTGAATGCTGCAAAAACTTTCCAAATGAAATGCTTTATTAAAACACACACATATTCAGCAGTTCACCTTCTCAAACATCTTTTTCCGCTGGGTGCTGCATACACCAAGGATGTCCGCTCTCCTCTGAGGTGGAAGATCTTTCTCTCTTAACAGGTAGCTCAGCTGGCATAGAAGACAAAGCTGTGACATTTTGAAGTGCAATTTGGGATTTAAGAAGAGCCAATTTCAGGCCTTTTTTTTTGTGTATTTTTAGGAACTTTTTTCCTCTCCCTGACTGCAGCCTGTTTTGCTACACGTGCTTTTCTGACAGATATCAGTGGAGTTTTTGAATTAGATTAGGTACCATGGATAAATGAAATTAACTTGGCATCAAAGGTTATCTGCTCTCCTTGGTTTTCACACATTTCCCTCTCCCTGACTCCTTTTTAGTACAAACTTTCTAAAGCCTTTTAAAGATAAAAAGAAAAATCTCAGGAACAAGTCTTACTGAAGGTTTATATATCCACTGTTCAGGTAACGTCTGCTTGCAACATATTTTTTCAACCTATTTTACACATTCCTAATTATGAGTTTTTAGGGATCAAATTAACTAGGTCAATTAATGAATTCCAGAACCGAGGTATAATGCATTCATATATGGGAGTAGTATCTGGAATTAATGAAGTGATTCGGTACTGAAAGAATCAGCAATTAGTATTTTATTTGAAGGTTGAGGACTGAAGCGAGGTTTTGTAAAAGCCGAGTAGTTCTGCTGCTAGCTTCATGATTTAAAACAGAGGTGTCTGCACATAAAATTTAATGATTCTCTCACAAAAGGTAAAAGGATGTGTCAGCTTCTCTCTGAATTTGCATTGCTGTATATATTTGTACTTTTCTGTGTGCGCATAGTAATTCTATTCAACAGAAAAACCAAACCATTGAAATTATATTAGCTAATTGTTGTGATTCTTTTTTAATAATTGAGATGATTTAAAGGAGATTTAAAGAGAAAATAGGATAGCATCCTTGTTTGCTTCTCAGCCCATAAGCAAGCTGCAGACATCAATGCCTGAATTATTTTCAGGTGATTTAGTTTGCTCCTAGACTCAGATTGCAAAGCTGAAAGAAGTGTAGCAGTGGAGGCCTTATACAGCAGAAATGATCCATGGCCTTACGGGGCACATTAGGCCATTTCAGTTCATAGGTCTGGTGTGGACACCTCACTCAGCTATTCAACAACAACCCACGCTGGGCAGAATAACCATTTCCTCTGCCTTTCCTCTGATGTATGGGGTGACTACGAAGGCTGATGTGAGGGCAACAACAGATCACAGACTAGTTTCTTATGAATCTTCTATGATCATCAAACCCACCCAGGTCTGGACAGAAAAATGCCAGCCATCTTCCTGTAATATTTTTGGTGGCAAGGATGTAGACCTAGATAGTTTGGTAAACCAGACTCCCTCTTCTTGGAAATGGGGTGGAAATGGGCATTTCATCACTACACAGCAAGCTTCATTAATGCATGCCAATTTTTCCTAGCATGATATTTGGTTTTAAACACTTTCTTTCAAGAGAAACCTCATAGAATCAACGTTGTCCATTATACTTATTAATTAGAATATTTTTTTAAGAAAGGATACCTCTAAGAAATTATGACAACAGCTATTTCTTACAGATATTGTTCCTTGAAACTGTATTTGTACTGTTGTGTGGTGAAATGAAATATGTTGTCTCAGATTTGGACTTGATCCATGTGCCAAGAATACATATTAGTTTTATTTAGGTTGTTTAAACCTTTACTTCAGTGTTTCGTGACTGAATGTTTAACTATGCATTTTTCATAGTTTTCTCATTTTTTCCCCCTGAAATTCCCTAAGCTGCTTAGACAGGGGATGGAGGAAATGAATAAATATCACAAAACTGGTTGCCTGTAAAACACCACTGGATTACTGATTCACACGTACAATAATTGTTCTTTCAAAGCAGCACATAAAACTAGTAATCCTTTAGAGTGCTCCGTCCCCATTCTGCAGCTGATGGAACATGGATGCTTACCAGCTGCGACCCTACAGAACTCCTAGGAGTGCATCTGAATTTAGACCACGAACAGACACGCAGACTTCGGTGTCTTCATTTCCACATCCATACAGCTTTTGTGCAGTCCAGATTGCTTAGCAGAGGTGGGCAAATATTGCTGGTTAGGTCACTGATAAATCATTATTTTTACTCACTGACTGGAGTTAGTTTTACTAAGCATGAAGATTTGAGGGCAAGTGTAAACAGTGTTTTTTCAAAGTTAAAAAATCACATCTGACAACACCAGATTTTATAGCTATATTTCTGGCTATAACAGAAAGAAATTTTTAATAATTTCCAGACTGTCAAATCATCCAATTTGCTCAGTATCCTTGTTTCAGTGATTCTTTTTCACTTATCCTTGTAGCTAGAAGAGGGGAAACTTAAAAGAGAAGGGACTGAAATGGAACAGGAAAAATTTAAAGCCCATAAACAAAAAGGAAATGGACAACAGAGCAGATAAGAAAGAAAACAATTCTTTCTCAGTTCCTTCCTATTCCTGAGGAAGGTAGCCTTCACTTCTGAAGGGCCAGCCAGTCACCACTGCCACTGCACTCAGGGGGTGCTTCAGCTGCTAACAGCCAGGTGACGTTACAGGCCTGGGGAGTTTTTCACCCTCAACTTCGCTGACTTTCTCTACTTCATTTTTAATATTGCGATTTCTTCACATCCCCATACTTATCTCTCTTTAGCCAGGGCCTAGTGGTTTCCTCAGACTGCTGAGAGAGGTGGTCAGGTCAGGTCTCCATGCCTGCCTCCCACCATTTCTGTCACTGATGGACCTCACTGCTACACCACTTCTCCCTTTTGACTCCTTCAGCCAATTTAATTTTGTGACTGGAATTTTTTCTTTCTCAGTGACCAGTGTGATTTTTGCCAGTCTGACACTCTATGTCTGGCCTGCACTGGACAGAAATTGGAAAATAATGACCAAAATAATTTTTATAAGAAGGTGCACCTCCAAAAACCGACAACTGAAAACGCACATGTAGTATAATTAACTACATTTTTATTTCTAGATAGAGAACACTATAACTTCCAAAATCTTCTAAGTATCATATCAGACAAAATAAAGAACTTTGAATTTTTCAACACAGAGTAAATTAAGAATAAACATTTTTAATTTGTAAAAACTGTCTTTTTTCTTTTTTTTGCTATTTTGGTTTAGGGGTTTTTTTTAGTTTTAGTTTTGCTGTGTGGAGAGGGTTAGGTTTATATACAAAGTTTTCACCACTATTAAGAGGGCTTTTTAAGGAAATACCACAATTTATTTTTTTCCTGATATTTAAATGTGCTAATTCCTACAATTTGTTAGCATTTTTAAGACAGTAGAAAATGACAGAAGATAAAATTCCAAGTACAGTATAAAAATGAGACTGAGTAGGTGAGTGAGAACAGAGAATATTGAAATTTGGAATGATCCATTTAAGCCATGATATATAGGACATAATTCTAGGGATGTTGAAGTCTATTGTCATGAATTTCAAGGAAGATAAAGTTAAGATTTTTCCATTTTATCATAGTTTCCAGGCTATTTCCTTTTAAAATTGCAGAAGCCTGACTATAATGCAGTATTATGTCAGCAAGTTATACTAATACAACATAAGATTTGATCTAAATATCTGTTATAATCTTGCTTTCTGGCAGAAGAAAGAAATCCAGAAAGTCCTTGACACACCTACAAAATTCAAGGTGCAGAGAAGGTGCAGGGACCCTTCAGGGCAGTGACGAGCAGGAGTTATTAACTGGCTGTGGGGGAAATAAACCTAGAGGGATGTTTGGTTTAAGATGAGGGGAAGTATCAGATGGTTTGGGGAAGAGGCAGGTTGGACTAAGAAGCTAGTGTGAGAACGAAGACTTACGTATGAGTGGGCTTACTGAAGGGAGTGGAATTGGGTTAGTTAGTTAATTTGTTTAGTGTCCTGGAAACTCTGAGCAAATCCCAGGTCCTTCTTTCTGAAAGTCTACATTAACAGAGCTTCAACCTGTGAAATTTCTGCACAAATCCAATTATTTTTAGACAACTTTAGGTTTGAAGACTGAGAAAACATGCATTAATAAAAGTCATATGAGTGGCTCCTCAGTGTGATGCTCAGCCAGGAAGAAGATAAATGAAATAAAGTCACAGTGTTTTCACTGCACTGGACATGGTTCCCATGACAAGGATTTTTGCTGTAAAAGCCTCCAGATGGGTAGGTGTGTAAACAAGAAATGTGTCATTCTTGGGTTTGAACTAGGTGATACTAGGCTTTAAGACCTGTATTATAATTAATACTTAACATATTTATGATCATTTAGGAAAACCAAAGTAGCAAGAATTATGGAGTTCAGTCATTACAACTGTTGGTCAAAGAATTTATTGCATAAGAATGGTGAAATTCTTGCTTAAAACACAAAGTCAGTAGGGTTTTTTTCTCTGTCACTAGAAACCTGCTGCTAAGTTCCAGTAAAATTTATTCTTCATCAGTTTATTCCCATTGTGTCAACTTTCATCAAAACCACTGTCTTTAAGAATCTGTTTTTTAATCACCCGTTTCAATACTGAGTCTCTACCAGTAACTTACCTCCAGTTCCTCCACCAATATTGCTTGACAGTTTCATACACAACATCACAGATTCCTCATTCCATTCTTTGATTTTAAATTACAAGCTTCATAGTTGGCACCATTTCCTGAAGTCTTGATATATGAAATCCAGTGCATTTCCTTTGTCTAGAAACTCTGTCTAGGGTGATCTACATTTGATTAAATCCCTGTTGTTTTACATCCTATTAAATTGTCTTTAAATATCTTTTCCTTCAAAATCTGTCCTAAAGCAATGTACAGAGTTACAGGCTTACAGATGCCTGATTAGTTTCTCCCCTTTTTACTGTAGGCACAGTATTTGGTGTCTGATTTGAAAGGTGTGTCCTCATAAATCCTGAAAGGGAGACCACCTAATCCTCCTGACTTGAGTGCATTAAGCCTCATGACTTCTGTTTCCACCACAGTTGAGATAACAAGGGTGTGTAAATGAAAGCTGCCATGAAACATTCTGCTTTTCCTCCCAAATCAACATAATTGTCCTTTTTGAAACCCGAGGCAAAATTTGTTTCATTTTTGGCCACACCTAGATTATCTTTAATCTCTGTTTTACCTTGACTGCAAAGCTGCCCTACTTCTTTCCTTGTGCCTTTTATTTAAATTTATGAGGCTCAAAAAGGAAATACCATATGGTTCAACATCTTCTTCAAGGACAAACTTAGATTCTATTTTGACAATTTAAAGTTTCGTCTTTCATTTCTAGATTCATAGCTTTTTTTCCTGACAAATCTTTTGATTAGGTTTCTCCTACTTATTCCTAACACCCTTCTGGGGTGGTTATATCTTTAAGGTCACTGAGAGTTTTTTCATAATTTCTTCTAGTTTAAGGTAAAATATTCTGTAGGATTCAGTATTTTTGGCTTTGAAATTCCAGACTTCTTCCATGACCAAATCCCTTGGGATTCTCATCTTAATGGACTTTATTAAATATTTTTGTTATTTCATCAAAGCTTACCCTTTTGAATTGTAAATACTTAGTTGAACATCTGATTTTTTTACCATTTTATCTTAAATGACATCATTTTCTATTTGCTTGATGTATGTTCATTTTTTATGACAAGCTTTTATACAAAATCATAACTCAGACAATGATTTTAATAGAAAGTATTTCATCTAGGTTCTGGTTTATAGTATTTTCTGATTCTAGAAGATTTAGTTTGCCATCCTTCCACAAAATGATCCTGACCCAAACAAGTTATTATATTGCTATACTCTTTGTATTTCTTTAGCTTCACATACTGCATTTAGAGCTCCAACTTTTTTTTTTTTTTTAAACTGAGCCTCCTTGAATATCTATGTTCCATTTGAAGGTGCTGTTCTTTAGTATTTTATCTCTAGAACATTTAATTTCATCTGTAATGGGTGTACCTCAAAATCCTCCCTCTCTCTGAGGAACACAAAACAGTGTATGAACATTTGTTAGTTTCATAACATACCAATGAAATAACTAATTGCAATGGTGGAAGGTGCAACTGCATTACATGTTGAGAAGGTTGAAGGTAGAAATACCAAAATTGCATGGACAAGTTCACCCTTGCTCTAGATGGATTCTTTTACTACACTTATCACCGTAATATCTCAACATATTCAACAGTGTGGTAAGAAATATGACTAACATCTAACATTTGCACTTTGCATTCTCTTACTTTTATCTTTTCTCTCAGTGCTAAAGCATTTTGGGTTTAATTTTTAGCTTTTTTATGTCTCTCTTCTTTCTATTCGTTGTACTGAATGGGCCATAAAGAATGTCATCTGCCACCTCTGCAAAGGAGAGAAGGTTTCAGTGACTGTTTTAGGTCAGTTCCAGGGTTCATTTGGCTTTAATATCTTCTTAGACCACTGTTGATCAAAAATGTTTTCTACTTTGATTCTGACTGTGACACAAGCACAGACACTCAGCTGCTGTTGAGAATGCTGTCCTAACTTTGATTGGCAGGTAAAAACCAGAGATGAATTCCTTGATCTGTTTCTTCTGCGGCACTTCTAGGACCTTGTCAGCCTGCACAATAGAAGAAAATCTTGTGACCTGAAGCTATGTCTTTCATAATAAGCATTGGCATTACGCCAAACTGCCTCATATAATGACTCCATATTCATTTTATGTGAAAATTGCCCCTAACTTTACACCACACTACAAAAAAGAAACCAGGCTCTCAGACATTTCAGTGCACTGATGATGGGAAGGAGAGATGAATAATGACGCCAGTGTCCTTTAGTGTCATCTGTTGTATTGCATCCAATTCATGCGGCACCTTTAGGAAAACAACTTTCTGAGTTAACCTGTGGCCCATGTCGCTGTGTTGGTTTCTATCATTTGGTGGCTGATTAGGTGCAGACCAAATCCATTTGGGTTTGTTGTCATAAGGCAAGTAGAATGGATGAAAAGATGCAGGACAGAAACTACAGCAGATAATCTGAGACACATTTAGGAGTTATCACTGAATATTTGTTTCTTTCACCTGGAACCTGAGGCTTTACAGCTGTACACAGAAGTCACCTTACCTGGTGGCGACAGGCAGCCACTCTTGGTTTTCCCAAGGAACTCCTGAGATTTCCAGTTATGCTTCTAGTAAAGCACCAGAGTGGAAGCTGGTGTACGATGAAGGCTTTTAGGCATCTCATCTTTTAAATAGCAATAATTATACTGACTCTCTAAAGTCAAAGATCTGATAGAGGTAGAATAGACTACCATTGTATGAACAAGCAGATTTATTTATAACTGTAGAATGTCTCTTTGCCATTCCATGGGGGCCATAAAGTCACCACTGTCTTGGCATTGAATATAGTTCAGCACCATTGTGAAAACATTGCAGCAGTCATAAGCACTGTCACCATTATCAGTCTGTTGTCTTCTCTGCTGTGGACATTCATTTTGATCCAAATTTGCAGGACAGATTTTGGAGTATTTTTACCTTCCTGCTTATCTCCTGATTCTTGGGTTTCTTAGTGTAGTGAAATAAGTGAGCTACTTCTCTGTTTTTTCTCCCTGATTTATAAGAAATATGATGATGTACCCAAACAGCTTTTGTTTGCTTGCTCTTGCTTTGCATGTCACTGGAGCACCATGAAGAACACTCTGTGATTAGACAGAAGAGCTCAGGAGCTCCAAGGGGGGCAAAATAAGAGAGAAAAACCTCTAATTGCAGGAAGAAATGTCTTAAAATAACCCTCCTGTAGCTAAAAAAGTCAAAGGCTGAGACGTGTTAATTTGAAAAGGCAGATGGAATTCTTTTTGTGTTCAAAATGTGACAACTCCAAGTGTGCTTTCAAGGTGAAATTTCTAAAAGCACCTGCCTGATTTAGGGCCACAAACCTAACTGGAATCTAAGTGTTTTAAAAAACCTCATGCCAAAATTACTTTAGAATAAAAATATGCTGTAGACTTGAGGAGTAGTATCTAAAATATGGCCATTTTTGTGCCCACAGTCCACATCTGCAAGTAATTATGGGTGCAAATGTGGATATGTCAACATCTACATACATTAATGTACCTGTTAATCTGATAGTTAAAAGTCTGTGTGTTATCAAGTAATGTGCTGTACAAAACTGTTTCCACAGTTATTTGTAAGCATGAGAAGAGAAACCATGTGGAGATTTAACCCTGAGCATTCGAATGTTGATCTTTTTATTATGCACAAATGGAAAGCATACTAATATTAAAGCACACTATTATTAAAGGTAAATGTACATATTTGGGGGAGTTATTAATAGCTTCCCCCATTTCTATTTATTGAGAACTGTATTTTAAACCTATGTTGTTCTCATCAGCTCTCTTTTGTGTAGCAACAAGTAAATGAGTTACATGAACTTGCATGAGAACAATTGTCAGTAGTTAGTCTTTAAATATTTCCCAGTTCAAGAGGCTAGGCATTGATCTTCCTGGTTTTTTAAAACTGCCCTTTAAATACTCCTTTACGTGTTCAGGTGAAGTTTAGATTTAAAAATACAATTGCAAACCCCTCTATAGAAAACCTTACCCAAAGAAAATGTCAGACTTGTGTAACTAAGGCTCACTCTAAGAAGAGGGATTTAGTATTTTTTTTCTTTTTCTTTCACAAATACTGGTTGGTATCCTGAGATGCGACATTTTCCTGACTAGCCTGTCATCAAAATTGTTGCCTTACACTAAAGAAAAATACAGTTTCACTGAACTGGCTTTCCAATAAGGTTATTTTGCTGTGTTGGATGATAACCATCCTAATTATGAGCTGCTCGCTTTCAGGTAGCTTCGTAACTTTTAGGGTGGAGTTTTTCATTTCAGATGTCTGGCATGCACATAAAGTTTTTTTCCTGGAAAACTTCAGCCATCTTTGGGAATATGATTAAGGGGTTGTATTGTTTTGCTGATTATTAAAGTGTAAACTGTCAGCTACTCTGTTAAGTTTTGGCACATTCAAGGTCTGGCTCAAGAACCTGACGGTTGAGAAAAGCTTAGCCTCAGTGCTGAAGAAGTGCTTAATGATATCCTTCTGAAAATCTTATCAAACTAGTTGTAAACGTCTGAAAGTCACCTTTAGCTTGTGCCAAGAAGTTTGTCACAGCCTGGAAGTGATCTCTTTCTAATAACCCTTCTCTACTCCTAGAGAGCTCCTTAGAGATCTTATAATCTGCAGCCAAGAGGACTTCTCTGGTAGGTTTCCCGTGCTAAAATCTGCTGTGGCTCCTGGTAATCACACATCATGAAAACAAACTTTACTACTTTCATTTTGCCACCTTAAGGAGTTCAGTATTGTCCATAGTTTGGGATTTCTGGCTGTTACTTTGTTTATATAGACACACATAACCCCCCAAGGCATTACATTTGAAGATAACACATTAAAGGAACATTAGCCTGCATTCTTGCCTTCACCAGCCCTTTGTGTAAGCAATTATGCAGGATTTAATTACCTGTATACATTCAATAATTTTTTTCTCCCACCAATGTCCTTACCTCACTCATAACACTGTCTGAATTTGGGACTCAGTCAGGATGGTATATTGAATGGAGCTGTGTTGTAAACAAAGTTTTATAGACCTCTTCCCCTATTCCTTGCAGAAGCTCAAGGTGTGTGATCAAAACAAAAACACTGTGGGATTAAAAACAAAACAATGGTTGCCCAAGTAGAACCAAGACAGGTTCTACTACAGTCTTTGACACTGTGAGTGTGTTTACTGTGGGTAAGTGTATAATGTAAAGATAACTGAGCAGGTTAGACATCAGGAACAAGTCTACAGCAGCACAAGGGAATTCACTCCTCTGAGATAACCCCAGGGCTACCTGAAGCTTCTGCAGCCAGACTGCTTCATGCAGCAGGGTTAGCTTGAGGAGACAAGCAATTGCAACGTAGTACACAGAGCTCTTCTGTATTGCTTGGTTGCAATCATATATTGTAAGGATGGTCAGCCAGTAATTTTTCATTTCTTACTAGCTAACTCACAGTTTAGGATTCTCCTTTTGCACGTGGGCTCAGCACACGTAACCTCAAAGAGAACTGATGGAGCCATACACTGAACTGAGCTGTTACATATGTGAAGTGATCAGCAAGCAAACTGAACCTATTATTTTTTCTAGAAATAAATTAAACTAAGAATCCTTACAGTTAATTTCTTATGCAAAAACAAGTGTCAATGTGTCCGTCAATAGACATCTCTTAATGCCATCCTTAGACTTCAAAGCAGCAGAGCAACATAGTCTGCTTCACATCTGTACAAAAATCTATTATTTTAAGGACTACCATTAAAATATATAAAATAATTGAATATAGTAAGAGATTTAAATATGTAAGAAAGGAACACTAGGACCCTAAACCCAAGATTAAGTGAAAAATCAATTGCTAACTATATACCATGGAAATATAGAATCATGAAATGGTTTCAGTCAGAAGGACCTTAAAGGATCGTGTAGTTCCAACCCTCTTGCCATGGGCAGGAACATCTTACACTAAGCCTGGTTGCTCAAAGTCCTGTCCTTGAACACTTCCAGGGATGGGACATCCACAGGTTCTCTGAGTAAACTGTTCAGAGTCTCACAACTCTTGCAGTGAAGGATTTCTTCCTCATGCCCAATCTAAACCCACCCTCTTTCCCATTGCACCTAGCCCTATCACTATGTGTCCTTGTCAAAAATCCCTCTCCAGCTCTTCAGTAGCCCCTTTAGGTAGTGGGAAGATGCTCTAAGGTCTCCCCCGAGCCTTCTCTTCTCCAGGCTGAACAATCCAAGTAGGTGCTCCAGCCCTCTATTAATCTTTGTGGCCCTTCTCTGGACTTGCTCCAACACATCCTTCCTTTGTGGGGGCACTGGATCTGATGTAGTACTCCAGGTGGGGTCTCATGAGAGCAGAGCAGAGGACTGAGAATGTTTGAGAAAAAGTTTCTGTTTGCTGTATACATTGAGTCTGCAGTAGCCAACTCATATTTAAATGCTTCCTAAATAATTGAAACTCCACAATGTTGGTGGGGTTTTGTGGGTGGTTTTTTTGTGTTTGTTTTCTAATATGGATACCTTTAAAATGCGATCAACACCGTCTGCATGATGGAATGGAAAGTAGCTTCCTCCTATTTTTCTCTCAGCAGTGATTTTCATTCAGATCCTTTCTTTTTAATTTTTCCCAGCCCGCAGTCTACTAAGGATTTTTGCCGAACTGCTCAGAAACTTCTCTGCCTTGCATACTGAAATCATGAAGTACTGTATATCCCTTTCTAGAAAGGGAAAGTAAATACCGGAGTGTTCTAACTGAGGTCATACTTTGTCCGTGTCTAGACATCTTTGTTAATCTCTCCCTTTTATAATACTTCTGTGCTTTCCATGTACTCAGCTGTGAGGAAAGCACTTTACACTTAGTTGCATAAAATATGCTGAATTTCCAGACAACTTTCAGTACAGTATCTCAGACTGTTAGGGCTGGTGTGTGTGATCTTCTATGAAATCAGATTTTTTCCTCTGGAGGAACTTTGTTCAGTAAACCAATGGCAAATTTGGAATGAAAATATGACTGATGTGGTTCTTTAATGCCCAGCTTGTTAAACAAATGCTGTTGAATCGAGCCTCCAGTAAACAAGCTAAACTTCTTGTTCCACTAGAAATATATTTTACTAAGAATCTTTGTAGATCTCTTTTTATGCAAAAAATAATGTCTCAAGTGATGGTTTTAAGCAGAATAAAGCAAACATTTAATAAATTAAAACATATGCTGAATCAGTGTTTGCCCTTATAGTTCCACTTTTTAAATATTAATACTCTTTTCTTACTCTTTGTACATAAACACCCTTTTAAGAGAGTAACAATGAAATATAGACAATCCACATCAAATGAATGTGAACTTTTGATGTAATTATCAAAGGTCTGTTGGATTCTGTCGAATTTTAATTAGTATTGGATTCTAACCAACAAATTCAAGTCTCACGTGGATTTTTAAAATCCAAACAGTATGGCCCCTTGCACAAAGGATTTTGGCTTAAATTGGCACATTATAAAGGTACTGGTTATTAATAAAATTATGTTGAAGTTCAGATTTTGAAAATTAACAGACTGAAGATTTGGTTTAGCATGGAGCAATGAACTAGTCGGTCTATGCACTAAATGAAACTGCTCTAAAGGCTTTCAGGTCTGGGTTTTGGGGTGGGTTTTTTCAATATTAGCAGTTGGTCCCATACTTTAATGTTTAAAAAATTGCACTAACCTGAAATTCTTCCTGATAAAGTCTTAAACTAAATAGATTGCAAAATCATAGAATCATTAGGGTTGGAAAAGACCTCCAAGATCATCGAGTCCAGCCTTTGATCAAACACCACCACGCCAACTAAACCATGGCACTAAGTTCCGCGTCCAAAAGTTTCTTGCACACTTCCAGGGATGGAGACTCTACCACTTCCCCAGGCAGCTCAATCCCGTGCTTGACAAACCTTTCAGTGAAGAAAATATTCCTAATGTCCAACCCGAACCTCCCCTGGTACAACCTGAGGTCATTTCCTCTTGTCCTGTCACTACGAGTAGTGGCCAACCCCTATCTTGCTACAGCTGCCTTTCAGTAGTTGTAGAGAGTGATAAGGTGTCCCTTGAGCCTCCTTTTCTCCAGGCTAAACAACATCAACTCCTTCAGCCACTCCCCGTAGGACTTACTCTCTAGAACCTTCACCAGCTTGGTTTCCCTTCTCTGGACTTGCTCTAGCACCTCAATGTCCTTCTTGTAGTGAGGGGCCCAAAACTGGACAGAGAACTCAAGGTGCAGCCCCACCACTGTACAGTACCCCTCACCAGTACAGAGGGGCAATTACTTTCCTAGTCCTGCTGGGTACACTGCTGGCTTGAAAAAATTTTGTAACACTTCATGAATCTCTGTCATCCTTGAGCAGGGGCCACGTTAATCTTCTGTGTATCATTCCAGTTTTGGTATACGTGCTGCCCACGTGAAATATACAATACTATTATGCCTTTCACTGTCATGGAGCTTAAGAATGGAGATACTAGCAATTGTAAATAACTACTAGATAGGATTGCTACATACCCATTTGCAACATGTTCCTATGTTCTTTTAGTGATTCCAGTCCTTTTTCCTTGGGAAACAGCAAATACTATTTCAAAAGGCAAAGAAACAAAATCAAAGATTGTCAGACCTACAAAGACATTTGAGTTTTGCCAAGAGATTAGAGATCAGCTCTATTTTTTCCCCAGCAGACCTTCAACCGAAGGAAAGCCCAGCCAGGTAGTGTGGGATGATTCATGGTATCTAAAACCAGAAGGGACCTCCAGTACCGTTTAATCTCTAGCCACAGGATCCACATTTTTTTTTCCCCTCGAACGTCCTCAGAGAAGGGAATGCTGATGCCCCAGTGGAGACTGCCAACCCCCTTGACCGTTCCAGTGTTGCAGGGTGAAGAGCTGAGGATGGCCATGGGAAGAAAGATGGTTGTGAGTAGCCATGGTCAGGCATCTGCAGGATGGGGAAGAAGTGGGCTGACACCAGGAGCTGCATTTCAGCAGTGCCCACTTCCTCACCTCACTCTCCCCTCTCTAACCTCCTCTCTCCACAGCTGCCCTGGCCCCTCAAATCTCTCTATAGGATACAAGTAATCTACTCGTCCCTATTCTTCTTCACTCACTCCTCCAGGGCTTACTCTGGCACCACCTTCACACCTCTACAACATTACGTCACTTTGCCTAATGTCAAAGGTTAGGTTTTTACTCTGCATCCATCGTGGATGAGTTTTTTGTGCTTCCAAAGATGCACAGGTCATTTTTTGAGGGGGGCATGGGCTGGCACCTCTACTCTGCAACATGCTTTTGCTGCCTGTTCACGGCATTTCAGTGTGTTCAAACTCCTGCGCTGAATTCAGGTCACCTATCCAGGTGATTCATCACACTTTGTAACAGCCAACTCCTGACTGCTTTTCACTGCATCAACTTTGTGTCCCCTGCAATCTACACCCAGTGTTCAAATTATTTTCAAACAAGGGTTTAAAAGGGTTTAGGACTAAGAGTTTTTCAGTGTCTTGTTAGTAATGGCCCAGATAATTAATACCTTTCCATTAATGCGTACATTTTGAGTGCTATCAGTCAAGTGGCTTTTAAATCATACAATCTGTGCTCTATTAATTACACGTAATGTAGGATTTTAAAACACAATGTCATGTGTAGTATGTCAAATGCCTTGGTGAAATTTAATTACACCATAACAACACAGCTACCTTTGTCAACCAGTTCTATAATCTTGTAAGAAAACCTTCAAGAAGATAATTTGACAAGAACTACTTTCTCTGAAACTACATTTAATAATATAGCTTTATTTTTAGTACGTAATTCCCTGTTGATAGAGTGCTGAATTTGTCTGGTTTCCTTTTTTTCCCCCCTAAGATTAGTATCAGAATAACTAATATATCATTTCCTGGGCCATTTTCTTTAAATACTATGACTGCTTTGGCAAGTCAACCATTCTTTGAAATATCCTTTCTTTCCCAATATTTGATAAAGAAAATTAACTCTGGTGGTCCAGAGAGCTTCTTGACTAATTTTTTTAAACTTCTCAGGTGAGAAAACATAAGGTTTTTAGTGTTTGAAATATTGTGTTTTAGCAGAAGATATTAACTATTACGTTTAATTCCATTTAGTCTTTTATTCCAGCTACTAGTTCTTTTTTTTTTTTTTTCTTAAATAAATCTGCTGGCCAATATTGCTGTTCATTCATTTCTGAAAGGAAGAAATGCAGACACCAAGATGACAGTGGGACCTCAAGGCTGATAGTCATCTTGTTCTGACCTAAGGGTGGGAGTGCTGGTTCATCTCATACTGAACCCATTAGGTAGCTGTATGCCTTATCTTTGGTGAGCATACCGGGAGAGTCTGCAGGGAGTGGTTTATTGATAAGAATGATGAATTTGCATGTATGCCAGCCCCTTTCACTAGAAATATTTTGCTGTCTACCTTTTCCTCCTGATTCCAACCTATCATGACATTTAGCAAATCACATTGTACCAAGAAATTTCTCTTTTCCTTTCTAACAGTGCTGTAACTTCATGCAATTTGAGAAGTCTTAAGGCCTAGCAAGAACTGTGGATCTTCCCACAGCAAGTTTTGTCTGTTGGGAAAAAATATTGCCTGTGGTAAGCATCAAAGTACTTCAGGAGAATTGTCTGCCCTAGACAATCCCACAGCTTTTCTTGTATCTGATGTTTTGCTGAGCATGACAACACATGTGGGTGACTTGTTGCTTTGTAGTTTTTTGTTTGTTTCTTTGTTTGTTAGTTTTGATCTAAAATTTTTACATTCTTGAAAGATGTTTTTGTCCTCATGGTCTTTGAAAACTCTCGAAAATGTGCAACCTAGAGGTTGAAAACCTAGAGGCAAACACAGAAGTTGAAATCTCATTCTCTGCCAAAACTAATTATTATACAAACCTGGTGACTTTCTGGGACTTACCATCTTCAGTTTTCAGGTTTGGTACAGCTGAAAAGTTCTAAACAATGAATGCAGGATTATTTCAGACCAACTATTCCCATAAAACTGTGAATAGATGTCTGGGGAAAGCTGAGACCATGCTGGTTTTTTTCTTTCCATCACCAGCCCCAGTCAGAGGTAAGGTACTGTGCTGCACAGACCTGTGGGGTAAACTAGGGTAATAAGGGTACACAGATAGGGTAAAAACTGTACACAGATAATTAGGCATTACTTATAAGGAAAAATCTAGCAGCAAGATCACAAATGTAATAACTTTATTTCCAGAATTATGAAAATCAACATGAAGCTATTATTATAGATGAACTGGAATGCCAGAATCAAAAAATTTGCTCTGTTATTACTACTGAAATGGTGAACTGTTCAGTGTGTTTCATTTTGTCTTTGATAGAGATGACTTTAAACTGATAGTCATTATTTCAATTTTTTTGTTTTAACACACCTTGTTGTTAGGAAGGATGCTTAAGCAGTCCTTAATTACAGTAACTTGTCCAATAAAATCCAGGCATTGGGACCTAGATAGCTATACATTACTGTTAGTGCATACCACCTCTACGAAAACACAGTGCAAAAAAACCAAAATCATGGAACAGTCACGATAAAAAGTGAGTTCCTTAACCTACATGATGAGCACCATTTGGAAAAAATGTAGCTTCACTTCCCTCTATCCGTGTCATCTACAGTGCAGCATGCAGTTGTTTTCTTTGTTTAATCATGTCTTTGACCACGGTTCAAAAGTCAATATTCTGCTGTCAGATGCAGGCTTGCATGTGAGGGATAGGTAGGGAACTTAACTAGGAAGCTGTGTAAATAGGGAATTGAATTTGCATCTATTCACTAAGCACACATGTTTACATGACCTTTAAAGAAGGGAATTAAAGCAGTTTGATCATGAGCTCTAGGCAATCTGACATACTGAAGCGATTGAATCAAGGGGCTCAGGTTACTCCTTACATGAGAGCTGCACTCAAAGAGAATGACTTTAATTTAAAAATAATTTCATATCAAATTCATAGCTGTGTTAGCACTATGAAATTAATGTAGAAGCACTGCAAATGACTGCCCAGAAGCTGCTAGGGTAGCAACAAATGCTCTAAGGCTGTCAGTTCTTCTGGGTGCCTTCTTGCTACCAAACAGGGCAGGAAGAGTATTGTGGTGATATAGTGTCAGAAGGTGGCAACAATTAGATTTTTTATCACCAAAAAAACCCACCACCGTTGGAAAAGACAGACCATACCACGAACAGAAATACAAAACACTTCTCAATGGAATCCTTGCCCGGTGATATTTGGGCAAATATCTAACATTTACTGAGGTAAAATGTATTAAAACACGAAATTCTCAGAGGAACACAAAGACTTAGTTAAAGTACATCGGCACAATTAATTTTTAGACTCCTTTAATGCTAAATTTTCCTTGGAATTCCAGTATGCAAAGCACAGTTTTGATTCTATGACCTGCCTCATTCTAAGGGCCAAGCATCTCTTGCTCAGTGGAAGCACTACATGCCTCCACAGATTTAGAGCACTGGATTTTGAAATATATAGAGAAAATGAACTCTTTTCAAAAGGGAGAAAGATACTAGAGTTCTTATTTACTCTCCAAATATTCAACAGCACACTTTCCAGGAGCCCATCAAAACTTTGTCTCTCCTCTGCCCAGGATGTGTGTCTCAGTATGCCTTACATTTCCAAGCAGGATAATACATGCTTGCCAAGGGTAAAAGGAGAGAAGTAAAAAAAACAAAAAAAGTGTCTACATAGTCTCTGTCAGAAAGTCATGAGCTTATTCTGCCTGTGTTTCAGACTGACAAGGAGCTTTATTTGTGCATGTGTGACTCTGGAGAGTGTGGTGCTAAACACACCCAAGAGACACTGTCTGCTGCCTTTTAGGATGACCCACTAACACAGCTGATCAGTCCTGTTTGACTTGGGAGTACAGGCAGAATTGCTCGCAAGTCATGTTTATATGGGGGACTCTGTGGGGCAGACTGCCATTGGTATTAGGATTACCTATGTCATGCCTGTGATAAATGTAAGGTTAACAAGTAAATATTCCCAACCCAAATCCACTGAGATTTCATAGGGTAATAAGCACAGAGGAGTAGAACAGGAATGTAGAGTTTCCTCTCCTTTTAATGGCTCATTACTACTAGTTATAACTGTGTAATGGCTGATTACATCTTCATCCTGTACAAGGCCCCCAAACATGTGTGTCAACATATTCCTCTTGTTCCATAGGTTACCTGGTTTACTGACATAATGCAAAGGAAGCCCCAGAAAGGTGACGTCCCTCAGCACCACTCCCAAGACTTTCCTAGCTGTCCTTCATTACACAGGCAAGTTTCTTTCGGGAGAGCACACCAACTCCAGTTCAAAGAATAGGCTTTCTGGTTCTCTACCAGTAAAAGTAAGGGGCATTTGAGATAGTGAATAGTGATATCAGAAAGATATTTATTGATGGTAATATCATCTGGGCTGTGGACTATTTTTAGGGAATCTTTTCTAAATCATTCTCACACCAGATGAAAAGTTATTTTTTATTTTCCATTTTCTGAATCATATTATCTACAAAATTTGCTGAAAGCTTTTGTTATTTACTTAATACTTACAATCCTGTTAATTATAGCTACATGTGATTTTCTATTCTTGAATATCAACTTTCCAGGTTATAATAAGACAGAAGAAAAAGTAGGTTGCATTTTGACGAAGTTGGGCACAGGCTGTGGATTGATTTTGTCTCTATTAGGCTCAGTAGACTGGGGAAATCAAATGGTCTTAGCATCTGGGTTTTAAGACAGTCTAAGTAACAACACAGATGTCACTGCCAGCCTGTATACAGCCCTGAAGTGAAAGAGCACAGTGGAAAGATACCCCAGACATCTCATTTCTCCATAATGTTCCCACTCTGCATCTCAGCTGAAAGGTCCAATAAGCATCTAACACCCCTTTAGTTCTCAACAATGAAAAATTATGGCTTATGATTAATGTACGTGTCAGTTTTTCTGTGATATTTTTAAATGGAAAATGTTGATGTTTCTGTTGGAAAATAAGTTCATTGTGGTATCAGAGGAGGTGTGCTCTAGCTCGAGTTAAGCCAGAAGAATAGAAATGTGAAGATCCCAGTCACTGCTCCAGCTGCTTTACAGAATCCAAACTTTTAGGTTCTGGTTAAAAATTTGAGATTTCCCACTGATTTCAATGGCTTTTCTTCTTCTTTACATTTACTGCATTTTTTTGGTGAAAATACATAACACTTTACAGAACACATGCATGTCACTACTTCACTGAATCTCTGGTCATTTATATCTGTTAATTTCTGCAATTACAGTCCCTGACATGGCTCTTGACAGTTGCAGTTCATTGTAGCAGTTCTCGTCTAGGACCTAAAAGAAGCTTTTGACATGTTTAAAAACTTCTCTTATTGGCTAAAGTGAGGGATAGGGCCCCACCAGCCATAGAGGCTAATAGGACATATACAACATATTAGTCTACGTTTTTACATAGATGCAAAATTTATGGTGCATACAGGGGGACATACAGACATGAATGACTGGAACAAGCAGCATTATGCGTAACTGAAAAGCAGATTTGATAATGTTTTGGTTTATCTTACCTTTTTTTTCCTATTAAATAGTTCACAGACCTGACCTTTTCAGCAAAATTTCATCATATAAAATAATCTGAAATGGATGTCTTCACTTGGTCGTAAGCACATGCTGTTTCTGTACCTGCTCAGTGGTTATTTCTCTGGATGAATCAGTAAGCCACACTATCAGGATCACAGCCCTTCTTAAAAGGAAATGGTGGTGTCCAAATGTTTGTTACTATTATTGCTTAGCAGAAATAGGTTCATTTACAACTCTTTAATGTTCAGGAACCTTACCAAGTTGTTCCCTTCCCAGATGGTTTATTCAACACACTGATCCCGCAGGAAATGGACAACTCTACATCTGTGCCCTGTATCTCAGCCTGCTTAGCAGGGGAACAGAAAGTCACGCATTCACTTTCCTCCCATTCTTTTGACAGACCATGTGTACATTACTCAACACCAACCCTCACTCTTCCCCAAGAGCTTTATCAGATGGCCAGAATCCTCCACAGAGGAGAACGAACAGAAGTTTCCCAACTTCTCTCACCCTGAAACTTGGCTCATTCTTTTCCTATCCACTTATATCCCTACAGTCATAGGTATTTTTATCTCTAAATTTTAGGGCTTGCAGATGTTCCAGACTCCACTAGAAGAGAAATTCCTCTACAACTCTGTCCTTTGCAAAGACAAGATATCTTCTCTATCACATCTGTGAAGACCAATGCTTTCTCAACCGTAGCTAACTTCTTGCAAGCAGTCACTGAATACCAGGAGAGTTGTTCCTGCCAGTTTCCCACTCAGCAAATATGCAATCAAGGGTCTTTAACAGATTTCCATCTCCTGCTTGGTTGGATTTTCATTTATGGTGTAAAAAACATTGGCAGAACTCCCAAGCAAGCTTCCAATCACTTGAATTGAGCCTTTTCTTGGTCTGATTTACTGGAAGGTCTGATGCAGGTTGTTCAGTCTTTTCCCTGAAGCTGTTTCATCTTGGAGAACCACTCTGTGTTTCTCTGATTCAGTGCTGATAAGATTCAATCCATTTATCAAGTTGAGTCAGCAGCCTAGGTCTGCTCACACCCATTTCCCCACACACATACACAACATCAACATACCAACAAGCTGCATGTTGAACACATGTGCAGAACAGCTATGATAAGTTAGAACAATTGTTAACTTATTCACAGTGTAATTCCAGTACATCTTGTACATGAGTTTCCAAAATTATTTTAATAACAATCATCTTTGACTACACAGTTGAAGACAGTTGGATCTCTTCCTGAAGGCACGTTCCCACAGTAATATCCATGGCACATCCATTACAGACAGTGCTGTTAGTTCTCATTAGCTAGGACAAACAAGGCAGTGAGTCACAATCTCCTCGTATAAAGGATCCCATTGTTTTAAACTGATAAACCAGAGATTCTGCTCTGTGCTGGTGTAAACCTGACATTGATTAAGGTTTTCTGGGATGTTAGAAAGGCTGAATGGACAGGGACCTGAGGTATAACGGAATTCTACCACAAAGATACAGTTTGTATTTTTTCAATAGAAGTTACTTAGGTTCTCTCATTGTTGGGAGAACCTATTTTATTTGCTGCAATTATTTTTCCAAACTCCTCTGAGGAAACTAAGTTTAAGCTAAACAGATTGTACTAAAAGTTTCTAAAGTTTGCCATGTAAAATAAGTTGTGTGTTTATATGCTTTTGGTTTAATAGTCTATTTCTGGTAGGCAGCATTTTTTCCCAAGTATGCTGAAGTGTATCTGATTTACATTACTATGAGAAAGTATTCTTCCTCTTATGCTTTGGCTCTTGTTTTGTTGTTAGGTTTTGTAAAATCTTAGCTCTAATGGTGAAAGCCAAACAGAGAAATATTTTTACCTGCAGTTTGCCAGTAACATCAAAAGATGTGCTATTATCTCAACAGCAATTTGGACTGGTTATCAAATGATAATCTTGGAATAAGTGAGTATGATTTGTGATGGTACTTATCTTTTGTAGGTGTGGTTGGCATGTATTAAAATGTTTTTTTTTTTCCTGCTGCATAGCATGCCAAAGACTTCAGGCAATAAGTAATTATTCCATGTAAAATATTTATTCTCTGCCAGTCATATGTCTTTCTCAAAGATCTGATTTTGCAGCAAGCATTTAAAGCCATGTAAAAGCTTAAATATGGGGCTGGAATGAAATTTGTTGTAAGCAACTACAACCAAAATATGTGTTGTATGTGCTCAGTAGCTTCTTGTGAGTAGAGACCAGTTATAATTCCTTCCTGCCTTTATTCAGAACTTTAGGGTTAGATTATACAATATTGGGCACTCAATTCCTGTTCCAGACATTCAGTTTCTGTGATCAAGCTAGGAACTCACTAAGGTGAAGATTTTCATATTTTACAGCTGCAAAATGAAACTTCTTTTCCTTTTTATTCCATTAGATGTTGTAGGTTATTCCCCTCCAGAAAATGTTTTCTGTGCTTGAAGTGAAAGCTCCAGAATACATGCACAGCATAAAGTCAGATTGATCACAGCAGTTCCTAGCAGAGGCTCTGCTTCTGAATTATAACTGTGGCCCTGAGCTCTTCTGCAGCCTATTCTAGCACGAGTATGCACCATGCCCTGTCAGGTACTGGAAAGGTTAAACTGAATACATTAAAATAAACTGTGCTAGTTTGAACTTGCACTACTTTATTTAAAGATTTATTTTCTAAAATCTAGTACTAAGAACTGGACCCACAACCTAAGACCTACTTCATCCTTCCAAAATTACAAGAGACACAACCAACAGAGCAACTAGGCTAATAAATGTACATGTACAGTCTGTGTTATCCACCTTTTCAAATAAAAAATAATCTCTTCAATATTTACATGTCTTCACCATTAGCATCCTCTTTTTGTGACTCTAACTTCATCACCTGGACACAGAGCTGACTTTTTTCCTCTAATTCCTTCAGAGAGTAGGCAGACAGCTGCTGCTGTATTGGTGCGTGCCTGCAGGACTGGCAGGAGGTTGTGCTTCTGAGAGGTTTCAGGGCATGTTTCCCTCTTAAGAAACGTCAGAAGGCACAAACCTCTACTCAATCACTATAAAAAAAATCAAAGGAAGATGCTTCAGGAAGCTAAATAAACTTCTGAAAGAGACAAAATTGTGAACCATGGTTGCAGGAGCGGCAGACAAGTGGGCTTAAGCTCTGCCAGGGGAGGTTTAGGCTGGATATCAGAAAGAATTTCTTTACAGAGAGAGTGATCAGGCATTGGAATGGCCCGCCCGGAGAGGTGGTGGATTCACCATCCCTGGAGGTGTTTAAGATGAGGCTGGATGTGGTGCCGAGTGCCACGATCTGGTAATCACAGTGGGGTTGCATCAAGGGTTGGACTTGACGATCTCGGAGGTCTCTTCCAACCCAGTTAATTCTATGACTCTACAACACTGCCATTCACTGTCGTATCTCTTCAGCAAGTTAGTTGCAGTGAGCAAGTGCATCTAAGATCCCTTTCCATTTATTACATTTTGCACTTGGGAGCAACTTTCTGTTAATGTTAGTGTAACTCCAACTGCTTATAAGTGTTACCTCTGTCATATGCCCGAGTAGCTGGTCATTCAGACCCTTGGACATAACTTCCATGTTTTTTTGTCCCCTCTGTGGTGATTATGAAGGTACTTTCACCAACAATGAAAACTCTATATAATTAGAAGCCAATCCCTGTCCTTACTGGACAGCTAATCTCTTGCTAAACCTTTAATATGCTATTGCATTTCAGAAAAGGCTTTCTTCCAATGCTGAAAAACACCCTGCATAAATAATTCCCATTCATAACAATATATTGATATAATTTATTTACTAAATCCTTCTGCTTTGTAAACACAAACATCGTTTATTCTTTTAAGCTCCCAGAAATTCACTATTTCTCCAATGCAACTGTAGTGAAGATGAAACTAGAAAGTCAAGTAGCAGGAAGGGTGGTGTAGAAGTATTAATGTAGTGTAAAAACACACAGCCATGGCTTATTTTCATAATTTGACAGACAGGTATTATACTGATCATTTTTTTAAACTGATTCTATCTTGAAGATTACACTGATATGTTAATAGCAGCTTCTGATGTTGAGTTGATAATGTCATTTATATATTGGCATAACACTGGTAGATTGACAGGTCCTTAATTCTGTGGCAAGACACAGCAAGACTCAGAGGGGAACAGAAGGAGTTGGAAGCCTGATGAAAGAGAGGGATGGGAGTAGACTAGGCTGCATCCTTGGACTTATTATAAGGATTGTCTTTAACTTGTTGCTGATCATGCAGCATTGATGTGAATAAAAATATTTAATTCTTGAACTTCCTGCTTTGAAATTAGAGAACTGAACAATTCCTATCTGCAGCTAAATTGCAGACTTTCAGTTTCCAACAATTTAAGCTACGCAACATATCTCTGTTTCAGATAGTTTTTTGTGCATGTAAACGTAACAGGACTGAACCTGTTCAGGAACATGAAGGACCTCCTGGATTTGTTTCTACTAGGAGGACATCCTCAATTAACCATGGGACTGTCACTGTTGTATAATTCTACAAGGAAATGACATGTTCACAGATCATTCTATATCTGATTTGGCCTGAAACCCTGCTGTTATCTCTCACTTCTGATCGCTTGAAAGTGGAAACATTTCTGGGCTGCGAACATTTTGAAAGGGATTACATATCAACACAGAAAGCAATATTCAAAGCAGAAAGTTTCAGCCTGACTTTTAAAAGTGTTTGGCAAGGGACATCCAGTGAGTTAAAAGGGCTGGAAGTTCCATAGAGAAGGAATAGGGTATGCAAATATTCAATTAGCAGAACCATGAGGGTGAGACTTTGGAAGAAACAGAACAATTTAGAGATGAGTCCTGGAGAATTGGCAGTAATTTAGGTGACAAGGAAGTCTTATAAATCATGTCATGAAAAAAGCATGGAACGTTTGATAGCAAGGAACGAAAAACATATGAAAACAGTGCAGCACATTACCCAATTAGAAGCAAATGCATGAGAACATTTCAGGGTAATGCAGGGATCGGCTTACTTCTAGGCAAGAGTCCAGCTCACACATTTCAGAATGGCTACTGTGGAAGCAAAGTGTGTATAGGAAAGTAGGCGTGAAGATGATTAAAATAACCAGGCCTGCTCATGATTGCATGGGATGAAGACAGTGTAATTAACTTGGCTAAAGGAGTGTCTTATCCTTGCGATATATGTAAGCTGATAAGAGGCTAAACAAGTGGAGGCAGCTGAAAATTGAATGAGATGGAACGGAGACTTCAGAATAGCTCCAAAAAACTTGACTCACTGTGTTGCTGTAAAACATGTCCATTTGATCTGCAACTTGGAAAGAGCATTAGTTTTGGTCTCCATCCTGAAGCAGTTCACATCATAGTGACATTTGAGTACAAATAGGACTTTCACAATGTAACTTTGTCTGTTCTCAGAGCCAACTAAAGATTAGTTTGCCACAGATTACCACAGAGTATTTGGCAAAAAATTTCCTGCAAAAAAAGATTTTACAGCAGAGATTTAGGCCGGATGGAGATAGTCAAACAGTAAAGTACACATGCAGATCCTACTATATGAACAGAAATGAAAAATCAACATTTATCCACTAATATAACTTTTAGAAAATTATTAGAAGCAGTTGTAAGCAAAGCAAATTTTAGTTTTCCCTTCATCATCAATAATTTCAAAGTGTATTTTTGCAGTTTCATTCGGCTTTTCCAGATGAAATTTTACAACATGAGGAAAAGAATTCTAACTCTCAAGCTGACCGTTAAAATTCTGAAGTGGTGAAGATTAGAAAAAATCTATAAAATAAAGAATGAAGCCAATTGCCAATAGTTCAAAGAAGAGTTGAGGAAAGAACTGTTTAGGACACCCTGAATAACTTCTGTGTTTGTCTGACTGTTCAACTACATAAAAGAGTCGGTCCAAACAAAAATCAATATTTTTCCTTCTATTTCCTATCTAAAGTGAAAAAAACCCACAACCAACTCACAAGCAAAAAAACCCGAAAAAAGCAGAAGCACTTGTGTTACACTGTGCAAAAGCTTTCACGTGATATGGCATGCAAGATTTACTCTGGTCGCTTGCAGTAAACATTAGCGAAGCCGGACGTTCAAAGAAAGACAATCAGGCTCTCAACTGACCCTCCACACAATGTTTTTACCAGCTGAAGTGCTCAAAAGAAGTGTTTTGAATTCTGAAGACCTGGCTGTGGTAGCATGACCTTTCTCATTCTTACCATGGTTCATAGCAATGTCTTGAATTTATCTGCAGAATTCTTTAAAATAGAAACAGCCCAAGCAAACATCACATTATGTTAATAAAAATGCCTATAGAAACAGTGTATTTTGTTGTACTTGTACTTTCAGTTAAAACTCTCAGGTAACAGTAATCTAAATTATAAAAGGTATTGTTTCCAGAAAAAACTTTGAGGTCTTTGAATGATTACTTGACACGTGATGGAAGAGTAAGAAGTGGCTTTGCTTCTGTACAGACATATTACATTGTACTTTGTAATTTTATTTTTTCATCATTGGCTGCTTTTCTTTCTAAGTGCATATTTGATGATCTTTTTTTCAGAATGCTTGTAACCCGTACAACACTGACAGGACAGGTTGAGAAAGTGAAGTATGTTTCTTCTCTAGCAAGTCTGCAGTCCAAATCTTAAAGAACACTTTTATTTCATGACCCAGTATAGCTGGTGCTCAGAGATTTTAAGGTTGTATATGTGAAAAAGAAAACTACAAGACCTATTGCTCCACTCAAAATTCCCTTGCTTTCTGGTTTTAAACCACAATATCCTCTCTTACAACCTGTGCTGGTTTTGGCTGGGGTAGAGTTAACTTTCTTCACAGTGGCTAGGTATGGGGCTGTGTTTTGGATTTGTGCTGAACAGGGTGGATAATATAGTGATGTTTTTGATATTGCTGAGCAGGGCTTATGCAGAGCCAAGGCCTCTTCTGCTTTTTGTGCTGCCACATTGGCAAGGAAGTTTGGGGTGCATGGGAGGTTGGGAGGAGATACAACTGGGACAGGTGACTCAAAGTGACCATACGACACCATGCTCAGGATATAAAACTGGGGGGAAAGAAGGGGAAAGGGATGATGGTTGGAGTGATGGCATTTGTCTTCCCAAATCACCGTTATGTGTGATGGGGCCCTGCTCTCCTGGAGATGGCTGAACACCCTCCTGCCCATGGGAAGAAGTGAATGAATTCCTTGGTTTGCTTTGCTTGTGTGCGTGGCTTTTGTTTTTCCTATTAAAATGTCTTTGTATCAGCCTGTGAGTTTTCCAGCTTTTACCCTTCCGATTCCACCTCTGATCCTGCTGATGGGAGAGAGAGCAAGCAGCTGCATTGTGCTTAGTTGCTATCTGGGGTTAAACCACGACAGAACCACACTGCAGAAGAGTAACAGTCAAAGTGATATCTTTGTTCTGGTAACAGTAATACCAGCATTTCTCAGTCATAATGAGCTGTACAAGTGAATAGATTAGAAACCGGGGAGTTCACACAATTGTCACAGACAAGCACTCCAGAATCCACTTCTCCAAGGTATCAGCACTTTCCATTTCAATAGTACTGCTCTTGAGATACCCAGCATTATCAACTACAAGGATTTTCGATGCTTGTCAAGCTCCCAACCATGAAAATCTACTGTGAGCTCTAAAAATTAGTGTTTCTCTTTCAGAAACTTATTAATTTTAATCAAAATTGTACATCATATCCCTTTTTATATTCTTTCTGGAATTGAACCAAGGGGAGGTCAGGAGCTTTCCTTGGGCTTTGTTTCAGAATTTTTATGGCAGCTACTGAATTACTTGGAGCTTTAAAGGAGTCAGTTTTCCAAAGCTGAGAACAAATAAAGCCAAACCTATGGAGAGAAAGAATTTAAATAGAAAAATATGAATAATTAGGAACTGTTTAAGAATATTTTACTGGATGTCCAAAAGCCATAATCAATAAAGAAGGACAACTGCTCTGGGAAATGAAAGCCATTCTTAAAAATACCCATGTATACAATATTTGTATGTTTCTGTGTGTGTATAAGCACATAAACTCATCAATATATATATAGATTAAAATGGGTGAAAGGGATTGTGTAAGTAATTGATGATGAAAGCAGAAGGAGTAATATAAAGTGAGTACCCAGAAAAGTTAAAAAATACAGTCAGAGGTGCACTATAATACACAAGTAACACTTCCCTGTGTTGAACAGAAATGGCATAAACCTGTAACATAGAGACGGGCGTGAGACAATACTATATAATTTCATTGGCTAACTTAACTGGGTACAAATTAAAAATATGTGTTTTCATACATTCAAAAATATAAGAACATTCATTTTGGAATAAAGAACATAGACTGC
Source organism: Pseudotriccus pelzelni (assembly GCA_035584735.1). NCBI lineage: Eukaryota > Metazoa > Chordata > Aves > Passeriformes > Tyrannidae > Pseudotriccus > Pseudotriccus pelzelni. Next base: position 136,118,976 of record JAWMRA010000078.1, on the reverse strand, counting down.
AGGAGCATTCTCCTTTGGGCAACTGTATAGAGCCTTGAGCAGACAAATCTATTTCTTGCTTTGACAGCGACCTCTGTTATAATAAAAGTATTAATTATAATAAAGCAAAGTACCTCCTTTCCCTTAGTACTATACTGCTAAGTTATCAGGCATTATTGCAGCTTGAAACATGACCAATCCTGGTACTCATAACTTAAAAAATGTATTTATAAATTGGAAAGTGTTCTAAAAAGATCTACAGGACAGATTAAAGGACTGGAAAATGGGACAACACAAAAAAAATCCTAGAGTTCTCTTTCTTTAGTGGAAAAGTGAAATGGTTAATGGACAGCAAATATATATATTTGTAGTCATAGTTTTAAACACTTGGTGAGTTAACTTGTTTATACCTGGTTTCTAGTTTATCTGCTCTTCCCTTTTCTTCAAGGAAAGCGTAGCATATGGTACATCATAGTGTGAATATTACACACTGATTCAACTACAGAAGTCAGGCTAAGCATAAGTTCCTTCCAACTTTAATCTGTGACTTCAACCTGACTTTTGCTGAGGCTTGAGAGATTTGCTGCGGCTAACATCTGACTGAAAACACTCGAAACCTAGTTAATTTTTATAACCATTCAACCAAATAGGAATTACAAGCAAACATATTAGTGTAGGTGTTCCTGTTTAGAAGAATAACTGACATGTTACAGTACAAAAAGTGGATCAGTTCTCCAACATATCCTCAGTATCAGAACCAGACTGAAACACTCTCTGCCCTTCTGAGCAAGGCAACAAGAAAACCACATGGAGCCACAGCCACTGTGTTCAGACCCCCCTGAGTTTTTCACAACACCCCAGAGCCAGGAGTCAGGGATTGAGAATCTATCTGGTACTAACCTATGATTCAGTTCTCATGAATAGAAATTCAAGAGGCCAATTAACCTGTAAGCTAACAATTCAGAAACAATGCTTCTAACAAGAAGTCTTCCAGGCAAACTGATAAGGAGTTGGGGAGTGAGCTGTCAAGAAACTAAGCTGTTCAAAAAGTTTCCAATCAAAACCTATGTAGAAATTTGTTGAAGGCAACACATTTTGACAAACTAGCATTTTCTGATAGAAAAGTTTTTCATCAGGAGTTTTTCCATCTATCTCTAATGTTGTAATAATTCAACTTCTACATATTTCTCATATATGCTCTGCAATGGTCTTTCAACAAGAAGAACTTCCCTCATGACATTCTGATCCAAATCTGGTATTTTTTACCAGATGCAACTCAAACTACTGAGGCAATTCTTCTGGTCCATTTTTTTAATCCATGCTCTTCCTCACAATCATTGAGATGTCTGACCAGAACTTAATTAATTCTATAGCAGCTTACTCTCAACTACATTAATTTCTGGAAGTTCAGAAACTTTCTCCATCATATGATAGATTCATAACTAAAAAATTGTATGGTATGACACGTCTAGTATCAATACTTTAATGGAACTGAACAATGATATGAGTTTTTTTTTACTACCTTCCAATTAATTTAGTTTTCTTAGAATAAAAATTAAGATAGTTACCTTTAAAAAGCTATTTTTAATATTAAAATCATATTGAAGTAAAGAGTATTTTACTTGAATAGCCACATTATTTGTAGTACCTACATAGTTTGACATATTTTCTTCTTTTTTCATCACTCAATATAAATCCAAAAGGTTTACAAATCCTTTCTTTACGAATCAGACACACAAAAGTGGCTGAGATCATGCCTTCTAATAATCTTCCATTATTTATTACTTAGGACTGCCTTTTTGATGAATTAGTCTATAACCTGCATCCCTCAAATACACTTGCAATTCAGGCTGTAGTGGTTAAAATTTCTCTTGGAAGATTAGACTCGTCCAGGAGATACTAGAAGAAGGGAGAAGATTCAATGCTAGAGCATATTTTTTGAGGGGAGACCGCTAGATAATGCGAATTGTGGATCTATGCTGGAGTCTGGAGGAAAATTAAAGAACTTATGGAAAACCAGAAGAAAAGTGGAGAAGTTTTGGCAGAGAATATTTAACTGTATTTCCTTGCTGGCTTCTGAAAAGTAGGAATAAAATAGGAATAAAACTATTAATTCTATTCCTACTAATTGAAAATATTGCAAAATATCTAGCATAGACTTTGAATCATAGCAGTTTAAAAGTGTTTTAACCCAAGAAGAAATATATTTGATACTGCCAGTAGCTTACTTAGTCATACAACGTAAGAAAAAGCGAAGTTCAGATAAAAAGGCATTTATTGCGTTTCTTGAAGGTAGTATCCATTATCCCATGAACTAGTCTTTAAAGTCAAGGGTGGCATCCTCCTTAACTGGACTGCTGAGATCTAGAGAATGAGGCAATACTGACAAGTGAATTACTGGAACAAACTCACTGGTATTTTCAGTATTTCCTTCTTTCTACTATGATATATTCCAACAAGGGAAATACCTCCCTACAAGCAGTAATTATTATAAAACTTAGTGTTAGGTAGATAGTTATCCTAGAACTCACTCTGTCATGGACTGTCTAGGCAGGGAAGAGTTATTTCTCCAAGGGGGCAAGTTATGTGGATTCTGGTAAAGTTAATTGATCTTTATCAAAGGACTATATCTTCCAGAAACTGGATAAAACCAAACCTATTCAGAAGCGGATGGCTTGGAATGAGAGTATTAAGTATTTTTTTATTCTCATGATAACATTTGGAAGGCCAGTGAGTACTCAGGTATAGGTGATGAAGTCATACATGAATAAGGTGAATTGTTATTCACCTTATTATGTTATTATTCATATTGTATCGTGTAGCACACAAAATCAGAACTGTAGGCTGGAGGCTGAGCAATCACATAGGGTTGTTCAGGCTCCTGTCTTCAGTAGTTACATTTCATTCATGCCAGATGAATGACATATTACATGATCAGTTATGAAAAATACCACCCAAGGACCTTGAGAAGATGCAAGCCTGTTCACGGACTATATGATGTAAAAGGTACATCTTCTGTGAAGAAGAAGTGGGAAGAGACTTAATAGCACTGGGCAAAGAAGATGTCACTTGAAAATAGGTGATGGCTAAAGCATGTCTCTGGGAATACCTCATAGGCAAAGATCATAGGTATTACCTGGAAATAGAGAGTTCTATGAGCCAATGTTCATGCTCTTTCTGTTAATATCAGTGAAATTGGGGTGAATGCATCTTCCTCTAACTGAAAACAATCTCATCAAAGAAGTACTTAACCCCATCATTAGGCTTCTTTTCATGAGATATAATTATTGTTATTAACAGTAATGTTTTTGCAGTAATATTCTGCTTTTCTATACTTCCCAGAGCATCCTTCCTCAGCTTTGTGCATTCCATGAGCTCAACAAAATCAAGGGTATTCAGCATATCTGCCTTTCCCATGGCAGCTAAAGAGGGATATAACTTCTCTTCCACAATGGAACAATCCACTTTATTATTCATGTCTTTCAGGTTGGAAAAAGTAACTCTGGAAAATAAGACTGTCTTAAGTAACCAGACTCCAGATGTCTAGCACCTATATCCATGCAAGATCATAACCTATACAAATGCCAAAAGCAGTCAGCAAAAACATCACAAACTGAGTTTGATGCAGAGCTATGCCAGATCTGACAACTATAAAACCACAAGTAATATATAACCTTATCAGCAGTGAAGCATTCAGTAGAGTCTATGTCATCAAGAGCTGGCTGAATGGAGCTTGAGAAAGAAGTCCAGTATTTTAGCAATTTTTAGTTTCTGGTAGTTTCCCCTTCCTTATTTGCTGTTGATATTTCTTTGTTTAGTGTGCCTTTTCCCTAGAGTATTTGCATTCACTGAGAGTTTTGTGCAACAACCTGTAAGCCTTTCAAATGTGACATCATAACTCCCTTAGTAGTTATGATTAGCTCTGTTCATACAATTTATCCCCTAATCTGACAGGTGGAGAAGACTAGGACCAGAAACCTGTAGGATTTAACACTAATCTGATCAACACTGACTGTCCTATCTCATAATAAGGTGTTGCTGCAGAAAAAAAGTGCTGGCCTGGATGAAAAGTTTCTCTGCCCATGGCATCTGTCCATTAGTCATATTTCTGCTATCTTGACTGACAATGAGGCCTTTTATAATACTGCCCTTTTAAAAACAAAATTGTAGATTTTGCTGCTATTTATGCATTTGCTATTCCTTTTCTTCACATTGCCTTAAGTTTCTGAGTTTCTTAGGAAATGCACTGGATACAGCAGTGCTGATGAGAAACTGTCATTAGTATTTCAGTCCTCTTAATTATTCTTCTACTATAGTAAGCATAAAACCACTCAAGCCAAAATAAATAGGGTTTGCCAGAACAGGTGAACATTTCTTCCTTAGTTATAACATATTTAAGACTCAACATACACTAAAATGTAAACAGTACAAGAGCAAAGCTTTACTAGTCATTGAGGAAAGGACGAAGTAACTCTCAAGAGGGTGGATTGTCCTGTATGTGAGACATGAAGATTTGTTTTGTAAAAAACCTGTTTTTTGGCAGACATGTCTATGTTAACACTGCTACAGACATCTAGAAACACTTTGAAAGAGATTGGGTCATTTTTTATGGATAAAACTGAACTGGTATCTCTACCCTTCCATTTACAAATCCCTCATTTTTTGATTCTCATTTGTTCCTTGAGACTTAATGAATAAATGTGGATCTCAGGGGTAGTTAGAATCAAAAGCAATTTTATATTCCCTTATTACAAAATACAAAAATCAGTTTCCCCTGTATTCCCAACAATGAACTAGAGAAGCACATCTAATACTTAGATATAATTCAAACATGAGTGATGCAGACCTTGTCTAAAGGGAAAGGGAAGGGAGGAAGAACTCTGTATTTGCCAATGTCACTTGCAAAGTTGATCTTTACTATATCCAGCACTGAGGAAGTGAGCAAATATCCCTTGGGCTCTTTTTTCTCGTTAGTGACCAGCAGAGATAAAACAATCAGAAAACTTTTCATTTAATTTTGTTGATTTTTTTTGTTGAATAACTGTAAGTGGGACTATCCAATCAGGTTGAGACATAAAGGTGTCTCTGTAGTTGTTCCAGGAGAAAATGGAAGTACATCAGTCATTCTTCTGTAACAGGTCCCTAACCTAGGACTCCATGCAGACCTCACTCCACAACTCCAACTCAACCTTACTCCAGATATTTAAGAATCAGACAATCTGACAGAAGAAATGACCTTCCATGTTTGTGACTGGCTAAAAGATTGTTGCCAGATGTGACAGAAAGATGTGGTGGTTATGATTCAAAAAGATACCATTTTCATACTTTATTACCATTGAATATATCCTGATGAAGACAAATCACAACAGAATTCAAAATCTGAAGCAAATACAAAACTCTTTTAATACTGTATTACTGAGATGTCTATGCAGGAAAGTTTATGAATTATTTTTTTTTGATTTTCATGCATAAATATCACATACATTACTGTGACTCAGGCTGGCAAAGCTGATGAGCATTTCTTCAGAATTAGGAATGCTAAAACTCAGAAGACCTGACTTTCAGAAGAGGCAAGTACAGGGAAAGTAATAAAAGTGAAGGGGAGGAAGGAAGAAAAACAGAAGTGATGAGAGCAGCACCAGGTGAGAGCTGTGCCTAATGGACCTATGGAACTGGCCATGGCAGTCAAAACCAACTCCAAACATTGTAAAACAAACACAAACCATTGCAATAAGAAAACTGTTGATCTCTTCTCTAAGGATGTGAAATTAGGTGCTATTTTAAGTAATAGAAACATGGTAGAATAACCATCATCAGTGGAACAAAAATTGCAGAGGGAAAAACTTTAAATAAATACAAAGGTAGTGAGGTGGAATTGTCTAATATTATATGACAGTCTATAAAGAAAAGAAGGAGGTGGTGTGCATAATAGTCTGCTCATTTTATCATCCTTTCCAGAAGACTGATGAAATAGACTTCAGCAGACGACTCTCAGGGGTGGGGTTGTCAAGCTGTTACATGGGAAAAAGAAAGGCAAGTTCTGGGTGAACTTTCCTCTTGCTGGTTAAAGCACTCTCTGGAGTTGAGGGCTGATATACTCATGGGCCCAGAGAGCTGAAACTGCAAGCTGAGACACTGCTGTTTAACATCTCTTGGGAGAAAATCCACAAGAAAAAATAAAAATTTTAACAATGATGCTTGAAATGAGAAGGCTTCTTGTCATCAGATCTTCAAAACAAAAGTAGAGACAAAAGGGTTGCTTGAATTTTTCAGGGTTTTTCTTCTTAAACCAATTTGCTTTGCATATTCCTCTCTCTTCCCCTCTGAGATATTAACAATGACTAGTAACAGTAAAGTTGGTGATCAAGAAACGATTACTTTTTTTTCTGAAATCAAAACACATTAAAAACTTCTGCTTCTGGGGATTTTTGCTTTTAAAAGATTCGCTTTCCAAACTTTAACTTTGGATGAAATTTACCCTACAAATTTTCTATTGGATTAACTAAATGTAGGAAGTAAATGGTATGTGAAAAGGGTCTTACTGCTATTATTTGATAGTGAATAATTATTTCAGTGTTAGGAGAATTGATTGAGATAACAGGCATTTAAGTCTCTGCGGCATTAACAAAGCAGCTCTTACAAGAGATTAGCTTGAAATAGATTCAAATAAACATGATAAAAAATTTATTCCACTAAAAATAATGTTCTAAGTAAGAGACACACCTTGAGATTTGGGGTATAATTTATCTAAGTATCCCTTAGAGATCTTTTCTTCTCTGCAAGCCACATGAAAAATCACTGTGTCACTTAATGCTCTTTTTTACCTATAAAATATTTTATTGTTAGTCAGATAGCTTGTAATATATAGTGTAATTTGGTTCACATGGTAGTAACTATTCTGTTCTTTTCAAACTGCAAAGACTCATTACCGTGAAGCTAGTGAAATATAAGTAGCTAGACCAGACTCCATAATTGATGGATCCATATTCTCTCCCATTCCAGAGTCAACAGGAATGTTCTCAGCAGCATCAGCGAGAAGCAGATAGGTGGTGATCAGATTTTCCATGAGATTAGATGACTGTCTTAGTGAGAATGAACCCATTCTTAAACCAGAGCTTAGAGAACATGCCAGCAAAAGTGGAAATTTCGTGGGGGGAATTTCCCTTGTCTCCAGCATAGAAGATATTAGCATAATTCCTCAAGCGCACACTAAGATACCTGTGAGTTATTTATTAATAGTTAAAGAAGTTACTTGGCATCCAGCATCAAATATAATTCTTGAAAAGGGCTGACAGCAGAATACATTTGTTAACTAGAGACATGCCTAAACTTTGCCAAGAGAAATACTGAACTACATGTGCACTTACTGAAGGAGAGTGTGCCTTTTTAAGTTGAAGTCCTTGTTTATATAATTTCCTTATCCATCTTGTCATATTTCCCTAAATTTAGATTGATAATAGTAGCACCAGGAATGAGGCAAATTGGACTAAAGAAGAGTTTTGCCAATTACACCATTCAAAGCTTACCTCTTTCTGCAGCATTTTCTTTATGTAGCAATAGAAGACCACCCTTGTGATACCCTAAAACCTTGACTTGTTTATATTTTGTTCATTTTCTTTAGTTTAATGAGGTGATAAATAAACAAGCTTCTCAGGGAATGAGGGACTGTCAGTGCTAGAAACCAAAGGTCTCTGTTTATACATAGGTCAGATATAGATGCCAACAAGCACCATGCAAAAATGTCTGTCAGTAATCATGCAGCTGGCCTGAGGGAACAAGACAAAGTTAAGTGGTGGTTATTAATGTAACTCCTTGCTGTTACACATTTGGGACCCTTTCCTGAGCTGAGATGGTCAATGCTATCGATCCACAGTCAAGCATGTGGAGTCCAGACAGGGGAATCAAAGATAAGGATTGATGAGTAGGCTCTTCTTTCATAAACCTCATGTACTCCTCTCTTCTAATGGATTTTCCATGTGAAATCGGAAAAAAAAAAAAAAAGAAAAAAGAAAAAAAAAGTGAAAACTGATATCTCTGACACAGTAATTCATAAGAAACTTATGGAATGGTAAAAGAACTGAGGCAGAGCAGTCTCTTGAGCACCCTGAGCAGAGGCACACTATGCTACTATTTAGATCCTCTCCCTTTGGCTGCCTCTCAAGACAGACGGCTTCTCAATCAACCTGTAGGCTATTTATCTGGGCATACTTGGTAGGGAATTAATCTGCCTGGCCTGCTTGGACACGTAGGGTCCCATGTGCTCTTAAGGGTACCCTCCAGCATGTCTGAGCCCATACTGCCAAGATCACTGTCTAGTCTTGATGATGGTTTTGACTCCTGGAACAGCCATCAAACAGCAACACAGAGAGTTTCTTGGAGTCCATTCCTACTGAAGAACCTTGGAAGTATTTCTGCTGAAAAACTAGCAGATGATCAAGAACCTTGGGACTTTCATGACAGCCAATGCAAGTTTCAAGATCTATTATGTATAATATGGCAAAGAAAAAACAACATACACAGGAAGTTTAACAAGATTTATCCTGGCTTTTAGATACTGGGAAAATGCTTTAAAAACTTCTGAAGCAGCATCACTGAGGTCAGAGGTCAATATTTTCAAATTACATTCTCACAAAATAAAGTCAAATACTCTATTTATTTTACTGTGACATCCAACTTTTTTAAAAGCTATTTTTGAAAGTCTTTTGACAGTAGATTGTATTTCGCTTGTAATTGCTCTTTTGCTGGTGGAGAAAGGCAATCCAGAAGGAATTCTGCATACACACACAAGTCTTCTTTGTACTTTCCTGTAAACATTTGTTTATTTCCCAAAAATTAGCAGTCATTATAGCTGCTAATATTCTGTGAAAGAGAACTCCACCCATCAATGATAACTTCTCATTTTATTTTAAATTTTAAAATTAAAAAGAAAAAAAGAATAATTGAAAATTTGGACAAGAGCACTCACCTTGAAGTTTTTGCAGAATGGGGAATAGACTTGCTACTTAAGGTATTACTAAGACATTATAGGTGAGAAAGGGAGACAAAATTCTAATTATATCTTTTAATATAAAGATATAACTCATTCAGATCTCTTTCATTCTGCAAACACTATAATTTACAGTAGTGATTCTCTACTAATCAGGGGTTGTATTGCATTGTTCTCTTTAACCAGGGCATTTTAGTGTTAAAAATTATGAAAGATGTCAGTCAGTTTGGAGTGTAGTGCAATTATTTTTATGGCTGATAAACTGAATGAATAACTCCCTGTGCGCAACATAGGCAGAGCAGGTTTGAACAGTCCTTGGTCTGCTTTTGATTTACATGTCTATACAAAGATGTGCAACTCTTAAAAAATATGGTATTCCTACACAATAAAATGATTGGATTAGAAGTGATCCTACTGAATATTTTTGCTGTCTTTCACATGATATTGCAGTTGCAAAATATATACACACATTAGGTCAAACCCTGTGCACACTAAAATACAGATAATAGGGTTTCTTTTTTAAGATAAACTGATAAGATTGCAAAGATTCTTGCGAAGATAACTAAGGGGTTGTGCTGTGATTGGTCTTGACGTCATTAAAAACAACGTGGGCAGATAACTTTTAGTTGGCATCTAAACTGATAAAAGTAATGATAAAGAATCCATGAATGACAAAAGGCAACTTCTGCTTTCCTGAACTGGGATTATCCTACAAAGATTCAAGAAAACCCCAGGGTAAAGGTAAGGAAGAAAATGTTTTAATGCAACATCCCTTAATTATACACAGATGTTTACTAAAAAAATGTAGCTGTATCATCTGCATGGCAGAGAAAAACAGGAATTTTATTCCTCTGTCTGTTATCAATTAAATCATCAAAACAAAATTATCATTCAAATTACAATGTATCATTTCACTTTTAGAATGTATGGGGAGGAGGCAATCTATGAAGCAGAAATCTGCTAACCATCAAAGCAACAAAGAAACATTAAAGTTCAATGGACAGTTTGTTCATGTTTTAATCTAGTTTTTGTTTTTAAATGGAAACCACGTTCACATGGTCATAGTAACACTTGTGTTAAAAAAGCCTTTGAGGTTCAATCCAGTGAGACAGTCAATTTTTTTCTTTCCTTACCTCTTTTTTTTTCTGCAAAACCCCAAAATGTTTTCAAGAGGGGAATATGATTCCCAGAGATCCCAAGGTGGCATTGTTAGAGTTTCTATGTTAGAAAATATCTGTTGTGAGGCAAATCTGACATAAGCATAGAATATAGAATGCTTAACCTCTAAGTGTACTCCCTTGGAAAAAGGTTGCAACTGGGAACTGATTCGTATTAATATTGACATTCTGTTGTCTTTCACCATGCATGTGTTATACTTGCTCGGTGTTATTTATTCTGAAATCTATGTTTTAATGCATTCATTTGACCTTAGAAAATGGATGCATTCCAATCATTACTTTTTGCTGTACTTACATCTTGCATAAATTAATGAAATGTCAGGTAAGTAGTTTCCTTATTGTTTTTAAGCTGGAAAAAAACTGTAAAAACAGCATAATTTTTAAAAAGAAAATGGAAATCTGTTTTTTATGGAAATAGGTATGTTGGGAAGAAAAATTAAAATACTCAACTAATAATCCACCTGGGACGTTAGACACTATCCCTGGGTGCTTCTGGTTTTTTCCACTGGCAGTTATTTTCAGAAACTATTCCCTATAAAGATATTAATATTTTCTCTTGCTGTGAAATTTAAAACCTCTTTTCCTTCTAAAATTAAGCAACAGATATGCTACTGTATTTCCTGATGCAATACTTACCTGGGACAAGGGTCATATTCATAAAAAGCTTTCTGTGGCCAGGGCTCTTTAATACTTTCCTTTTAAAGCTGAAAATAAAGACACATGATTTTATTAGAGATATACAAAATGTCATAATTAGCTAGTCATGGAGATTAGTGTCTTCCTAAAGTAACCTTTAAGCAAGGATGGAGTTTTCCACCAAGTTCAAATGCAGGGATTGGAAAGAGACCTCTGTCTGTGCCCCCCACACATGGTGATACGGAGTCTGGTTGCACAATTAGCATCTGAATTTAATCTGAGCTTTTTTTAAACTAACATTTCTACCTATCATTTCTGACACCTTGTCTAGAAGGACAAAATAGCCTGGAAAAGAGGATCATTCTGTAGTATGCAGATGCAATCTGCCCGCTGTCAGCAGTCCTTTTCCATGTTTAGATGCCTAGTTCAAATGTTTTACATGGACATAACGATTATAAAGAGAGTCGTGAGCTTAGAGAAATAAATACCATGGGATTTATTATTAAATTTTCCCTTGAAATTTAAGTGTATACTACATTAAGGGCAGTTCTGGCTGTTTGTGTATATTTGCTCTCCCTTCACTGAATGTAAACACACATTGGTCAGTTCAAACAGCTATCATTTCATGGCAGTATGTAAGTACCCGGTATTAACAGTAGAGATAAACTTTTGTTTTGAAATTATCTGTCCCTTACAGAAACATAGGTATTGCAGTTTTGGAATTTGTTTGTTTGGAGTGCTCACAGCTTTCCACTTGTGCTGCACAGATGAGCAGGGTAATACCTTTGGTAGGAATCAGCTGTAATGCTGCCAGAAAGATCCAGCCTTGCTGCACAGCAGCCTTCCACTGCCCACCGCTCCCAAAAGTAAACATCCACAGGGCCATTTTAATTCAGGACCTACTTTCTGACATTCCAGTTACCTTGTACGTATACTTACCCTAAAATGGTTTGTCACTAATCAAGTATTAAATGCACCATCTACTTTGCTCAGTAAAATGTCTCAGGAAGTGTTGTCACAAGAGATTGAAAGGAATTTATTGTTTTACTGATTTGGAAATGGTGCATAGGTGGGTTTTGGAGGTAATGTGCTGCTGAGACAAGTGTGTTTTCCAGCTGGCTCAAAGGCTAGACATGCCTCCTAACTTTTATGCTCCTTAACATTTAAATGTGCCAAGAGAAGCTCCTGGGCATCCTCAGGAGCAGGCCCAGTCCTTTGCCTGCTAACAGCGTGTCTAAACCTGAACCTGGTCCTATTCTGAACATACTGAGAGCTTGAGAGTGCACCTTGAGACTTAGCTTTTAAATCAAGCTTTCCACAGACTGCCAGCTGCAAAGCCCTGGATGATAAGTTTACTGGCAAGGTTTGTGTTTCTTTGCTGAACTCAAAGCCTCAGGGCAGTAAGACAGGCGCAGATTCTTGGCCCTTTCATCCTAACTATTAATTGATCTTCAAGTACCTTGTGCAGGATATGCCATTACAGCTCCATGAAGGATCATTAAAAATACTGGCTGTGCTACATGATAAATCTATGTATTTTTCTGTCATACAGTATGAACCCCAGCTCTCCACAGTGAATATTTAATTCCTGTTTACTTCAGCTATTTTGTCTATTGTTCTATTTGCAGATTATGCCTGAAAACAGATAGTTGCTTTCTCTTACACGTATTTACCACTCAAACTCTGAATAGCTGCTTCATTTGTATACACACTAGAAGTACTTTTACAAGCACCACTAAGTTACTGGAACTATTTTCACTGAAAATACACAGTAATCAAATTATCACAGCACTTAAAATCAGTCTCATGGGGTAAATACTCAGTTTTGAATACGATGTTTTGCTTTCAGCACATACTCTGCAGCGATGACTTGAAAGGTGCTGATGAATATACCCGCTATAAATTCATTCCCTGGGATATTTAATACACTTATTGAGAGATAAACACTGCTTTATTAATTAAGAAAATGCTTTCTGTGTCACTTCACAACAAGGACACAGGAAAATTCAGACTCTGGAAAACTGGAAAGCAAAGAGTTAAATGACAAGTCCCTTCAGCCTAATTGTGCCCTCAGGAATTTGTACATAGCTGCTGGGGATTCCCCCTGGGCTTTTCTGCTTCCTTCAGTGTACGAGGTGTATGTGCAGAGACAGAAGGATAGGATGGAACGTGCTAGGAGATTCCTGAGGAGCTGCTGTGTCTTTTTGGGTGTGTATGTGAATCCCTGTCAGTGACTCCTGCTTTCACAACGAAAGGGAAAAGATACTGGTGGACCCGGGAAGAGCCTGTATAACTCATTTCTGCACTGTCATGTGCACATGACGTTAGTGGTAGGGTACTGAGATCGTCAGCAGCCAGATAGGAGATATGTGTGGTCTGTGGGTTTACAGACTGGTAAGTGAGAAAAGTGTTAGACTGAGTCATCTGCAGAAGGATGCAGGCACTGTAAATAAAGTTTTTTTCAACAATCGTTGATGTGATGATCTTCTGCAGCTGAGTAGGTGTTTGATAGCAGGACAGATGGAGGCAAATTAAAACTTGAATTTCACAAGTTTCAAAAATTTAAACTAAGAGATCTGCCCATGCATTCCCTGCTTCTCAGAAACTTAGGATTTGCTACACCTGATCCTCAGAAAAGGCGCAAAACAACTCTACACAAACCAAGATTAAAACCTTTTCTGTTTTGCTTTGTTTTTCTCACTGGATCTGCTTGGGTTGAGATACTTTTCTTTAGTTTTTAATGCAAGAAAATTTTTTCCAATAGGAATGTATAATCATTTTGTGCAATTTTTCTTTTTGAGCTTTGTTACAGGGAGGATAGTTTCAACCACTTGAACAATTCGGTGTATTTTCCTTGTTCACTGACCCACTCCATGCAATTTTACCTCCCCTCACCATTTTACCTGCCACTCTATCCATTTTGCTTTTCCTCTCATTGCAGTATTTTGGAATATATAAGCACCCAAAAAGATATTCCTAAATGTCTACCACGCTCTGTTGTATACATATAGGTTGAAGCACTTTCAGCTTCAAACATGCACACACACAAGACCACAATGTTCTCCATTCCTCTAGAATTTCAACTCCTTTAACAGGAAGACCCATGTAGGTGGCTCTCCCATCTGGCTAATGCTATGCCATGTCCTGCTTTACTACCTCTAAGCAGTTCTCTCCCGGCATACAGGAGAGTTCAATTTTCACTGAAATTGCTGAAGGAATTGCTGGCTTCTTAATCTTTTTGGCCACCACACCTGATTGTAAATCACTCATGTTTGTGCAAGGTGGATCTTCCCTAACAAACATGTTGATTTGCCAAACACTCAGTCCTACTGAAACTCAACCCTTTCTTCCCGCACCCCACAAAAAGAAAAAAATAAAAAAGGGAACCACATAGTGACTGAGAAAAACACTGAGTGACTGAGGTCACTTAGGGCATAATTGCAGCTCCAGTGTGATCCTCACATCTACATGCATGAAAAAGCCCTGCTGAGAGCTTCTCTTTTTTTAATGAATGTTAACACCTTTTTCCCCCGCCTTGATTATAAAGACAGATCAATCTTTAGAAAATGCTAACTCAGGTAGCACAATGCTCAAAGCACTAACTGTATCTAGTAGTCCTATTGTGGTCATCTGAACTGTAGTCTGATTGAAAAATGTGCTTCAGATTTAGGCACACATGAATAAGAGAAAAAGGCATTTAGAGTCCCAGCTCTAACACAACTGCCACGTTTCTATGAAGAGTGAAACAACTATAAAAGTGAAAAAACCTACAGCTAACAGCTGAAGTTACTGCATTTCTAATTTGTAATACATCATGTCATAATCACATGTGATGCTCAGCATGACAAATAAAGACAGATTACCTGGCCAGAAGAGCTTATAAAGTCCTGATGTATTAAACACTTTCATAGGGTGTGGTGTTTACACTATGAAGAGTGTGCCATTAACTGCACTGTAACTACTTCTGGAAGACAGCAGTGTCATTGACTTCAATGAGACTACTCATGGTAATAAGCACCGTGCCCAGTGGTAAGTGTCTGGAGACTACTATTATTGCTAGTTACATGCACTTCATGTTGCAGTAGCCTCTAGAAGGCAAGTCATGGACCTGGGCTCCACTGGGTTAATCAGTATGGTGACAAACTTAAGAATGAGAATAACACAGGCAGTGAAGAAGGGAAAACTAAGATGGAAGTAAGAAGAATAGGAAATAAGTGTCTCAGCATTGTTACTTGGCAAGTTGCTGCGTATATTTTAGACTTACAGTTTTTAAAAGCTAATAATAATGGCTTTGTTTAATCAGAGTCACATTCAGCAGAAAAGTTATTTACATAACTTGACAGACTCTGAAGGGCTCCTCCTATCCTGGCTTACTTAACCCTTTTCCTGCCCTTTTTCACCACTGTGACTTTTGGAAGCAGGATCCACAGCAATCTGTGCTTCTACAGGAATAAAAGTTAAAAGACCTACATTTTGTCGTGGTCATGGTAAAAAACCTGTACACAGACATTTTTATTTTACTCCATTGTTTGAAACTTCACTAGTTCCTTCTTTTTTTTCTCACTTCCTCTTACTTGCGTTTGTACTGTGTGAGAGAGCTTAAATGCTTTCTGTGTTTTATCAGTCACCAACTGAGAGTACCTTGGAAATCAATGTTTTCTGCAAGTTGAGTTTTGTGATTATGATGTGCATATGAATGTGCGAATACGAGCATATGAGTAATTGCTGAGAATGTGCAAGTGTGTTGTGGTAATTTGTTTTCCTCCATTCATGGCCTTTTCAAAGGAAAAAGCATTAAATTGATCTAGAGGAAAAAAAATATATCATGAAAATGCCCTTAAAAACTAATTTCCTAAACCAAATACACATCAGAATATTGGGGGGGTGTGGTTAACACTGCTGTAGCAGTTACAATTTTTTTAAAAAAAAACAACATAATTCTTTACAAATACATACAGTGTGGGAGGAAGGAAGGACTTGTGGTTTTGGCACTTGACTGGTGAGCTCACAAAAGCTAGATTCTGTTTTCAGCTCTGCCACAGACTGTTCATAGATGCTATCACAGTGAAAATAATAAATAATAATAGTTATGAGCACTTCTGCAAATTATTATCATCTCTCTCTGCTCGTGAAAAGGGAATAAGAGCAGTACTTCCCTCCCCGTGCATGACTCCTGATGCACTGGGACTGTACAAAGACTAAATAATCACGAAGAGGTGCTGTGCAGGAATCCTCTGGTGAGCTCGGATACCTGGAGCAGCACATGGTGTGTGAGCACTGGTGATTTGCCCAGCCCAGGTGGCCGTGTCTGGGGGATGTCTCACTTGCCTGTAGCTGCTGAGGCACAGCGTTACAGCAGATTGACATTGGTTAAGTGATTAAACAGCACATATCACAATGGACATTAATTTCTGAGGGGGCTCAAGTAATAATGCTTCTTTCTGAAATTTAAAAGGATTGTGAAAAGAGTAATGGGAGATGCCAAATTGCGTGTTAAAGTGCTCAGTTCAGTGTTTTTAGTTTAGAATATTTTTCTGTGCAGCAAAATGAATGGGCTATCTGATGTCTCATGCTTCTTCCAACTTTCTGGCTAGGCTTATGCATCCTGATTCAACGTGAACATACAAGCAAAGGATGAAGAAAATTCCTCCTTGTTGAAGAGAAGCATAGGGATTTGTAAAAAACTTAAACTTGAAAATTTTTGGGGTAGTTGACCCAAAATTTTTAATTACCATAAATACTTCTCCCTGGATTAGCTTTTCTTCCATTAAAGTACATTATTTCAAAAAAAAAGCACTCTATTTTTCCACTGGTTTTAGAGAGAAGAACATTGGGACAACAATGAAAAAACTTTGAATTTTCTACCCGAAAGGTCCCCATTAATGGGACTCTCCATAGACTGCTACTTCCTACCTTATCTTCAATAAAACAGTTTGTTCTAAAACTTTTCCTGCCTTCATCTCATAGTAGATAATCTTCATTAAGAAGACAATGTTTTATAAATGGCAGCGATGAAAAAAGTGCCAGTCTCTGAAGAAAAATTAAATTGCAATCAAAAAAAAAAAAAAAGATCTCCACTACATTCCTGAAATTGAAGCTGATTTTTCCTTCCTTTGCAAAAAGATGCGTCCTCAGCATTTGGAACTTGTAAATCCCTTGCATTCATCAGTTTTATTTAACTTATTTTCTCTTTGTTGGTTTGCTGGTGTTTTTTCTGGTTTTTTGGTTGGTTTGGTTTGTTTTTTTCCCAGAGATTGATGTAGAATAACTCCCTTTATTGATTTCTGTTTGCTATAGGAGGTTGTGCATAGTGTCCATCAAAACTCATTTGGGTCTCAGTATCCTTATAAACCAAGTGCTAAATAATCCAACTCTGGACTCTGGCGTGTAACTGTAACTATTTAAATAGCTGTAATGTTATTATTTTCACCATTACTATTCTTTTTCATAGATGGTAAGTTCACACAAAAACACCATGATATCTTCTTTCCTGTATAAATTAGACCATTCAGCTCTAGCCAGCTTATTCCTGCATTAGGCGTAGGGATTTATACTAGAATTGGGATGTTCCTCTCAATAAGATATCTAGTCTTGAGTTAAAGATTACTAATTATGGGAAATTTAACATATCCCTTGAAATCTGATTCACGGGATGATTACTCTGTTGTAAATGTATCTGATTGAACTTTGCCAGTTACAGCATTTTTCTTATTTATTATTCTAAACTCAGAGCCTAATACTCTAATGTACCTTAAAAGAGCAACTTTCTCCAAGGAAAAAAGATACAAAGAAGCTGCCTTACCGCCAAGTACAAGTGGCATTCTGCAGTAGGACTAGAATCCAAATTTACCCTTATTGTGAGTTTTAGATTATAGATGTGCCTATCTCTGTATAAAGTATATATCTATATCAAGTATAAGTTTACTGTCTTGTGGTCTGAGGAAAGATACAACATGGCATGACACCTGACAGAGTAGAAGTAGGTGAGGGACTGAGACAGGAAAGAGAAATAATTTCATATTAATTTTTAAATGTACATGTTTTTGAGCGCATACTATTTACTGCATTCTCATTTTACGTTTAATTTGTATAGTTTAATTTCAGTCAACTGGCATGGGAATGGTGGTCAGGGCTGAAAAGAGAGTGGAACTGATTCATATTCATCATAGATCTAACGTGCTGAGCAGTGTTTGGTCTTTGATTTTGTAAAGACTCCTCAAGATATTTGATATTAGGCTACAAGTCATGGAATGTACTGTTGTAACTTGTACAACATCCTAAATAATTTTGAATTGGCTTGTGTTCAGTTCTTATGATTTTTTTGGTCTTCCTTTTTTCTAATGTACATAAATTATTCTTCCCAATCCCATTAATGTTAAATATGCTTGCTGAGTTGTCTTCCAAGAACCTTTTATTTAAACAGTCTACCTGAGATAAATTACTTTTTTTTCCCTTTTTTTTTTTTAACATACAACACCTGAATAAAAGACCTTTGGGGCTTGCTGTCTTTGTATTATGATTTATTTGTTGATGTAAAAAGATTGTACTATGTAGCAGGTCTACTTTTCTTCCTCATGTACTAATACAGCTATTATTATCTGTCCTCATATTGAGAAATCCTGCCCCAAATATCTAAGAGCAGAACCCTGACTGTCCAGCTCTTTGGATCCTGGTGCCAATCACGCCATCTCACAAAGACTGGGATGTTTTAGCTGGGATAACTTGCAAAAAGTGGGGAAGTTCCAGTGTTTACTTCTACATTAGCAGTGACTGGAACTGGAAACACATCAACACTCCTACCCTCTGTCATCTATATGGATTTTCAGGGAATTTGCCCCTGCAAAAGCACCTTAGTCCTGTCTCTGCACACCTATGGTATTTTATCAATGCTTACAGACAGTAAGAGCATCTCATGGTTTTTGACCAACATCAGTCACTCCAGTGGCTGTGCGGGAATGGGAAATATCAAACATCCATGGTATAAAGGCTCAGTAGAGTAGGGATCCACAAGCTTTCTTCTCCTCATACATGAGACAAACCTACTCCTTCAATGATGAGAAATAATCCCTTCACTGAAACTGCCTCCTGAATTTTCACTTGTATCTCCTTGACTCCCAGAGGAAGCAAATATAAAGGTGTCATTTTCTAATCAATGTTCTACTTTATTCTGTCAGAACTCCTTTTATATTGTTTGCTTTTGCCTTGATGAGGATACTGTGTGAGTTTCAGGATTCAGGCTTTTGCAACTATAATCATTTTAGGATCACATTTATTTAGCTCATTATAGAAAATAATACAAAGTTAAAAGCTTCTGAATATGCAACTTCTGTGATAGACCTTAAATACAAACTATGCATATGGTGATTTGAATATGTGTTAATCTCGTAGCTGGGCAGGTTTGTTTTTTTAATAAATCTGAATTAACATGATGTGCACTTTTTATGTAGATCAGAGATGAGAGACTTAGTGGAAGAAGGTGGATTTAAGAAATACTTTTGGCAAACTGTAGCAGTTACAAGCAAAATACGTATTTGAACGTTTTATCATATATAGCTGCATATGTAAATAACACAGAAAGAAAAGCTCATAAGTTAGAGAAAACAGAATAACATGGAATTTGAGACCATAAAAACCTTTAAGCCAAAATTCTCAAAGGTTCATTTGTTCGGCAATAAATCTAGACATGATCTGAACTCAGAAAAGAACAATCCTATGCCATATTTGCCACTGGTGACAGACAGGCCAGTTCAGAGAGGTATGTTGCTGTAGCAGGATGCTCAGGCTGGAATGGGGGAAACAATTTGAACAATGTGCTGTTTGCAAAGCTATCAGTGGCAAATGAAGAAGGGGGTGTCATGCTGCCTTTGGTATCACATAATGCTGGAACCAGTCTCACCCATCAGTCTCAAAGTTAAACAACCTAATAGTGAGATAAGATGTGGTAGGCCTGGTAAAATACCTGGATAAAGGACCAAACAAAAGATACTACAGATAACTCATCCAGAGCTGAGCTGGCACAGCTAGCACGGAGATATGTGACTGACAGTTAATCTATAAAAGCCCAGTCCCATATTTTAACATCAGGGTCTTCTAACATACCCGTTCTTGGTGTGTACGTGTAGAGATTCCTCCCTTAAGTGGGAATGCCCCTCAAGGTTTCTCCTTGAGGCTGAGAGAAAGACATTTGCCCAGGGTCATCGGTGTGGGTAAGTAACATCAATCTCTACTTAATAATTGGTTTTGCTAGTTTTAATGCAATAGTTTTAATACAATTGCTTTAATATAATTGCTTCACTATTGCTTCATATTGTGCTATATTATAATAGTTGAAGCTCCTATACTCCTAAAATAATTCTGATTAACATCTTTTTGTCTAATCATTATCATCATAAATCATATACATTTATATATATATATATCTCCTTTGCCATCCTTAACCCTGTGGGACAAAGATGTATAAAGGTTTAATTACACTTATATAGTCCTTTATATATACACCATCGACAAAGTCAGGGGATAGGATTGGACCCAGCTGCACTTGGGCTTCTCTCTGGGGAGTTTAGAAAGCAAGATCTTTTCTGCACCTCATGACTCAACAGGAGGTCTCCTTTAATAAATTTTGTCTCAAGCTTCCAGTCTGCCTGCAACAGTTGCATGATGGAAAACTGAGAAGTACCACTAGGTCCCATCACAACGGCCACTACTGAGGCTGAA
This sequence comes from Pseudotriccus pelzelni, assembly GCA_035584735.1. NCBI lineage: Eukaryota > Metazoa > Chordata > Aves > Passeriformes > Tyrannidae > Pseudotriccus > Pseudotriccus pelzelni. Next base: position 136,098,483 of record JAWMRA010000078.1, on the reverse strand, counting down.
AGTTACTGGGAGGTGGGAAAAAAAGTCTGTGAAGCCCTGGAGGTATTTTGCCCACCTCTAAGCCAGAATAAGATTATTTATTATTTCATAATTACTATTTTTCTGACTGTGGTAGTTTTAAACATCTCAGCCAATAAGATTTGTAAATAAAACTCCTGTTTGTCTGTAGCAGGAGATTACTATTGTTGTCTTGTAATTGGCTGCCCAACCTATAATGCTCAATGTACATACATAGAATCACAGAATAGCTCAAGTTGAAAGGGACTTATAAAGGTCAATTGCAGCTCCCTGCTCCTCACAAGACAAGCTAAAACTAAACTATATGACTAAGAGCATCGTCTAGATGTCCCTTGAACTGTGATAGGCTTAGTACCATGCCCACCTTCCCGGGAAGCCTGTTCCAGTGACCAATCACTCTCTTGGCGAACCTTTTCCTAATGTTTAATCTGAACTTGCCCTGACTTAGCTTCAGTCTATTTCCTTGTGTCCCACCTGGTCACCAGAGACAGGACATCAGCACCTCCCACTACAGTGTTCACACATTTGAGCATGACTCTGTGTAGGGACTTTCTGGTGTAGTGACTTTACTACTGTGGGGCCTTCTAAGTAACCTTAGTCCCCTCTGTGGGAGGAATTGAGCTGTGATTGACACCAATAAATCACCTTTGGACCCCACATTGTTATTTTAGTCCTGGGCCATTGGAAAACAGTTACTGTCTCTCACTCATAAACTATTCTCTGAGTCCCACATCCGCCCATTTTCTGACCAAGACATTAGTCTTGTGGCTCTAGGTCATAAGAAGTTTTATCATGTATCTTATCAGATAATTAAGTATAGTCTTCTGTAACAGTTACGTCAGGTAATGTTTAGAAATGCATTTAATCCCTGAAAGGAATTTGCCTCCACCTGAAGCAGCTGGTATCAAAGAACCTGCTGTCAGGAAATAATTTCCTTTAAGAATGTGTAAACTGTTTCACTCTAAGGCTATTTAGCCTCATAAAATAAGGGTCTCCTACAGAACTGGGAAGGGAGGAAAGAGTGAGATGGAAAATTTGAGCAGACTGCAAGTTATTAATTTTTAGGAGATACTTTTCATGCTGTCCTCACCCATCCAAAAGAATGTAGGTGTGGAGAACTAAAGGCTCTTTCACCTAGAAGATTAGATTAGAAGTTAAATCCTTAAATTATCACTGAAAATTTATATAATATATTTCTCTACAAAGTGTAAACACAATATAAAAGCTGTAAACTATAATCCTGTCTATTTCTAATGCAGCCATTTAAATACAATTGGACCTTTTATTTCCTCTCGAGTGACTGCATAAATTACACAGCAGTAAAGGTATTGTCTTGGCTTTTGTTTAATCTTCTTGTATGTGAATTTCCATTAAATGTTCCTTCAGTTACAGAAAGAAGATTGGCTGCTTTTGGCCCACACCTAAACCATAAGGTCTGCCTACAATTCTTTCACAGACTGAAGATGTTTCTTCATCTTGATACATTTTCTCTTCTGACACATAAAGAGAGCAGAGTCTTCACCTAATGAGACACCTAATGAGACTGGATGAACAGTGTGAAGGAATTTCTGTCTTTTTTTTTTCTTTTTGGTCAGTGGTAAACCTTCTACCACTAGTTACAGAAAAAAAAGAGATGGAAAAGTTCTACTAAATTATCCAGCCCAACTCCTCCTCCATGCTACACTTCATATTCCCCATGCTACACTTCATATTTTTGCTCAGAGAAAAATTTAAAGGGTTTGCATTAGTTCCCATATGAGCTTATTTCATACCACTGTTTCATGCTTTAATTTCCACTCAGGGAATCCTAAATAATTTCTGTCCATCCTTTCTGTCGTATTTGCCAGATATTTGTAGGGTGTTACGTTTTCCCCTAAGCCACTTTGTCGCCAGTTTTTCTCTCCATGGTACAGGGTAGGGCTGTTATGTATCTACAGTTATGGCTGCCATTACTTCTTGTTAGTCTTGCTCCATGCTGATATGTCACTCTTTGACCATTTGGACAGAATTCTTAGTCTCTACATTAATGTCTTGAACTTATTTTTTTGGAGCATATAAAACAGCACAAGTCAGCTTTCCCTAAGACTGGGATCAAGGGGAGAAAATCTACCACAAGACCAAAAAATTGAGATTATTTTCTCTTGGGAAGCTGTAACAGACACGTGCTTTGCAGCACGCACTTAACTTTTAGTTTCTGGGGAAGGTGACCCTAGGCCTATGCTTTTTGCCATCCCCTGACGATCCCTGTCAAACTATGCAATTCCAAGGGGAAAAAAATCCACTACTTACACAGGTTTAACAGACCCTTGTTATGCTGATTTCATTCTTCAAAATTTCTACCTTAATGCAGCAATCTCAACAATAATAACAGCTCTGATGCAACTATACCTCCGCTTTAGTGCCTGAGCTTACTCTAAGACAGCTAAAAAGGTAGAAAAAGCCTTTATATTTTTGTTCCAGCTGTTCATGCCTCTGTGGTCCTGAATATCAGGCATGAGAGCAGTAAATTTGGCTTTTGTGTGTTGTCAGCATTCCCTTTGCTATGATGTTTGCAGGAGGCAAAGAAGAATGACTTGACTGATGTGAAGAGATGAGGAAGATGGGAAGTGCTAAGAGAAGACTAAAAGAAGGAAGAGGTACATGCAGAAAGAGAAGCTTAAAGAGTAAGGATTATGGACAATCAGAAGAAATGTCACGCAGTGGATGGTGGAGAGGATAAGAGATAGGAGAAGCAGGAGTTGTGGCAAGCAGAAGACCAAAACAGGGATCAAACAAGTGGAGCTAAACATAAGCCAGGATGTGAGTATGGAAAAATACATTGTTGATGGATCATACAGCTACAGGCTGTATCATCATGAATATTCACAAAGGGACAAAGGTAAAATTGCAGTGGCATTTCCTACCACTTGAATGTTTGATTTTGCAATCTGAACGTTCTTTTAATATAAATTTTTAAGTGTAACTCTCTGTAGATATATAGTCCAGAGTTATGTATTTAGATTGTGTTGTGTACATATAATCATGCTTAGCTTCTTTGTATGAGGATGCAATGGTACAACTTGCTCCAGGCTCAAGCCTTGAGCTCTTTTCACGTGTCCATAGCCGCAGTCTTATTTGATCAGTATGTAATCATTTTGTCACTCTTCTTTGAATTCCTTCTAAATTACTAAGGAGGTGCCCAAGACTGAATATGATGATTTGTCCATGGTCAGAGCAGAGCTATAGGGAAATAATATTACACTATATGTCTTCTTGCATAGTTGATGCTTCCGTCAGTTACAATCTTTTACTGCCATACTACACTACAAATTCACATCTAATTACATGTTCTGCACCATAGTTCTGTTTCATTAGTGCTTCCCTGCTGGCTTTTCCCTGCTGCCATGTGTGTTTCTACATGGAAAACAACCTCTGCGTGTGAAGCTGGGATGGAGCTGGAAGTAAACAGAAGAACACAAATAATAGAAGAAGCAGTAGAAGTTGATCTACTATTCCAGAAGCTGTTCTACTTCTTGACTCTGCCAGTGGTTCCATCACTCTCCAAGTCAAAAAGGAAGTCTATAGGATTAAAAAAACCTTTGGCTTAAAGGAAAATTCAATCCTCTGTAAAAATTATAATAATATAAAATACTTCTCTTTTTTTTTTTCCAGCATGTATGTATCTAAAGTTGTCTATCTGCTAACACAAAGAAAGATGATGGCAGTGACAATAAGTAAGTTAAGAAGTATAAAAATTTGAGGTGGAAAGCAAAAGAAGTCAGGAAGAAAACAAGCTAGGGAAGTTAAAAGGTAACAAAAAGAATGTGTTAGCAATATTGAGGCCAAATGGAATCAAAATGACAGTGTTGACAGATTACTAAAAAAATCTGACCAATGAAGATATAGCAAAAGTGCTAAATAAATGTGTATGGTTTATGTTTGAAGGAAAAATATGTGATAGTGCTATATATTAATTGAAACTTTACACTTTAAAACTGAGGAAGAGTGATGATAAACAGAGCTACCAGAATTATGCATTTTAAAATCAGCAAGTCTAAATAACATGTATATAATAACTTTTAAAGAATTGGCTAGGAAACAGTGGGGGAAAAAAAGAACAGACAAAAGTAGAGCTGATACTGTACTAACAAATCAGGCAACTCTGCAATCATCAGTTAACTTGGCCTACTGCTTATAATGCTTTTAGCAATTTTTGGGGTAGGATATAAAAGTTATACATTTTAGATGGTGCAAAGATTGAAAGAAAGATAAAATAACACAGAAGACAGGCCATTGGTACAGAATGACCTAGTAAGCTAGTTGTGGTGAACCAAAATGTTTTGGGATGGGAAAATGCAATGTTGTGAACACAAGAACAAGGAAAATAATCCATAAAGAATTGAGGTCATGGTCTGAAACAGTCTTAGATGGTTGAGTTGGATAGTCAGCCTAATAAGAGTTGTGACAGCAATGTTGTAGTCAAAAAGCCATTTTGGAAATCTTCGTTTGCCAAGGTTAAATTACCACTCCACTGGAATTACTGTGCCCTGTTGTGCTGCTCATGATTTAGTGGAGAGAAGAGGAGCTCAGAGTTCCTAGAGTTTAAGGATTTGATTTGATATAAATATATATGTATATATATACAGATGAGAACAAAATTTGATAATAAAGGGTTTTTCAGTCTAGCAGACATAACACGATCTAATGGCTGGAAGGATAAGCTAAACAAATTCCATGAGAAATATGGAACACGTTTTTAACATTAGAACAGAGTGCCAAGTGTTGTGGTATAGCTTCTATCACAGGAATTACTTTTATCAAGGTTGAACGCCTTACTAAACCACAGCTGTTGGAGACGAAGCAAGAATTAAATCAGAAAAAATACTTAAACTCATATTGCCATTGTATATTAGATAATTGCTTATTTAATGCTGTTCTTAAATTCCAGGAATATTTTGCCTTGGATGCACAAATCTGAATATAACCAGGTTTAATATTTATAGGTGCTTTTGTGTCTCTGACTGCAAAAACTGGTAATAGAGAATATTTGTGCTCTTGTGACAACTCTGAGATGTAATAATTAAAACACTGTAATATAGGTATGATTCAGGCCTATATCAGATGGACTGTCCCAGACCTCAGGAGGTTGGATAGAGCTAAAAGTCTGAAATCAAGTCAAGTCGTTGTTTAATTTTGAGAGTGTACCTCTAGAGTTTCTGAGTTTCAAGCCCTGATTGCCACTCTTGTAGTCACATAACTGCTTTTTCGCATTCAAAATGTTTTTCTTTCCTCTATATGAAAAAATATACTGGCTGAACATCCAGTAGTTCAGTAAAACTGATGAGACTAAGCTTATCTGAAAATTTAGGCCCATATGTATGCCTGGGATGAAAACGTCCATAATTATACAGGAAGTACATTCATATAAACAAAGTAAACATTGAAAATGTATTGAGAAGGGTTTACATTTACTCTTCGAAGTATAACAATATTAGCTACAATGATTATAGGCAAACTCACATGTTATTCTCTTAATAAGCACATATACATAATTTGATACCCAGCAAATAGCAGCAGGAACACTTTCAAAACCTCTTTAACACAAGGTCAGATATATCAGACAGGCACATCACAGTACCCCTCTGTGAAACCCTGATCAGCTGTTTCATTTTTGTGAGGTGAAAAATCTCTCAGAGTCTCATACTTCTCTCTGTAGCAAGTCCTTGTGTATTATAGATCCTATTTAAAAAATTAATATAACAAAAATTAGAGTAAGTCTAACTAATTCTCTATCCAGTTCAAGTTCATTTAAATCAGACACATGTATTTGATGTATGTAGGAATGTTCATATCAGCAGGATGCCATAAATGTGCCTGTTTCAGGGCATTTCTAGGAAACAAGAGTACAATATGAGGGTGATGATCCATCTAAATTAACCTATGTGAAGCATACACATCAAACCAGTTATTCAACATGCTGGTGCTGTTTTCTTTGACGCTGGGTGCTACATGGCCCTTACTACCCTGCGTACTCCTGATGCAGGTCTCTGTTCCTCTCCTCTGAAAGGCTGTGTGCAAATCCTGTTGGGGTGGGGCACCAGAGATGAAGATACTGCAACCTGAAGACAGTGACAGCTGCTGAGCTGGCATCACACACTTGAGATGAGTGTCCAGAAGCAATTTATCATCCTTTTTCTCTTCAAAATTAAAAATGTACTATGACACTGTGATCGTACTCAAGTGTGTGTACTCCAGATCTTTTACGGTTATGGTTGTAACATGATTCAGGAGCACATTCAAACATCTCTCATTTATACATGTAAAAGGTGGGGTCCACCAGCTGCTGGGCTGCTGCTTTTCTTTGTAGAGGCAGATCCCAACATGACTGTGTTGAGGTTTGCGCTTTTCTCCCAGTCTTCAGAAGAATGTGGCACATGACCACTGACCAAGGAATTTGCAAGTCCGGGCCCTCCTGCACCAACAGCCACTGGCCAGTCTCCTGTAAATCCTGAACAGGGCAGAATCTGCACATCACAACTCTATCACTTGTGAAGGCCTTTACAAACTCATTCCAGGATCCCCTGAAGGTAGTGAGATCCAATTTTTGCCTATGAGGAACCCAAGGCAGAGACATAAATTTAGTCCTTTTGCTCCCAGACTCAGGTTATTGCCCTCCCAGTGTGGGGGGAACTCCACAAACACAAAAGCCTTCCCCAAATCCTACTCAGAAGCTGATCAGTGCTGGGTGGAACTGGCTGCACAGTGGGTGCGGCCACGGCACCAATACAGAAGAAGCTGATTCAGCTCATTCCCAGATAATTTTCACTGTCTTTCCCTGCTGGAATTTGTGGGAGGGTTAGACCAGCAAGAGCAGTAGCATCAGATCTTTCTCCAGCTCTCTGGGTTGCAGTGAGTAGCAAAGGAAGAGTGGTAACTCCTGCACTGGTGGGAGTGGTTTGGGGAGCTACACAGGAAGGATAAGTGTTCGAGCTGTGTCGGGAATGGTGGCCTCCCCACATGCTACGGTTGCTCAGCTATTTCACAACATTCAGAATAGTCTCACCTCCCGAGACTAGAGCGGGGCTTGCAGCTACTTAGTGACCAATCTAAACAGCAGTCTTGCACAGCTACAAATTAGATTAGAGCAAGCTCTGAAATGCTGACATGTTTGTGCCTATGGCCTCCAAGATTGGCCCTGATCGCTCAGGGAATAAGCAACAGTGAATAGTAATTTCTGGGAAAAATCAGTGCCAAAATTCTTACCGTTCATCTCTGAGTCAAGCAACCAGTCTCTAAGTTTTCTTCCATTCAAATCTTAAGAAATCTCTGGGTAGCCCTGATGTCTGAGAGTCACCTGTGAAAAGGAAGGTCTCATGAGGGTTGAAGTTAGGGATAGATGGTACATGGGATGCATATGAAGACACATTTGAGTGGTTGATAGAGAAAGATTAAGTCAAAAGGAAGGGAGTTAGAAGAAGCTATTGATTATAATAGCTCTGTACTCTCAGTGCTGAAAAAAGAAGGTTTGACAAACTCTGAATCTAATCTATTGTTATTATCTATTATTATCTATATTTCTGTAAGTTGAGAGAAGATGTATCAACACTGTGAATGAAGCAGGTAAAAAAAAGGCACAAAAATTAGACATGAAGAGGAAGTGTTCACATAGAATCATAGAATCATAAAATCATAGAATTAACTGGGTTGGAAGAGACCTCCAAGATCATCAAGTCTAACCCTTGATCCAACCCCACTGTGATTACCAGATCATGGCACTCAGTGCCACATCCAGCCTCATCTTAAACACCTCC
>JAWMRA010000078.1:136077702-136090575 GCA_035584735.1 Pseudotriccus pelzelni | reverse complement strand
CCCACCTGGCTACAACCTCCTCTCAGGTAGTTGTAGAGAGTGATGAGGTCACCCCTGAGCCTTCTCTTCTCCAGGCTGAACAACCCCAGCTCTCTCAGCCTCTCCTCATAGGACTTGTTCTCAAGTCCCTTCACCAGCCAGGTTTCTCTTCTCTGGACCCGCTCCAGCATCTCAATCTCCTTCCTGAACTGAGGGGCCCAGAACTGAACACAATACTCAAGGTGTGGCCTCACCAGCGCCGAGTACAAGAATGAAGTCCAATATTTCGTAAGGCAACTTTCTGAGGCAGGTAACAGGGGATACAATTTATGCAGTTCTTGCTTCTATGCTGGTTCTTCTGTATTGCTGCACAACAGAGGTTATCATAGGCTGTGCTTACAGGCTCAACTGCCTTGTCTTCTTTTTTATTCTAGTTGCTAAACTGCATTAAATAAACCCAGATAGTAAGGTGTCTTTTCCTTTCTATTGCTTGCCCATGTAGGCAACTGTTAAAAAGGGATTGTTATGTGACTCTGAATGAGAGATTATTTACGTGCTCATAAACAGAAGTAGGTCTGAAGGAATATCATTATTATTAAATGTTGACTGGCATGACAGCTAAATTTAGTGTTATACAGCACATCTGTATGTTCCTAGATAGTCCTACAGTGACTGTGCAGACCTTTGCAATTGACAACTTTCTCAGTTCAAAAAGTTTGCAATTATCAGAGAAGCAAAGCTTCAGTGTATGGAAGACCTGTCAGTCCAGTCTAGCAGGAGTAAATGCATTAAATTATTTACAAGTAAACTCTGCTTCCTTCCAAAACAGGGGTGTGAGAATTGTTCCCAGAGGGAGTTTGTTTTCTAATTCCATTGCTTCAGTTAACATTAGTATATTGTCTCACATAAAACAGTAATTTACTGTATTTATTGTCTTCATTGTTTGTGAGGAGCTGTAGCTTAGCTTTTTGTTTTGCTTTAAGCAGGTAGTGAGACAAAATACGCCTTTTAATGTCAAAGAGCTGACTGAAACACACACATTGTTTAAAATAAATCACAATTTATATTTGACATTTAAACAATTTTTTTAAAGTTTCTTACGATATGTGCCCAGACAAAAAAATAAGAGCAGAAAAGCATGGAAATAAATTTGTCACCAAAGGTGCCACTGTGCCAACATGGCACGTTCTTCAATGACCAGACGTCTGTATCTGCTCTCTGGAAGTGTTGTCCATTTTGTCCTTTGTGTTTGTGATCTCTGTTCCATTTGTGTCCAGTACACAAACACCTTTTGGGCTGGTGTGCTCCACAGCAGACACCCACAGCTCCTGAATGCTCAGCCATTCCCGAAACCCTTTCCTCAGTAGAGAATGAAGTGTTAAATACCTTTGATCCACACTGCCTTCAAACTGGAGCAAAACTAACCTCTATACTTTCTGGAAAACCACAAAGCACTAGAAACATGCATTCAGTCAGCACCACCCAAGCCCCTGTTGTTGGGCATAGGTCTGAGACTGATTGGCCAACAGCTGGCAGAGGCTTGGGATGAAACCTGGTGGCACAGAGATGAGCGTGTGGGTTTTGTGCCACCCACAGCTGAAGCTTCATGGTGTGACACATTTCCATGGGCAGTCAGATGTTGGAAGGAGCTGGTCTAAGCAGTGGGGATGGCTGGGAAGCTGTCCTCCTTGCACCTGGGGCAGCTGTGTTGGACCTCCAGCAGAGTGGTGATCCACAAACACTGACCACCAGCACAAAATGAGATGGCAATCTGCTGATGCTGGTGCAAAAATGGTTGCCTGGTCTGTGAAGCACCTCATATCCACATGTGACAGGGGTTAAGTGCTGTCTCCATCAAACAGGCACTGCCCTGCAATACCACAGGCAGTGTCCTAGGCTGCTGTAGACCCTCTTTGGTTGCAGCATATGGATGCATGGGTTGACTTTCTTCTTCACTTGGATTCCCCACTGTGAGTCTGCTTGATGCAGGTGTCTGGGCTTAAAAGCACTCATGGTGAGAAAAGCTGTGCAAACCTTACCCTTGGCTCCTTCAGAGGGATAAAGTTACTTCAAGTTGTTTGGCTTGAATGTAAAGAAAGATGTCCAAGGTGCTGTCACAAGTTTGTTCTCATCTTAGAGGAATGGTTTCTTCTGCTGTTCAGTATTCCCTTCTGTTCCACTCCCTATCTATCATATTCAAGACTAAGTGTGAAGTGTAATAGCCACTAACCTAGCTAGTGCCTGCAGATTTGTCTTGCCCTGCGAGTAGTTATTAGCTTGGTTTCATTTGAAAGACTATAACTTGGTGTCTCAGCAGGCAGAATCCTTCCTAGATCTTGTCATTAAAGCCCAAGTAATAACAGTCAGTATAAAAAAGTGACTCTGTACTATTTAGTGATATTGCTGCCCAGGCTTATGACAGAAACTACAAGTAATGACTGATTGTTTCTTTCCATTAGAAAGGAAATCCTTTATTTTTAGGGCCTCTAGTAAATTATACTAGTGTGATTTTTGCCGTGAGAAGTCTGAGGATGAAGTATGCTGTGCTTATTTCACTAATTTTCAAAGTCTTGAAAGATTTTCTTTTGATTTCGACACATAAATCAAAGAAAACAAACCACAAGAAGCTTAATGCTTTAACTAACTAAAAACAAACAAACAAACAAACCAACAAAAAAAATGAACAAAAACCACCCAAAGCAGAAAACAGTTTTCTACAAAGAGTGAGAATTGATTTTGAAACATTAATTGTGTATCTGTGTATGGGCAAAAATGTCTAAGTTTAAAAAAAAGGAAATCCCTGGGCTCTTGCTTCGACAGATATTTTATGTTTATATTAGTTATATGTGAATCTCAAATACTTATGAAGTAAATATTTGCACTAAGAGTGCAAATGAAGTAAGAAAAGCACTAAAGTTTGAAAGTGAACAGAATAAGTCTAATCTTCGGCCAGTTGTAATATCTCTACTTCAAAAAGTATTTAAATGAATGATGAATGACATGGAAAAGATACTGAAATTATGCAGGATAAGGCATGAAGGAAACTTCATCTGCTTGCTTTATAGGAAAGAAGTGTAACTGGCAATGAAACTATGGTCTATAGGTCCATACATGGAAGAGAGGATCTCGTTTGGATAACACAGATCAATAAACTAAACTAATATAAAATAAAACAAAGTAGAACTGAAAGTTAAAGTTATTCTAAATCAGGTCAGGGACATTTTAAAGAGTGATGGTAGTTAAACACTGCAACAACTTACCTAGGACTGCTGTGAATCGTTACACACTGGAAGTCTTTAAATCAAGACAGACATCTTTAGAAAGACATACTATCTTCACACAGCAGTTATAGCCTGGCACAGCCAGTATTGAATGTTCTGTGGCCAGAATTATGCAGAAAGACAAAACAAAGCCTGTAATGGTTTCTCCTGGCTTTAAGCTCTGTCTTTGGGAGATATACTTACTGTATTTCTAACATTTATTTAGTATCATTATGGTTGCACAGCATATGAAAGCAAAGCTCAGACTGAGTTTAAAGAAGAAAGAGAGGAGAAGGGAGATTGTGATTAATCACATAATTCTGGGTATGTATTCATATCACACAAATAACTCCAGTTGAAGAGGCTGAGCTTCTTCAGTAGTTAGGGGTGAAGATAGAGAAACTACTTCAAGAGAAGCTGATGGTAGTCATCACTGCCTATTGCCCACACAGGTGGCTCTGGAGACATGCCTCCAAAGGTTAGCTATTGTTTCCTGATAAAGTCCCTAAAAATAAGGAAATTCCACTCTTTCTCCTGTCCCAGATACTGTATTTTTGAACTGGCAATTGATAAAAGAGAGAAAAAAGGTAATTTTCTACTAGATCAGTTCCCTTTTATGGCTTATAATGCAGTTGCAGGAATTTTGCCACAGCATGATCAAAGGACAGCACAGCAGGTCCAGCCTTTGGGTATCAGGCAGGACTTGGACAGTCACATGTAAATCCAGAAACTTCAGTCTTAGGGGTTCATGTCTGGAGGTGTGATCACCGTTTCTCTTTACATCTGAGGATTAGGCAGGGGTACAGAGCCATGCTCATCCCACTGGCTTTACGTGGTTTTATCAGATCATAAAAGAGCATAAACTGCCAGCTTCATTTTCCAGCAGTCACCAGAGAATATTTTGCTTTTTTGAGTTTCCTAAAGCATCCCATGTGGGAACTTTCTGCAATTCAAAACAGCTGGATGGGTGGAAAGGAGGTGAGAGACAAATACAGCCTCCATTGTTATCACCTAATTTCCTGTGCTTAAGTTGCACCTTCATCAAGAATTAAAATAAAATTCCTGCTGCTCTGAGGAAGCTGATAGCAATATTTGTCTGGGAGTTTTAGAACTGATAAGATTCTTGAGGTTTCTGTGTCTTCTACATCCATAAAGAGACATAAGTGCCACCTCTCAATTGAAATTAATGAGAATTAGGCACCCAAATATCTTTGTGGATTTGAGCCCTTATGTTCTAATTACTGTGGCAATTAAATATGCAGAAAAACAGGTTCAGCTGCAGGAATCTTGTCTACACTAAGGCCTGGTGAAATATTTATGTAAATTTTCTTCCTAGACATGGCTGGAGTCTGCACCGATGACTGTGCAAAACCTTTCTTGATTGTAGAGGACATGTACAATATGGAAGGCCCTGGAACTAAACCAGTGCACTTGGCTTAGTAAAGGTTATAAGATACATATTCATGAACTGTGTGTCTTGCTGAGAGAGACAAGATAGATACAAACAAAATAATAAAAGATAAAAATAACCAAGCCTTGCATAATACAAACATCAGAATATAGAATATGATTTTTTCTTTAACTGCTTCTGCAGCAGATCTTCACAAATCAGCTGATCTGCTCACTGATTTCTGAAGGCCACAGGACTATATAACCAATATTTCTGGCAATAGCATATACATCACAATTAATTTTTTTTTCATAGAGAAAGAAGAAAATAAAATTACTGTTTAATTTGCAGACTCTTTACTCTTTGAGGCCAATATAATTACCAATATTATTCTTAAGCATGTACACACTACTGAAGCACCAGTGGTAATGGAAACATCTTCCTTCTGAATTTTCTAACTTTAAAGTACTGAAATCCTTATCTTCAGTACCACAATAATGAACTTTTCAATGTTAAGTACCCAGTCCTAGTGTCAGTGTATAGAACAACCTGGGCCAAAAAAGCCCAATTAGGCCATGTAAATGAAGTGTGTTTTCAGCCAGTCCTACTGGGAAAACCAGCTTTGTCTGAATGGTTGTAATTATAGTTGATGGGGAAGGGGGAAAACAAATTTGCTATGCATGAGCCCTTCCCGAGTAACCTTTCTGTCTTCTAACACTTGCATATCTACAAGAATGGCATTAATGGGGAAAGGAAAAAAGGACTCTGTCCTTATACAGGTTGTGTTAAAATGCATCTCTTCAAGGATCTCAATGATACACGAAGTTTGCTAAAGGAGAGGTGCTACTTTGTCTGATGCATCCTTTTGTTTACTTCTCTCTGCCTGACAGCCTCATTGGGCTGCTTGTCATAATTAGCAGCCTAGGTACACACATCTTTGTAAAAGCTATACTTCTAGCTTGTTTCAAGCAGGCATTTCTGTTTTCATACTTGAGTCCCTCCTTTTGATTAACACTGTCAGCAAAGCCTGCTGAAGTCAAATAAAACAGTGATGTGCAAAATTCCAAAAACTGTGTTTTTTCTATACTTCACAAAGTGTCACCCTCTCTTCTTTGCACCTGTTCTTGAGAACGCATACTCCATTGCTGGTCTGGAGTCATTCTGTGTGTTACATCACCTGTATTCATCAAAAAATAGCAGTTCATTTTTTGGTGCACTGAATTTACTCATCTGAACTTACATCACAGTGTGCAGCTTCCTTGCTGCATCTCTGGATTGCTAGTTGGGCTGTCTCTAGCTCCTGACAAGGAGAAACAGGGTACCAATATGATTACCTCCAGGGATGCTTCCTATGTGCCATTCTGGCTTGTGTGACTAAGGGCTCATGAAGGTCACATAGCCCTTTCATAGATATAACTTCTAAATTCTCTGTGCTTTTTTTCAACTGCTCTAATTCCTACATAGTCCAGATTAATTTCTGTCCATGCCCTATGAATCAGTCTTTCAAAGAGATGCCTCTTTCCACAAATATAGAGCTATTAATCACAAATATTTACAGGTAACTGTATGAGCGATTCGTTCATATATTAGTCATAATGTAGTACATAGCTTTATTTCCTTTATTTAAAAATAGCTAATGATCCTTAGTTCAACGCGTATGTTAATGTCAATAATATCAGTGTATTTTGCAATGCTAAAGCACCAAGAGGCAAGGACTGGTCAGGGATGAGTTACTTGGTTTGAATTTGGAGGTTTGTTTGTTTGTTTTTTTATTTTGGGGGTTTTTTGTTTGGTTAGGTTTTTTTGATTTGCCTTCCTTTTTTCTTTTTTTGTTCTATTGATGCATAAACTGAGTGGAAAAAACATATACAAGAAAATTGCACAAACTATCCAGATTTTTCACCAGCCTATTAAGGGTATTTTTGGCCATTGTTAAATAAGGAGTCTAATACATAAATATTTTAGTATGTCATAAGGTAACTGCCTGTTTTATGTGAGCAATGAAAGGAGCTAAAAGCAGTGGAGTCAGGAAGGAGAAAAAAAAAATTGAAGTTGTAAAGACTATTTTTTTTGCCTTCTGCGGGATCAGTTTGTCCAGGCATTGAAGTAGACAAGGACACACATGTTTTCTGGGTCATGATCTGCACTTCACCACATTAAGATCCCAAGTGTAAACGAACGCCGATCCATCAGCATTATTTTTGCCTGATTCAGGCTGTGCTTAAACCTTGTGTACGGACATGTGATCCAGCTCCCAAAGAGTGAGAGGTATGAACAGCAATGAGGTTTTTAAGTGAGACAGCCAAATCAAGTGAGCTAAGGCTTCTGCTACTTGTGTAGATTGATGTGCTCTTCCCTAAAGGAATGACTGTTTCCCAAGAAAACTTCTTTCAAGAGTGATAACCACGGAGGAAAATGAAACAAACTCCTGAATAATTTCAAAGGATGCCTACAGTTGTTTCATGTTTTTCAACAAAGTCACTGGCACTACCATTTCACAACCAAAGGACATGGTATATATTAATCTTGGTGTCAACAAGCCTTAGTGTTAATCAAGGTGGCATTCTTGTTAGGTTACCTGTTTCCAAAGACTAACCATTAAAAGAGTTGTGGATGTGTATTAATTCTTATGCAGAGGTCAGACAGAAAGTGGGTCAGGGTGCACTCAGGTTAGAAAGCTCCTTTGAGTTGTCTCAGGATCAGGAACAAGTTATAGCAGTCATGTAGACTATGGGAGAATCATGAAGCCTCCAAATCGAGGAACTAGGTCCTGGGCAACTAGCTGTAGGTGGCCCTGCTTGATCAGGGGGATCTGACTAGATATCCTCCAGAGGTCCCTTCCAGCCTCAGCTGATCTTTCTTCCTTTTGCCAAAAAAAAATCCCCCAGAATGCAGTGTTTCATCACATCTTTGCAAGATGGACTGGCTCATGATACAGAGGGTAAAGCCAGATTAAGTTCAAACCCTTCCTGACACAATGCGCTGAACACTCTGAAAGTTAGATACATTAGTCTGATTGAAAGTAATCTGTGTGTCCTCGTGTGTGCTTAAAAGCTTCATAGGCGACTGAGAGAGACTGCTAAAGACCACTCGTTACATTGCCTTGTTTACCTTGTGTGACTTTCCCTCCATTTGTAATTGGAAATAGCGACAACATCTTGGCAATTTTACCAATGCACTGTGTGTCTGAGATTCCAAAGTGCTATGACTGCACCTACTGGGCCATATATTGTGGCTATGCATTTGAAGTTCATAATGGAGTGGAAAGTGCACTTGTTTATTAAGTGAAATACATACATACATACATGCATATATACATACATATATATATATATATATACACACAGATATGTATATATTTGTAAGGTATTTTCTTTCCCTAGAGTTAATCTGAGACTTTGCATCAGTATCATTGTGAATAAATCTTCTCTGCAATAAAAACATGTTGCTTGTAGTCTGTCACATAAAAATAAAGATTTGAACACAACGAGAAATCACAAATGGAAAAAAAGTATTTACAAGAAATCAAATAAAAGAAAACTCCTCTTGAGCCAAAAACTTCAAATGTAGAGAATTGTTATTTTATATTAGGAGACACTGTAGTGAGTTTGAATATTATTATGTCCAGAATACTGTAATTTCATAGCAGTGAACCTAAGGTTAAGATTGAAAAATACTTGCATATAGGACCCAATGTAAAAGCAACTTACTTACAGCTTTCTTTTTTTTTTTTCTTTCCCATTGAGCGCACTTTGAACTGATCTGGATTAACCTTCATAGAAATGCTGGAAATGCTGGAGGGGAGATGAATATGGAACTGAGGTGGGGAAAGGTAGTGGCTCTGTCTGGCAGGGGGTGATGACAGGACAGGGGGCTCAGGTTGTTTTGATTTGCTGAACTTGTGGTTGAAATGTGGAAAGAAATGCTGTCACCTCTTCTACTGATATTTGTTGGGAGACACTCATGCTTATGTATTACTCCATATGTATGTGTATGTGCATGTGAGACTTTTCAGACTTTGGATGAATGCCTTTTACATAGCATTTTTAAGATCAAAATCTATACAATTATGTGGATTCCTGCATGTAAATGATTTTAGGGAGTCTGGTGTTTTAGCATTTTTAATTTTCTAGTAGATTTTATGATAGTGTAAAGTGATAAATTATCTTTTGTGGCTGCCAGAGTTATTTAACTATCTGCAGACACACCATTAGCAGAAGCAGTCTATGCCTGGTTGGTGTTCCTCATCCCTCCCTGGGAGACTGCTCACAGGGAAAAGGGTTTCCGGGCATTTCCGTGCAAGTCCCTTTTGCCAGCAGTGCCACCGGGGTGCTCGGAAGTCCTGGCCAGCCATGGTGTGCTACAGTCAGAAGGATATTTTTCTACCATGCACTGGGGAAAGCTACCAAATAAGCATCGGATATTATTGACTTTCCATCGCTACTGGCCTGTGTTAAAACCAGTGACATAGAAAAGAAAGGTTCCATTTCCCATTACCAGATATCCAATCCCTCTAGAAAACATCTGTTGAATCTGGGATGATGCCATGGTATTAGCTCTTCTGTTGCATGCTGTTTCATTGGCTGTTCTCAGCACTGCCCTGTCTATCACAATGCATAACCTCCTTTCAGAAAAGTTTCAACCACATCCTTAGAGTCCCCAGTCCTGTTTCTTTGATAATCAGTGGTAGTTTTTAGCCTTTGGCACACAACTTGAAATTTAGAAACTTGACTTTTTGCAGGGTGTAAGACAGGGAACAAAAGTTACCCGATGATTTCATGTGACAAAAGTTGTGCAAGGAAAAGAAATGGGTCTGCAGAAATCCTGCAAGTTGCCGTGTTTATGATCCCAAGAAACTTGCACTGGAGTGCCTCAGACACATAACTAAATGCTTCTCAAAATGCTCATTACTGAAGACAGTATAAGAAAACGGTCTTTAGAATTCATGTGATATACTACCAACCGGAGGGAGAATAATACAGAAATACTTTCTTGATGATGTGTGCTAAAGCACCAGGCATTTAAGAGCAATGGATGTCAATCTCTGAGGTTTTTGTAAAGAATTGCAATTTATGATGTGTTAGGGTAAACAGTTGGATTATATTTCTGAAATGCATGTTCCATCAGGTAAAATCATTGTGATTATAGGCTCTAGTACTTTAAGTAAGTAAGTTATGCACTAAAAGGCTGAAATTGTAAAACAAGTATGCTTATGCTTAACTGTTAATCCCTCTTTGTATCTACGCTGAGTAAACTACAAGAGAAACTGCATTAAACAATAAAGGCAAAAATGGCATGTTATGTCATCTTGATAAACAATGACTGTTATACTGTTTTCCTTCAAGAAGCAGCAGTGACTGGCCTCTGTATTCTCCCTCAATGGAGAATGTGCCTGAGTGTAAAAAACCACGGAGGATTATTTAGAAGTTACTTTGTTCATGCCTCTCAGTGAAAGCAGCACTTTCTCTGCATTTTCTCGCTTTGCTGCTTTTCCTTCATTTCCTCAGCTCTTACCTATTACAGAAAGATGAATTTGTTATTTCAACAACAACTTACTTCCATGCGGACTATGAGTTCTGAATAAAGTGAAATGAAGCTTTCTTAAAGGGGTTTTGGAAAAGTTTGACAGCATAAGATAATAAATGAAAATAAATCTCCAATATTTCTCCTAATGCAATTTGTGGCATGTCAATGTCAAAGGATTCTAACAACAAGTCAACAAATATTTGAATGAAAACAATATACATAACCTATTTTCCTGTATTGGAAACAACTGTCAAACAATTACTGTGTAACTTCATGAATTAGTTGGTTGTTTTGAAATATTCCTGCTAGGATTAAAAAAAAAAAAAAAAGAAAAAGAAAAGAATAAGTCTATATGGGCCTTTGAGCCTGAACATATTGTGTCAATCATAAGCATATGCAATGTATCTAAGCCATGAGGTAAAAATTTTCTTTGTAAATTATTTCATAAATAAATAATTTGCCTGAAAAAAGTTTATGAAAATATTTTTGCCTTTATTACGTTCTCTACAGTTCTTTGTGGTGAACATAAAGAGATTGATATTGACATCATCTTGATCTGCTTTAACTTGAAATTCAGAATGCATCACGAAAGCATTTTCAATAAAGATACTGTAACAAACTTTTCCTGAGAGATAGAGTATTTCATTAGAGTTGTCTGCTTGAAACTATGAAGACATGTTTTGTCCTTCTCATCTTGCTTATGAACGGCTTTGTGGTTTCTTTTTAAAAGTGCATGCACAGAGAGGCTTATATCTTTTAAAAACACACCTCTATAATACTGCTCTACAGGTGAAAAAAGGTGTGTTTGTTATCAAGGTTTGCACGTGTTGAAACCTGTGCTTTCACTGTTATTGATCTTCACAGTTTGCCTGTCATAATGTGAATAAAATCTGCGAAAGCTGCAGCCACACATAAGAACTGGCTGGGATTTAAGGTGTGGGGGGCATCATTTCCTGGTTTAAAATAAAAAGACATTAATAAGTCTCACTAGAACAGAGAAGTAAAGGGAAATTATCCTTGTTTAAATATTTTCCACTCAAGCCCTGCTTGTAAGATGCTTAGCCAAGTCATCAGACAAAATACCTGCCGATTTTAACCCTTCCTATGCAAGACATATGCCAAGCGAACAGTCACTTGGGGCTGACATCCTCAGTAAAAACAAAAAAATCAAAATTGCTGAGAAGAACACGTTTGAATTGATGCGAATGGGGCAAAAACCACTTGCTTTTCAGAATTCTGCATTCACTAAAAGTTGTGCAAGTGATTTGTCTCTTTGACTGCAATTCAGCCATGGCATTTGCAGCTTCAGAAAAAGTAAATTTCTGAAGTCAGGAAAGGTTCTCTGTGCGCATATGAGTGAGGAGCTACTGAGCATGGCCCTGGTACTAAAGTATGGAGGCAGACTTTGTAACAAACTTTAAATTCTGATATTACTTTCCATTGCATTCCATATATAAACATTTCTGCTGCTCCGAACTCATTTTCTGCGGGAGGGTATAGAGGGAATCCCACACATAATCAGTCAGTTCTCCTTTCCCTGTGTCAGGGATCCTAATGCGTGTGCCTCATCGTGCAACTATATTTTACCTTCCATTTTCAACATGACAAGTTCACCTCTTATATGTGAATTACTGCTTTTCTATTCATAAAGGGCTTTATCAGACAATCCTACAAAAGAACTTAAGGGGAAAATGTGTTACCGGGTGATTTACATGAGCAATTACTTTACAAATCTGCCAGTGGATTATACTAAACATGTATGAAGAATGTTTAAGTTTGGAGCGAGGGCTGCGAACGCCATACGTTTTACAGAAGGGTTTCATTTGCGTCAGCATATATCTCTGAAGATTTTATGCTTTACATTTCACCATGTATTTGAGAGCAAAATTGTAAGGAAAAAGTTATGTCATTTCAAACATTAGGGGGAAAGCAGCTTCATCACTTGAACTGTAAGGATTTAACTTTTTTCCAGCTTCTTCCTCGAATAATGTTAGTAGTTGCAAGCAAGCAGAACTCAACGTGAAATCAGCTTAAAATGACTTGCATGGGAGGAAAAGCATGCCATATAAAGTCACCTAACTGCAAAAAAATTGTGTCCAAATGCTCAACAAATGTTTACATAGATTTTAACGTCTACTATATTTGGGATATTAAAACCCTTTCACAGGAACCTTTTATGCACTACTTCTCCTTGGAGAGAGTTTTTACATTAACATGCAGACTTCTAGCAGTTCGTAGCACAGGGGAAAACGGAGTATTTCGAATTGAAAAAGTTCTGCACGACGAGGAAAAGTTGTGAGCAGAGCAGTTTCGGGAACTGATCTGCGACCCGTGTCAAAGAGGTGGCGGTAACGGGACTGCTCATCCCACAACCTGGGAACCGGCTGCCCACCCGCCTCAGCACCCGCACACAGACGCGGGGGGACAGGGCAGGGAGGTGACACTAATGCTGCGTGAGACCTGGCGCAGAGCTGAGGTCTCTCGAGGGTGGCAGCTGCCGGGTCGCGCCTTTTCTCCCCACCCTCCCCTCTTCCGATCCCGCAGGACAGGCGCGGGTCCCGGTGACAGCCGCGGGCAGAGCCGGGGGCAGAGCCGCAGCCCTGAGCGGCGGACGGGCGGCGGGCGGGCGGGACGGCGGCGCGGCGGGCGGTGGCAGCAGCAGCAGGAGGAGGAGGAGGAAGAAAAAGAACTTTGTGATGAAATGTGTGCTGTTGCAGC
>JAWMRA010000078.1:136039008-136076856 GCA_035584735.1 Pseudotriccus pelzelni | reverse complement strand
CCCCCCCCCCCCGCGCCCCCCGTCGCCCCCGCCGGTGGGTCAAAGCCATGTGTGATGGCTGGAAATTGGCGACTTCAAAACAGCGGTAGCCCCGCTGGAGTCGGGAGGGTCAAGTTCAGCAGCGGCGGCGGGCAGGGGGAGCAGCCCCCCGGCCCGGAGGCGGGGAGGGGAGCGGCGGCGGCGGCCGCGGGGCTGGTGCGGCTCTGCTCTGCCCTCCCCTCCGCGCCGCTCCGCGCCTTATCTCCGCGGCCGCCGGTTCCCCGGCACCGGGGCGCTCGGGGGGAGGGGAAGGGAGACGCGGGGGGTGGAAGTAGAAGACGAGCACAGAGGGTTCGCATCCGATGGGCTGCAGTCGCACAGTCCTGCCGCTCCTGCCGCTGCTGGAAGTTTTAATGGGGATCATGACAAGCGGGGCACAGAGACACCATCATGATGAGTAGTAAGTTGGGAAAAACTTTTTTTCTTTTTAATTTTTTTCTTCCCCCCCTCCCTTTCTTCCCCTTTTTCATCTTCGTGCCCGGGGACACACCGGGAGAGGCCGGGTGCGGAGCGGTGCTGCACCGGGAGGGGGGCTCGCGGTCCCTCCCGGTCACATCGGCGGAACAGGCGACATGGTGGTGATGATTTTTTTTTCGTTGTTTTGGTTTAGTTTTTTTTTTTTTTTTGTTTTTGTTTTTTGAAATCAGAGCTCAGAGAGACGTAAAACTTTTCCCTCTTAAAGGCGAAGCCCCGCTCCCATCGCTGCGTCCCCGCGCCCGGCTCTCCCTGCCTGCTGCAACTTCACGGAGCGTCTCACCCCCCTGCCCCCCCGGGCCGGGGGCTGCGCCGGGGGCTGCTCCCGCTGCACTCGCCCGCGTGTGGCTTTGCGAAGGGAGGAATGAATGGAGGCGAGGCCAGGGCTGGAGGGGCAGCGCGGCGGTGGGCGCTCCGCGGCCGGGGCAGCCGGGGTGGCCCGGGGTGGGCGGCCGCGGGGCCGGGGCCGCGCAGGGTCGGGCCCGGGTGCTGCCGCCGCCGCGCTGCCCTGGGACGGGAGAGGCTCCCCAACGGGGCTTGACATTTCGGGGGCTTTGTTTATCTGCCTCCCTTGCTGCAAATCACGGCGCTCAGACACCGGCACTCCTACGCGGGTTCTCGCGGGCCCGCTCGTCTCCTTTATCTTTTTTTTTCCACGACCGGTTGTGTTTTCTATCTGTATATGGCAAACTTCTCCAGTGCATTGATTGAGATGTGTATGGGATAAGTGATGAGCTAAAGTGGAGAGACGTCTCCCTTCCATCACTTCTGCTCCAGTACGAGCACCTTGCCTGGCAGAGCAGGAGCCGAGACACTCTAGCACCCTTGGGGAACCGAGGCGACAAGTCCCCTCTGAGGGTAAAAGATTCTCTACCAAAAAGAGTGTAAGCTGTTTTGCGGACCATGCTGCCTTCACTGCTTTTACAGCACGCAGCACATTTTGAATGTTGATGGAAACACACAATAATTTAATACGCTTCAGGTTTTATTTAATCGAGTTCCGTAAAGTATCTCAAGGAACCATCAAACTTCTTTGCCATTCAGGCAGTCGTCTTCCATTCCACAACTGAATCCTATGCATGTTGGTGGCATCATGTTAACTTTCCTGTTAGTTTTGGGAAAAGTTGAACATTTAGAGAAGACTGCCAGAGTTAAAAATGCAAGGGGCAGCAAAGGAAAGTAGCGGTAAGAGCCAGTTCCTGACGTGGACAAAATGAGAATAAAAGTTACAGTAGTCTTCTGAACTGCAGCCTGTGTTTGCCTCATGTTCACAATCTGTGTGTTAGGTTAGACAGCTCTCTCAGATATTCCACCAGAGTGACATTTTAAAAAAACCCTCCAAAAAGAGTGAGGATTTTTTCTTAAGTACTCTGTGTCTATGAGTAAATACAGGGCTTGTTTGAGAACATCAACTATTTCCTGTAAGTTGTGATGCTGACAAGACTGTCTGGAAATGATATCAACACTTTGAAAGATTTTTTTTTTCTTTTTTAACCACTGAATGAAAGTTTGTTAATAACATGGTCAAACCAAACAAGTGGAACCTTTCTCTGTAAAGAGGAAAAAAAAGTATTTTTCTTTTTTCCTCTTGAATAATGTATACCTGCCTGAGGTTTGCCACAAAGAATGAGTAATGCTGAAGTTAGTAGTGTATCAATGCCTATAAACAAGTTTATCCTCAGACTGTGACAACAGAAGTCTTCTTCACCTTTTTTAAATCAAGGGAGATTAGATATGAGAATAGTCAGTTCATAATCCACCCTGTTCTGTCCGATTATCAGGTTTGAAACTTTATCTGTTTGAAACTTTGCATATACGTAGTCACAACAAAGTAAGTAAAAGGCAAAGTTGCATCAGCTTTTAAGTTTACATGTTTTGCCTGTGATTCTCTAAAACAGACTCTAAATAACACTGGGCAATTTTTGCCTGAGAGAGTATGGCTTTTTTTTTCTTTTCTTTATTTCATAGTAATGTTAATAAAGGAAAAAAATGTAAATGACAACTTCAGAGATCTGAGACTTCTTTGGGCATCAAACACGATGCAGCCAGGTTATCCTCTTATATTTTTAATGCAGTTTTAGTATAATTTATATGGTAGCTTTGTAGGTTGACTTACATTTTTATCAGTGGTAGAGTAAATTCAGTAATATTTGATGAAACCCTGGCACGATTATTTTCTATAATGTCTTGTCTAGCATTCGTAGTAAACTTGCATAGTGCACACTATTATCATGTATGCTCTGGCTGAATGTAAAGAAGGTTATTATTTACATATCATGATAGTGCATTAATAACAGCATAATACTAATTCTTGTGTGTGGGCTCGAGTGTCTGTGAGATGGAATTGTTGCTTGTCAAATCTGTGTATTCCAATCATTATATTTTAATGCTAGTTGAAACATCGGGTTTTAGATTTTCAAAGCATTGTGCAAACAATGACTAATTACTTTCTGTTCATGCGAATTACCTCTTTTAGCACTTTATCAGGCAGTTGCTTTGAAATAAAACTATTTTACATTACAGTGTGAAAGAGTTAAAAAATTAGCAAAGACATTTAGGTAAAACCCAAAATTGTAATTACAAACAGGCAACTTTTGGTATGTATTTAAATTTTTCTTTTTATGTGGAACTTTCTTTCTAAGATTGGGGGGGTGTATATGTCTGAATATTTATGTCTGTTACAAATGCTTGACGATATTTTAATGTAATACTCTTAACAGAAACATTCTCAGATATTAACTGCAGCCACACTGGCAGTATCGCTTTAATAAAGGTTTGTGGGTAACACCAAATGTAACATTGTGAGAAAGTTTATGGTTAAATATTTTTGAACATGATAGGCTGGGAATCTGACAACCCTTTTTGTTAGGTGAAAGTAAAGTGGAAATAAATTACAAATTTAATACAGTTACAGTTAAAACAAACTGCCACCTGGTAGTAAAAGTATTGGCCTTGAACAGAAATATATTCTGATTAAGGTATTCTAACTGGTGTGTAAAATGAAGCCATTCATTCAATAAACTGACAACTTTCCAGTTGGTGTTTGCCCTTGCTTAATTTAGTTTCCTCAGCACAACTAGTGAGGTAGTCTGGGTCTGGTTTTGGGAATCCTGGGTGACTGTAAACTCGGGTATATTTCTCCCAAATATTACACCTCATGACTTAAAGAACAATTGGTTAAAAATAACAGCAGGCAGGCATGAGAAAGAGAGAAAAAAGTTTCTTTTCTCTTTCTGAAACTTTCTCAAGTTCTAACTTAGGAAGAAAACAATGTTATTTTCAAATACTTGTGATTAATACTATAACCAGCGTAGTCTGCACCCATCTATTGTATAAATAACATTGCCTGTTGACCTTTGGATACATTAATTACAGCATATCTGGTCTAGGTTCTATTATTTTTGTCTGTCCAGAAGATAAATAAAAGTGCCCTTTCCAGTTCTTCTGGAGAGGGAGAAGAACTTTTTTTTTTTTTGGTATTGTCATGAATTATGGAGTTCTTTTTCCTACCCTGTGCCAATGAAGTTCTCTTTTGACTTTAAAAAGATAAGCCTGCATCCAAAGAGAGAGTATTTGATTATTTTAAAGCTGTTTTCACTTCAGTTTTTATGGCACGTACAAACTTTCTGGACTTTGCTTTTTTTGGATTGTGTGTTTGCTAATTAAAAGAAAAACACAATGAGTTATGTCAGATGATGTGAAGGATTAAAGTACAATTACACCATTAGATAGTAAATGTTTACAAGGGCAAGACATGCAACTACTTTTTTCAGATTATGCTTATTATTCACTTCTTGATGCTGTTTTGCACCTAATCAATAAAGGGCCTTCCAGAACGTGGCTCCTTCGCCAGTTGTATACGTGCCCAGAACGTAAGAAACGCTGCTGGGGCAGAGGAGCACGGGGAGGGGAGAGAAGCGCTGGCATATTATTCTGACTTCTTGTCATGCAGACCAAGGCTCAAACGAAACACTGAGCAATGGGAGGATAGCTACCCTGGTCTAGATTTAAGTCCCCAGTGGACATTTTGTCACACACCAAAAGCGTTGCACAACTGAACACCATTCCACTTGATGTGTTGTCCGGAGTCAGAGGAGTCTCTGATTTGGCATCACGGGGTTTAGAAGACTGTGATTTAGGTGAACCGGCGCAGCTGTGTGTAAGAAACTTTTTTTAATAGCCATTATGTTTTATTCATGTTCTGTGCGATCAGATTCTTGTTTTCTAGTACCTTTAAAGTGGTTCTTTAAAATTTAATAATAACACCACCGGTGAAAAATACATCTAAAATTTGGTAGAACTTGCTAATCCTTCTATCAATTATTTTTACCATGGTCCTGCTGCATTAACTAAGGAATCTTACTCCTGCTGTGGATCTCTGTATATGGATTTAGTAAACCTATAGAGAGAAAATGCTCCACTAAATCACATAGCTGCCACGAGTGGCGCTTCCGTAGGACGTTTTTGCAGAACCTAGTTGGTTCCATCCTGTAAAGTTCGGTGGAACTTTTTGCATGATCGTAGGGGATGTGTGTGAGTACAACAGCTACAATAAGATTATTTCTGCCTTGAAAATAGGGTTATTTTGAATTGCAAAGTTTAGTCCTAATAGTAATTTTTACTTTCTTAGCTTCAGTTGATGCATGCCTAATTTGTCATAAGTCTGCTTTCCTTACAGGCTCAGATCCTTTTTTCTTTTTTTCCCTTAAATTTATTTTAAAATATTTAATTTTTAAAATGTTACTACCCCTTTAAAAACCTGTAATAAATGCTTTACAAGTGGCTAGACACCTTCCCTGGTGGTTTAATTTATACAAGCAGGAAACTTTCTCTCCTTCTTTCTCTCTCTCTCTTTCTTGTTTTCTTTAAACCAACTGACGTAATGCCAAACTTTGCTTTAAAAGAACAGACAGAAGTAATTGGTAGCTTTTAACTTTTAATAATGTTCTGGATTGGTTTTAGTGGCCAAACTGCAATTTTTTTTAAATTTCAAGTAAAAACGGGCTTGTGGCCTGAGGAAGAAAGGCCCTGTTGATGCAGTTATTTTTATTCTTGTTTTTCAATCTGTTATTAAAAATCTTTCCTGCTGAGCTCTGCTGGATTTCTCCAATTGCTCTTTGTGATGGCTGGTGCATTTCAGGTTATGGTAACTTAAACTGTTTTCTGAATTTTATTTTTCTGTTAATCCCATGGGCATTTTGAGCTGTTTTAACCTTTTTTTTGTTTGTTTGTTTGTTTTTATTTGATTCCCCCCAGCATTCCTTTTCTCTCGCCCAGCACCCGACTCCTTCTTTTGGAGAAACAATTTATTTTCATTCAGAGAGGAATAGTATGTTAAGCATACCTTTGGTGATATGAATATTATTTTCCTATTATGAGAGTATTCTACACCTGTTAGTGACGCTGATTGGGAAGATATTCAATACCCATTGCGGAAGACATGAGAGATCCTATCTTTCGGAGTGTCCACTTTCTGTGTGGTCTCCACCCCACGTCTTAAAGCTAAACCAGGTTTAAAACATGTTTAGTAATAGTTTCAAGTGATCTATATCTATTTATATTAAGTTGATATTAGAAACAAGAAATCCAACAAAAGGATTTTTTTTTATTAGCTTTACTTAAAAAAATCCAGTCTACACACTTTTGTTTCCTGATTTCTTTATTTTGTTTAGGGTTTTCTGGATCATTTCCTTAATTTCTCTTCTACGTCTGCTGAGGTTTTAAACACAAGCAAACTTTCTACCGTAAAAGACGGAGTTGGGCAACAGACTTTCTTGACGAAGTTGACGTCAGGACGACTTCATAAGTTGGCAAGTAGGGAAATTGTTCAAAGACTGAGTTGGCTTGTGCCAGTTTTCCCTTCCTTTAGGGGAGACACTCCACCCAGTAGGAGGTTACCCCACCCAATGTGGAGAGCTATAATTCAGTGGCAACACTTTAAATGTCAATCCTCCCTAGGGTTTAAACCCCAGACTTGTCTTGCCTCAATCTTTATATTTAATCTAACATTCAATCTGTTGAAGTAACATCTCATCTTCATAAGCACTTTTGGGGCCTGATCCTGCAATTCTCATTCTTCAAAAATACTCACTGACGTCAGGGGGTCTTTTGGATTCAGTAAGAGCTGCAGAATTGGCCTCTGCAGAGTTTTGTGTGTCTGTCTCTGTCTGTAAGTAAGATTGTGTCTGCCTGATGAATACTGTATAATCTGTGTTGTTAAAGATGAAATTGTAAAATACTTCCTTTGTAGTCTTAAAAATCTAAAGAAGTCCCAGAGTCGTAATGCTGTGAAACACATTTTCCTCAATAAGCAGAGTGCACTTATTTGTAATTTAAAATTTTCTCAGGTTAAAACATGAGTTAAAAATGGTCCAACTATCTAGAATTTTAATTATTTCTGCCATATTTTCCTATATTTCTCTATATCATGCTGTAGACATATTTTTAAATGCTGCTTTTGGCAATTTTTTCATCTCTAATGGAAAATGAAAATCACAGCCTGTAGCTTAGTGCTCACAGTACATTGGGGTACTTAGATAATACTGACAATGCCCAAGGAAAAATTTAGGTTTGAGGTATTGTCAAAGTCAACATGTAATTTTTATAGGTACATTTTACTTCATTGTGTTGTCTGTTCTCAGGCACTTTTCGGATCCCCCACTACATTTAGCAAGACTGACAATGCAGGAGGGAATGTATAATTTTGCAATATTGCAAAAACATGACAGGAAAATCGCTGATGTTGTTCCTCTCTGTATTTTGAAAATATTCCAGCATTTTTAGTTTACTGATATATCTGTGAAAAAGAGTCTGTAAAAGATGATGTTAAAAATCATCAATGCGCACATGTTTCTCAGCAAGATTTACTTAAAGAGTGTTCTTCAGTTTTGCCTCAAACCACTTCAAGCCACCTCTGATCCAAGAATGTACCAGTTCTTGGTTCCTGGAAGATTAAGCATGACAGTTTCTATTATATAATGAACAGCAGTATTGTTTGAACAAAGGTAACATATTTTGATTTGTGTACCTTTTTTTGGCAGCTGGCACTAGTGCAGGTCTAAAATGAGTGGTGATCTAACAGTGTAAATATCTGAATGTTCTTGAAACACACGGTATAGATGTAATGTGTTTAAATCATTGAATCTATCTACCTATATTATATAGAATGTGTATGTATGTGTATATACAAAGCCGTAAATGGTGTGTTCTGCTATCTGTAGCCTTCAAATGTGTATCCGTTGGGTATTGCTGACCTACTTTGCAAAGTCTGCAAGTTTGAAGTACATGCTGAAACTTAAAAAATTAAACATACAGCTTGGTGTCTCACAAAAAAAAAAAAAAAAGCAGGGGAATTTTTGCTGGTAGCTAATTAAAAAAAAAAAAAAAAAGGCATAGTCTGCCCAGCCAAATACCTTGCAGACTCCTTTTGGATATCCAGTGACTTTACAGGGATTGTTTTAAAAACAAAATCTCAATTTATCTAAAAGAAGTTTGAAGTAGATACTGAAGTTAAGTATTGCCTAAAATTCCTATGTTCAGATGTGGTTTAATGGAAGTTAAATGAGTTAGGATAAAGCAATTTTCTTTGGGGGTAGAAGGTTTTCAGTGTTTCCAACATACGAGTCTTCTTGACTTTCTCACATGCCACTCTTCAGGCAAATGCTGTGAGTTCTGTGGAACATCATCCAAAACTTACTATGCAGATGAAATGTTGCTTCATGAATTCAGTTAATGAAGGAAAGATAACTCCAATTTCAGTTTCCTAACCTGAATGTAGTTTGCTTTTCTATTTAGTGTTCTCATTGTTAGCATATCAAATACACTCACCAGACGTAGGCCAGCTGCAGTTGTAGAGTAAAAACCAAAAATGCAATACATGTTGATTGTTGCTGAGCCTTCTCCTGCACAAATAGATATGGACACGCATGCACACACACGAGTAATAAACCTTGCCCCAAACACCTGAGGCAAAAGCTTGTGAAAATAGATTAGCCTTACCATGTGCCTTGCAGGTAAACTGTATCTGCCTCTGCTAGAGAAATGGAAAAGGGCAGCTCTTGAGCAGAGGCTGCCTGCCCGCGCTGCCCTGGCACCCAGCTGTAAATGCTCAAGTCTGGGGGCTGTCAGTAAAAACCCCACCTCTCTTTTTAGCTGTGACAATGGTAGAAAGGAAGAAAAACAGTAACTCAGGTTTCCCATCTACTGTATATACTATTTTCTTTCTTTGGCCTGCTACAGACATCTGAAATTTATTCCATCTAATTTGTCTCCTTCTACATTCTTCAGTTCTGGAGTTTTCTTCAGAGCTGAACTCCTGTTCGCGTGTTGCGTCTATCGTGAAAAAAAAAGATAGTGTAATGGATTAAATTAATCCTGTAATAGTTGTTTGAGCATACTGTAGGAATGTAAATAATTTTGTGGCATTGAGTTCATGTTTTTCATGTCTCTTATGGGGGGTAAGATCAGAAGTTACCAACAACATATATCTGAGTCATTCAGCTACAATAAATCTTCTAACAAATACCTACCCTTTGCACACCCAGAGATACTCTTCAAGATTGTTGAAACTCTGCACACACCTGTATCTTATGTGTAAGTACATGTGCGCGACTAGCGCTTCAACTAAAACCAGGTAGTATGCTAGGCTACAGCAGCCACAATCAAAGGAGTCCACGGACAAAATGTTTGATTGCCACTTGATTGTAGCAGGCTGCATGGCCTTCGAGGTTATCTTCTCCCTGAAAAAAAAGTCCTGAGGAATCATTAGTTGAAAAGAAATGTGGGGTATGGCACTGACTCCAGCTCTGCCGCAGTTCAGGATACAAAGCATTAAGTGCTTCATCAATATCAGGTCAGAAGTGATCTTGCATAATGCACTTTTATCTAGGTATCATTCTCTTATATGTAAAGTATGCCCTGCCTTGTCTCTGTTACTCTGTCCGTTTCTCACTCATGCATATCGCTCTCCCTTTGGCTGCTACATGCACATACATTCATTCTAAAAATACACGGAAATGGAAGTCCATCTGTGTTGCATAATTTTTTTACAAAAACACCAGTGTTTGTATTGTTCTTTCTCTGAGCCCTTAATGAGTTTAAAGAATTTAATGTGACTTAATGAGGGTTCTTACTCTGTTTCTGACACAGACACTAATGAGAGAAAAGTAGAACAAATTGAAAACCAACTTTTACTTGCTTGTTTCATGATGTCATCAAATGCAGGATGTTACAACTCCTGGAAAAACTTACAAATCTAGGCAAGAATGCATTTTGCATCACTGCCTTTCAGTTGTTTGTGATACGAAGTTAGTTAGCAGGAAAACAAAGCTTAGACATAACGTGTTGTTTGGTTTTTTTTTTTTTGGGGTTTTTTTTTTTTTAGTGCTTAGGATGGTTTGATCTTTTGGCAAATGCTTTTTGGAAAAGTGAATCTAACTTTTTTTGCCTGTCAACCTGGCAGAAACTTAGATATGACTGAAGATTGATTAAACCCCTCTGATTATGGCCCTGATCTCCCCCTGTACTTGGAAGGGACAAAAAAATTCTGCCAGCTTCATCTAGAGTAAGATCCCATCCTCATTAGGAGACTTCGCAATTCTGTTTCAGCTTCCTGAGACGGAAATGCAAATTTTGGGGCTTCATGTTACACTTACTACAGTTTGGTACTTTGCATCAGTTTCCCTGGACAAAGGACACAGTAACAACATTTTGAAAAGATGCACCTTGCTCTTCTGCTGCCCCACTCAAGGTGGTCAAGGAGTATTTCAGTGCATGCAGCTGCCCTTCAGCTGGACCTCAGTTTGGTCTATCACCTTTAACGGTGATTATTGTGGTTTGAAAATAATTCACTTGCCAAAGCAGAATGAAAATAAAAAGTAGGTTTAGGAAATGTACCTGCTTCTGAGCGCTGCTGCTACTCACTGGCTTCATGGCCATGCTTTCATCTTGTCCTCACCAACTTCTCTCTGAAAGAAATGTGGAAATAGCAGTAGAGTGACTGAAGCACCAGTATCATAGGTATATACATGGAAGCAGGCACCAATGCCCTCACCAATTTCATGCCATGCCACGGGCATCAGAGTATTTTTATCAGGCCAAGGGAAGCGGTGACCATCATCGTCCACAGAATGGGCTTTTGATATAACCAAAGTGCAGAAAGTTGCAGCATAGTAAACAAAATGTTTTTCTATACCATCTGATTTTTTTCAGCAATTGTTAATATTTTTAATATTATCAGATAAATTGCACGGTGGTGTGATTTCTTAGGTTGATGTTAACCCTTGGCTCTTCTATGATGAATTTTTTGGCTTTGCATTTTACCTTTTCACAATTACTTGTTGGCTTCATATTTTTTGACTGCAACATGAAATAGTTAAAAAAAATTAATAAGAATTTGAGTTGAAAATATGGACATTTCTGACCAACTTTCTTGAGCATTTTCATGCAAAGAGAAAAGAAAGTAACTTGTTTGGTTGGTTTTTATGTATATATATATGTGTGTTTGTGGTTTGTTTTTTTTTTAATAAAGGTTTTCATAATTTGATAATTGAATAAACATGAGTATATTCTGAAAATATTTCTCACAAATGACAGGTCTGAGTTGATAGCTTGTAGGCAGAGTCTAGAGCTGCAAAACTGTTTTCTGGTGTTTTAAAACCACTGGAAAGTAAGATTTATTGGACCTTAAATATCCCAGTGGTGCAAATTTATTTGGTGTTCATGGCAGTCTCAGCTTAACTTTCCTTGGAGATTTGTTGTGGTACTGCATTATCTAAGGAACATTTAAAATGGGTTTGTCTAGGTTTTTTTTTCTTCAGTCGTTACTCAATTTTTATTTGTACACGTGAAAATCTTTACTAACAAAGATGACCTGGCAGCTTTGCTGAACTTTCTAAAGCAAAACATTTCACCTGAACAGGACAAAATTAAGAATCTGAAAAGCTGGCATTTTAAAAGATTTTTGTATCAATCATGGTGTGTGACAGTGGCTAGTCGTCAATGGAAAGGAGCTTAAAAAACAGTCACAGGAAAAAGAAGCAGCAGTTGTGGAATTTATTTTATTGGGTGAAAGGAGACTCATGGTTAAGCAAGTTTTACCTTCTTGGGTCTTCAGAATTTATTGCCCAAAAGACACATGTCTGAATAAAAAGAGAACTAGGATATTGTAAAATCTGCTATGACGTGAAGTGCTTTCACTGCATATAAATACCATTTATTTTTTCTCTCCAGCATACTGTGACTTCCTCTGTCTTGTCAGAAGGAATTTCAGATGCGACCTTACCAGAGTAATGCTGCCATAAACACTGCAGTCCTCACCTGTATCTCTGTGCAGTGCAATGGTCCATGATAGTTTTCACTGGGTTACTGTGCTTCTTTCAGTCCGGAATGGGACTGCATTGACTTTACTTTTGCAGAAAAAATACATTTTCTTGGACATTTCTTTAAAATGCACTATAGGAGAGAAGGAAGGGCAAGGAAAATGGAGAGAGTGCTCTGATATATGAGCTGAGATTATGGATGTTGTAATGCCATTTTTTTGTAGGACTATAGAAAAATCACATTGGGACCAAAGTTCCTGTGGATTACCATGTGATATTTATTACCATTTTCCTGTGTTTTCCCTGGTTAGGATCTAATCCTTCAGTGTCTGTAGCTACATAGAGTTAAGAATTTGTCCATTCAGAGAGGAAAACCTTGCCAGCTATGGGATTTCACTGTTTCATTACCTGTATTTATTTATTCCTCCCTTCTAAAATTTCTGAGAGCGAGGCGCTTGAGAGTGGAAGGAAGAGATGGAGGATAGGTAAACTGAGTGCGTAGCAGGAGCACGTATCTGCTCAGTAAATAGTGTTTACTGATTACTGTTTACTGTCAAGCAGATTACTGCAGTTATATTTCTGTGAAGCAACCCGCACACAGCCAGTGCAAAGGAATGAAGCGAAGTCGTGTGCAATTCTGAGGTAACTAAAAGACGTGCTTGTGACATACTCGTAGCAAAAGCCATTTTCGGCTGCCCGGTACCCTCCTCAAATGCTATAATTTTGTGAGTGACACATTTGATTATGAGCAGCCATCAAAACACTCATATGCATCTTGTTTGGAAGAAGAATGTGCTTGAATTAAATGTTTGCAGGTTCTTTTAATTTGCTCGTCAACTTCCTGCCCTTTTTCAATTTGTTCAATAGTTATTCAATTTTGGAGTTTCTTTAAAAGAGATGATAACGTATACACTTCTGCATTCCTTACTTGGGCAGAGCTTCCATTTGCTTCTTTGGAAGAGTTGATCTGTGCAAAAGCTGCTGCCTGCTTTTGCCTTCATATGGATAGGATTTGGTTAGTATAGGGGTTCCCTCATCCTTAAAGCTCCCTTACTGTCATGAGCTTGTAGCTTCCTTGGCGATAAGATTTTCAATCTGATTTTGAAATCCTTCTGTCATGTTTTAGGGAACAGTATGAACTGTCTTATTAGAGCTGGCAGTAAGGAAAAGGAATGGAATCTGGGCATGTGTTACCTCTGTGTTAGGGGGAATAAGGTATAAAAAGCCTCTGCTGAGCTTGCCTGGTGATTTTTTGGTTATTGTCTTCTCATGATGGAATACGCACATAGGAAAAACACAGAAGGTAATGTTTACTTTTTGGATGCTTTATCGTCAAGCACAGAGAACTGACAGTTTCATGGTTAAGTGCCTAAAGTTGTTTTTGGCTTTGCAGTTGTTGAATTAATCACTGCAAAGCTAACTAATTGTGTACCTTTTAAAGCTTCTCTCCTTACCCTTTTAATGAAAGGGAGATATTTTGCTCTTTCTGACTTCGGAGTCAGGCTATCCCATTAACTATTAGCAGCAAGCTCTTCAGCTTTTACTTTCTTGAGTTACCTCAGGAGTCGTTCTTCTAGTAGATGGTGAATTTACTTACTGATCCAGTTATTTATAGCCTTCAGTGCCCATGCTATAGAATGAGCCAAGTGTTTTAAAAAGTTTTTTAAAACACTTTTTACAATTTTATGGAAAACTCTGGCTTCTTAATTCCAAGTTTACAGATGGTACTACTGCTACTGTTTTGATTTGTGAGACATTATCTTGGTGTCTTACTGAGATGTTTCATAGCCAGAATTTAGAGTTTCAGTGTTGCTTTTTTTCTCTTTTAATTTTTTTTTTCTTCCTTAAATGTTAGACATGGACAAAAATGAGAAGAATCTTATCTTTATAGTGAGCTGTTCATCAGAGCTGATAGAACTGCAGGCTAGTTAAACTTCTTGGTTTTACAAAAGACGAAAAAGTCATTGCAAAGATTAGCTTAATTTCTGGCAATAATTTTACTAAGGGAAAGATAGAATCAAAGGATGAATGGACAAAGTTGGGGTTTTTTTCTGAGGCTGTGTAAGCGTTTTTCTTTTTAATAAAAAAATTAATATAAAATTCAGTGTTTCCCACAAGAGCACCTTAAGAGATTTAGCATAAAGAAAGTGCATTTGAATTCAAAGACGCTGGAACATTTCTTAAGGCTTTGAAAGCAGTAATCCAACAGGTATATAAAGCTGTAATGATAAATATGATGATTTTTTGTATCTAGTGTTGTTAAAATACATGGTTTATTTTACTGCATGTTCAGATTAATGCTATTTATTTAAGATATCCAATTTATTCTGCATTTTAAGTACAAGTCTCCTGGCTTCTCAGCTTGCTTTTTTTATGTCAGCTGGCTCATTTCAACTCAAACAAAGGTTTCACTTCAAGAACGTTTTATAATTTAAAAAGAACCTCTAATTGCAGTTGGAAATTTTGTATATATAACTAAACTAACAAGTCTGTGTATTGTATGGGAGAGGCTCTAGCGATATTATTTATCTTAGGGTCCACATTATTTGAAGGCAGGACTAATGACAGTGAATCATGCACACTGTATATTAATGTAGTCCACTTTCAGCACTATATAAATAGTATTGTAAATACACACCTGCAGAGTGTCTGCAGTTATATGGTCATTGCACAGAGTCCCTCTGTGCTCTCGTAATATATATCCAGTATATATCTCTGTGTTTATCACATCTTGCTAACCAAGGCAGCATACTGCATCTGCTGTTCCTCTCAAGGAGCAGTCCATAAAATGAACACTGTGAAACCAAAATTTTGGGATGGCTTTAAGCTGAACACATGGACATACTGTTTCTTGGTCTTTTCATACCTGCCCAGTCCTTTTCCCTGCACAGGGCTAGCTGCACAAGATGAGCTGGGTATTGATCCGAAATGTAGGCTGGTCCTCTGAGTGTGGCAGAAGACAAGGTGTGACTTCAATCAGTGGGAGGTTGCTTGGTTTCCCAAAGAGGGATGTAGTGAAGAACTAGTCAGAAAAAGCCATTACTTCTATCAAAAGTCTAAAAATGTGTCAGCTACGCTAGCAGCAGGTTCTTTAGTTGTCATCCGCTGCCGCAGCAGGGCCCTCATCCTAAACTTTTCCTTTATTTCAGCAAGCAGCCTCGCCAGTGCTGTCAGTTCCCCTGTGGTGTTTGCATACACATATTCAGGGTAGCCCAGAATCTAAATATGTGTTGCTGGGTGCCTGCGGTAGCTGAGGCTCTTTCCTCCACTGCACCTTGGAGCCTGTTCAAGCCTGTGGTAGAAATCCTGGGCTGCTCACAGGGCCTGATTCTTCCATGGGGGTTGAGAGGCTGCTGGCTCAGGGGAGACCACTGTGTCCCCTCGCCACCTTTGCAGGGGTGGCTCTTCACCCTGACCAGCACCTTCCTCTCTGTGGTGGCCCTACAGTGTCCTTTGAATGACTCGGGCTGGCTGCCATCCCAGGGATGCTCCTTTGGGTTTGCCAGTGGCAGCTACCACGCGTCTGGGAGCATGGCTGGGAGCTGGATGCTCAGGTGCCTGTTGGATGTGCAAAGTGGGGGCGAGTGCCAGATTTGGGGCCCCCACCCCCTCTGCAGCAGGGGCATGTAGGTGGACCCCATGTTATGGGCTGCAGCCGCTGATGTCCTTGCTGTCCCCAGGGAGGAAAAGGAGCCCCTGTCTAGCATTCAGAATGGTGAAGGACAGGAGGTAGAGGGGGATCTCCTTTTTAAAAAGAGTTGTTTTTTTTTCTCACCCCTGTTCTTTATTCATAAACCTAATGCAGTTCCACAATTCCCAGACATGTAAAGCTGCAGGGCTTTTTTTGTTTTGTTTAAATCTTTCTGAACCAGCCAAATTTCTGAGGTTGGCACGAGGTGCAGCCAGTACCCATGGCCTTCCAGGGCTTGCTTGGTCTAGAAGTCTGCAGATGTTTTCTGCTGGATCTGGCTCTTAATGAACAAAAAATTTTTTGGCGTGCTTATTTATTTATTTTCAAGGGGAAAATGCGGTTTAAAACGTTGATAATTATGTTTTACATGAACTATTTTATGTGACTGTATGGGAAAATGAATGCTCATCAATTTAAAAAAAATTTTCTTTATTCATAAAGCATTCATATTTAAAGTGATGTCTTTTTTTCTTTTCCCCTCCCCTCCTTAATGAAAACAGGGGTTGAGGAGTATTACAAATAATTACGGTTTTTTTATTACATATAGTCCTGCATCAGAGTTCTTGAAGACGGCCCACTGTGATCCTCTGGTGAAAATACCAGGGCATTCCAAAAGCTTTATAGTTATCTGTTCTCACTGCTCCTTTCTGCAATATACACATAGTAACTGAAAAAAGGAAAAAAAATAAAATCCAGGAGGGGTCCACCTACAGATGAGCATAGATCAGGCACATACTTCTTATTCAAAATGATTATTTTTTGTTTGCAGCCATCAGGTAGTACTTCCCACCGTCAAAACCCAGCTTGTTTGCTCTTTCAGAGGGAATACTTATCTCAAAGCTGCTGTGCATTTTAATCAAGGTTCCCAGAGTATTTTACAAGCAGTAATTGCCTCTTAAGGACAGGATGAAGTATTATACCCATTGTACTGATGGGTGAGCCAGGGCACAGGGAATCTAAATAACTGCAGTGTTAGTGAGCCAGTGGCAAATCTGTGACCAGAGCTTTGGTGCCTTCACTCCTGGTGCTGCTACCTCCCCCTCAACCCACCAGTTTTCCTCTCTTTTTTAAAATCAAAAATTTCAGACATTGACTTTTTTTGTTACATATTATATGGCAAATGCTCTACTTGCTCTGAAGTTCATGTAAACCTGCGTGTGAACATGCTTTTGTTTTACATGTTTGCAAAGCATGAAGGCCGGTGTGGTGGGACTTCCCTTGAATTCTGAACCTTATGCTTTGCCCTCTGTGTCTCCGGTAAGCCACTGGATCATCCCCAAAATAGCTCCTGTGGTGTCTATTACTGATGTATCACTGTGCTGTGAGTGACATAAAGAATTCCACTTTTCAGCACAACAGTTCACTCGCTAAATGATTCCCCAGCATGATGCTTGCTCTGTCTTGTATTTAATTATCTTGTAATTATCAAAATAGTAATGAAGTTGTGCATAAGAAGTGTATGGATCAATAAAAACAACTCAAAATTACAAAGGAGCTGACAGGCTGAGCCCAGACATTCTTTGGATGTTAGTTTCCATTTTTATGAAAAGCTTTTGTCTTACTTTTTTAAACAACACCAAAAAAAAAAGGATTTAAAGTTCTTATTGTTTATTCCAAGCTGCTGATGATCACGCATAGATTCTCAGTGCTTTGCAAGAGGCAGTGTGAGTGCTAATGAAAGTTTGTATTGGAGTGGTCCCTAAGAATATGATCATTGTTACAGATTTATTAACACCATGAAAGATTTCCTGTCCCAAAAAGTCTGCCAGTAAACGTCATAATCCTGAGTGGGCAGAGCCATGTGGTAGGTTTGACTGAGTCCCTTTGACAATTATATCATTTATTTAACTGTCTATCTTTAGAAGTTGGGAGGCTAACCTTTGGTTTCAGAGGCATGCTGAAACTCTCGCGCTGCATGCATGGCGAGGGCAATGGAATACCAGAGTGCTTGCTTGCCTTTAACTACTAAATAATGTGGTTGCACATGACACAACAAGAACAGAGGTATAATCCTGCCCTGTGAAGCAGGTCACATGTTTCAGGTTCTCTCTGTAATGTATGCAAAGTAGCTGCTTAAATCATTACAAGTGTGTAAATCATCTTCTTCATAAACAATACCATCAAGGTACAGTCAGGCAACATGTCTCTTATGGGTTGACTGGAGCTGGAATTTCTTTCAGATGTTGAGGAGGTATGTCAATGCATGTGAAGCAGATTTGTTGCTACAGTGTGGTCTCTGCAATGTTTTGGATTTATAAGACGAATATTGCTAAGGCTGCCTTCTTCACATTGAAATGCAGTGAAAGGAGGAGGAAGATGTGAACGAGGTAAATGCGCAGTCTATAGTTCCAAGGCTTCCATGAAAAATTTGCTCTTTCCTTTTCCTCTGGCTTTGTAAGTCATGCAACAGATAACCATTTATTTCTCTGTATAAGTTTAGTAAGTATTCGGAGCTCCTGTTCCTATGTCTGTTGTGCATTTGGGAGGAAAAGATTTGTTGAGCAGTATGTTAGACTCGTAACTTCTGTTTTTTCCATCATTTCCCTGCATAGGTTACGATACTGGTTTTTTCTGTCTTTCTTTAACGTGCCGATGTACTTTCTGTAACTCCTAAGTAAGACTCCACACCTCTTTAATGAAAAGTTGACTAGTTCAGTGGTGAGTGAAACTGAAAGCGAGACCTAATCTTAAGAACCTTGCTGTACTTCTGCATAAAGTATAAATATGTGCCATTATCATTATTTATTATTATTATTATTATTATTGGACTTTGTATTTTCTTTGGGGGGGAGAGTGGGGAGAGGTAGATACACTGTATCATCACCTCCCCACCCCCAAATTTTTATTTTGAATCACTTTAAATAGTTGTTTGGGATGTCTTTATTACAGTGAATCATGTTTTTAATATCTGTTTTAAACACATGTGGTGAGTTCATACTAGGGCAATGGAACCTTCTTTCATTTGCTAACATGCAGTGATTCTACAGCATATAAAACGCCCCTGGTTTATAAACACAGGTAGACCATCTATGCAGAAATCCTTCCCCTGAAATGATAGTCAGATAGTTTTGCTTAAAACGTGAATGCAGAGATGGTGACTCCATAAATGCAGTATATTCTCCTTTTGCTCAGAGATACTCTGAGTTACAATTATCCAACATGGATTTTTTAATAAATACCAGTGAAACGGCACTGGTAGAGGTTCTAATACAACTGGCAAGATGCTGGCAGCAGCCATCTGGTCTAATAAGCGCTACTAGAACATCGCTTTTCCTACTTCCTATATCTGTGCTGTGTCCTTTAGTGATGGGAAGAAAAACACGACCAGCACTCATCAACTTTCAGCACATGTGGAAACAAAGCTAAAGAGCAGGGGCATCCCCAGTACATTGGCAATTTGCTGAGCGCCTGCGGGCTGCATGTCATTTGCATTGAAAATACGGAGATTGCTCCTGCCTTTATCTTGGCCGGGGGACTTGGCTGGTGGGGGCAATAGGGCTCAATACGGCTTGTTTTTGCCTGGATCCCAGTGGTTTGGGTCCGGCGGGAGCGCCGCGGGACGGGACGTGCCGCTGCTCGAGGGGCAGCCGCCCCGACCTTGTCCTACCCAGCTCGGCGCTGGCATCCCCGCCCTGCCGGTGTCGGGGGTTACGGGACCCGGCTGGTCTCCACCGGTGCTTTTCCATCCAGGCCTGCTGCTCTGCTCGGTGTGAAGCTCAGCGGAGGGCCGGGGGAGCCAGTGCCTCGCACAGAAACCCTTTTGTGTGTTTTTTAACCAGTTTATTAATGAAAGACAAATAAAAAAAAAAGAGGAAAAAAAATCCAGTTTGGGCTTTTTCAATAGAGATAACTGTTATCTCTTATTAAAGTCTACGTAAGTGTAAGTAATTGCCTGCACTTGGCTCTGGTACAGTGGAAAAGCTGTGATCAGCAAACCCGCATTGTACTGGGCATGTAAGGGGAAGTTATCGGATGATATGGGACGTGTTGGCCTTAATGCCTGTCCTGCCTCTCCTGCCTCGTTTACTTGCTCTGAAAGTCTTTGAAGACTTAGTAACAGTGGCTTGTGAGGGGGCGGGGAGCGGGTACCGCGCTGACTTTGAGCGAGGAAAGTTTTGTTGGGATCGCGCTTAAAAAAAAAAAGAAAAAGAAAAGAAATAGTATCCCGGCTGTGGTGCGGTGTCAGTCCGGCAGCTTTTGTTGAGCGCTGAAGTTCTGGGCCCATGTCGTGAATGAACATCACCGAGGAGCGCCGGCGGGCGCGGGGCGGGCTCCCGCGGCTCTGCTGCCGCCGGGCTGCGCGGGGAGGGAAGGAGCCGGCGCTTCTCCTTCCCCCCCGGGTCCCGGCACCCCCGACAGCGCGTTCGGCGAGAGCTGAAAGTTCGAGTGAGCCTGTGTGAGTGTGTCGGGGGTGCAGGGCTGCAGGTCACGTTTGCAGTCGCATGAAGCGCCGCGCAGCCGCCTCTCGCGTGTGTGTGTCCGTGTGCCAGCGCTGGCTGCCTTATCGCAGGAAGTGTTGCGGAAAGCAGTTGCTCCCTCTCTCCCTGCCCGGTTCCCAGAACGCGGTGATTAACCACTCTTCCCCCCCGCGCTGTCACTCAAGTGCTGGGCAGAAAACAGCAGTCACGGCTGTCCCGCTCCAGCTTCAGGATAATCCTCTCTCTCAATATATTCTCTCTCCCTCTCTGTTTTTTTTTTTTTTTCTCCTTAAATAAACTTAGATAAAGCCATTAGAATGGATATAGTATTTTTTTTTCCTTTGCCCTTCCTTCTGAACGCCTTTATATGTACATATATGCACATATACATGAAATATATATTTTTTAATACTGTAACTATATATTACAAATAATAGATGTATGTACATAAACTCCAAAATTCTATTCCACATTCTGTAGTGGTAAGCCTGACCTAAAGCAAGTACAGCTTTTGCTGTTCATAGGCTGGCCCTTTCTGGGACATCATTGGAAATCACTTTGTTGTCCATACCTTCTGGGTACTTTATTATGAGGAGGATGTGAGCCTGATCAGTTTGCATGGAAAGAACTCCAAACCTGAACATTCTAGATTGAGAAGTAGATACCAGGATAGTTCATTAAAAATCCTCTTAAACTGCTATTTTTTCACTTGTGCTATTAAAAACTCATGAAATGGAGGTCTTCAGATATTTGCATGCTAAGATTTGTAGTATCTCGATATATAAAATGAGTACTCCAAGAAGCCCAGAGACTAGTATTCCCTTTTGGAAAATTAATCCTTTAATATATTTGTTTCCAGATTGTGGTCTGCAGACACATATAATCATGGTATGATGCTGATCTGCAGTATCATATCATCCATTTAGAAATTTTAATTAAAAGTTTGATGTGAAGGCTGCATAGTAGTTCCCTATTATGTTTGAAGTTTGACAGTGGTCCATCATCCAAAAATTTAGGAATGTTCTTTCAGGAGAATTATGGTCCTAGATCATTACATTTTGCTTTCATTTCATCCTGTAATTTTTTTCTCTCCTTTCAAACATGATTAAAACCAATGGGAAAGGAAACATTTGAAATGATTTGCAAAGTTATTTGATTTTTATAAAATTAAATGGTGTGATGTGCTGTATGTGCCAAACAGCAGACAGACTTTTAGCTCCCAAATTAAGTAAACTTTTTTTTTTGTTCTGCTTTAAGCCCATTGAGACTTCTGCCAGTTAGGTTTTTCTCATCTGTGATCATCTCATGGATAATAGTCTGATGTTGCAGATACTTGCAGGAACATAGCGAAACTGGTAGCATCATGTATGTGGTTTTATTTTTAATGTATAGCATATTAAGGCATATTTCTATCCTATGAAAGTACTGCAGTATATATTAAACAGTTGCTGGACTCCTAACTAATCTAATATGAATAACAAAGGTACACAATAATTAATGGTTAAGAAAAAAAGTTTTTCTTTAAATTAGAGAAGCTCATATTTAAAAAAATACTTAGATATTTACCTTTGAAAAATAGGACTTTCAGATTTTGGTCTGTGTTAAGGCCTAAGTCTACACAGCTTTATGTACTGTTTGATTGTGTATATTTACCAATATTTACTTATATTTATATTTGCTGCCAAAGTTCTAAGTAATGTCACGCAACAATCCTGGTGGAAATGGCTAGCTAAACACCTGGAACCAGTTTGTGGAAGTGATTAAATCGACTTTTGCCAGAGACTTCCTATGCTGGTGCAGTGACACTATTTTCTCCATTTTACATTCTGCTTAGCGAGTCTTATTTTCAAAACTAAAATTAACAGAAACGGAGAAAAGGAAAAAAAAACCGCAACAGAAAATGTACTTTACTTTTCCATTCTATGTATGAAAACAGAGTGTAAGATGATGAAATTTTTACCTCTACAATGTCATAAACCGAAACAATTGGATGAACATCTGTACAGTGAACAACTCACATGTAATTCTTTGTTTAAATTAGTTTTAAATACAAAACAGATTTGTAAACCTTTTTTTCTTTCCTGCATACCTTGAGCATCAATGAATTGATGAGCAGTACTTTAAAGAGATTTTTAATGATTCTTAATATAATTCCAGCTTT
The DNA here is from genome assembly GCA_035584735.1 of Pseudotriccus pelzelni. Lineage (NCBI taxonomy): Eukaryota > Metazoa > Chordata > Aves > Passeriformes > Tyrannidae > Pseudotriccus > Pseudotriccus pelzelni. The sequence continues at coordinate 136,054,755 of JAWMRA010000078.1, read as the reverse complement.
CACAAACCATAAGAAAGCTTTGTTATCTGGTAAATAGAGCACATGGAATGAAATCTGTAATATATATCAATGTAAAACCACATGTAAACACAAAAGATGGTGTTGAGCCCTGTAACTACTTAATTAAGTGCATACAGATACGACATATACAAGTCATTATACAAAGGAAAACTCCTTCCTTTGATAAAACAACTACACATAGTGACAGCTGACATATTTTAATAATTATTTCCTAAGTTTTCACTTTTCAGAAATACAGTGAAAACATAAATAATTTCTTTTAACCTCTTCGTATGTGTATGTTGATGTTTTTGGCCTGTCAATTTAAATCACAACTAAAATTAGTGATGTATAAATTACTGTGATTAAGGTCTGTATTCATGTAAGTGACCACCAGTGCCAATAGTGCAATGAATTTGAAATATGCCGTGTACTTGTTTGTCTTTACTTTTTGAGGTATTTGGCAAAAAATCATGTTATTTCATTAAATCAGTAACGTGTTGCATTTTTGAAGTGGCACATGGCAGAAATACTAAGTTCTGTTTTCAGATTACCTAAATATTTGTTGTATTTTCCAAATATGCCCTAGGTGGGGTATTGTATTAAACAAGTTGATAGTATGTAGTTCATAGTGTATTCTTCCTTCTTAGTCTAAAAACCTGAGCAGATTTTTGATCCTGATCTTCAGATTCTGGGACTGGGAGAGAGTCAGCCACAGTAATTTATGTAACACAAGAGAAAATGCCAGGGGAGATTGAGTCCAGGGATTGGAGTTAATATCTTGAGCAAAGGCCGTGGAAATAAGGATATATATTTATATTAATTAATTACAGAGCATTAAGAAAATAAGACCAAATTTAGAAGACCTCTTATAATTAATCATGGCTTTGCCGGAATAATGTCTACTTCTGACTTCTCCAGTGCCTCTTGCAATAAAGTCTGGAAGACACTATTGGACTGAATGTCCAAAGCTTTGTGCACAGTCTACTCACACGGTAACACAGTGCCAGACCTGGACTACCGAGAACAAGTATTCAGCTGAGAACTATTAACAGAAGAAAAAACCCAAAGTTGTCACAGCTGTGTCCTTTTAAGGTCAACACCAAAAAGACTTGTCAAGTTGACAGAGGAATATGACTTACTGATGTAACCCAAGGCAAAAGAGATAAGCAATAAAAATAGTGATACATTTCTGTTTGATAGAGTGACTTCTGACAGCTTACAGAGAGAACCAAGCAGAGAAATGCACGGAGTTAGTTACTGAGACAGTGAAGCTGATAAATCACATAGAGATTTGATTGTACCAATTCCAGTGGGTTTTGGAGCCTGATTTGCTATTTTTAATAAGGACTTAGGTAAATTGGTCAAGATATGCCAGAACTTAATTTCACTGAAAAAGAACTCCTTAAACTACTTGGTAAAAAGGTAAATATAGACTGATAGTTTATTTCTAATAGTGCTGTTCTTTAGTATCCAGATGAGGAGATAAGAAAAAAAATTGATTAGACTTTCAGTATTCAAGCAAACTTTTTATTTTGGAGAAAAGTATGCCAAAGATAGGAATCTCACTCATAAAAGGGGGTCCCTGGTTGGAAAGGGAATGTATTGCTTGATGTGGACCAGTTCATCACCCTTACATCTGGTGTCAGTATGGTATGGCCAGTTTTCTGTGCGTTTTAAACGTGTTTATAGTCAATGTGAACTAATAACTGCTTTTGTAACCTGAACTCCCGTGTAGCACAGTGCGCCAAATTCTACCCAGAGCATAGCTTTGCTGTGTAATACAAAAGCTGAATATCATTAGCATATCTTACAGAAGTATAGTTTCAAAGCATTTTAATGACAAGGAAGGCATTTTAATCCTCCTCTGCATGTTATTTAATGAATCTGTTTGCTTGCAATAATGATTTTGCTTTTCTGAAGACAGCACTTGTATTTCCTGACAGATAAAGATTATTTTCTTCTGCAATTTTTTTCCCCCCCCTCTCTCTCTTCTTTAAAAAAGATGTTTTAACCCTTCCCTCCTTTGAGACCTGGCGTGTTTTCATTTACCCACACCATCAGGGATGACTTTGCCTTCCCCGTGCGCTGGCAAGGAGGGCTGCAGGTGTGTAGGACCCGGGTTGTCTGGGTGGGTGGCAGTGCTCGGGCTGCTCGCAGCCTTCTCACCCTCAGGCAGACTGGCCTAGGACCTGCAGTGTGGGGACCTGCCTCATAGTGCATCTGGGTGAGGAGTGGGTACTGGTTTTGATTTGGACTCTACAGGAAGCTTTTCAGGTGTCTGTGACACTTTCCTGGCCAGTTCCAGTGCTGGTTGAGTTTGCAAAGGCAGAGGAGATGGGAGCTCTCTAGAGAAGTGAGCTCTTTTAACCCAAGCCTGAGCTGCCACCAAAAGGGATGGTCTGACTGGCTTCCTGCCAGCCCCAGGGTGTTAGCAGGGCATTTTTGGCCAGACTGTGGGTGCAGGCAGAGGGCAGGGCCTGGGCGCACAGAGAATGGTGAAGTGACGGGCAGGGCTCCTTCAGGGCCAACAGGGCTTAAGCCCATCATGAAATTGCACCCTCAGATTCCGGCTCTGCCCTCTGGATCTGCCCGTGGCACCCTCTGCTTGACTCAGTGACAGCTCTGCTCCTGATGAGAAATGTCATCAAGTTTTACTTTGAACTGTGTCAGGGTTACCCTCTCTGCGTGCTTAGTGGGGGAAATCTTCAGTCTTCCCATTTCTCACAAACAGAAGTGAAACACCAATCTATTTCCAGTGGGAAAAAAACCTTTATGTGTTATGTCAGGCAGAAATGAGATGCTGGAAAGGACTGCCAAATCAAGGATTATCTGAGAGCCCTGGTTCTAGCAAACAGTCTGTACCATAAATAAATACATGTTTAAATGCATTTCAGTGCAGCAGAAAGAAAAAAGATGAATAGTGATGTATTATGCTAGTGTGGAAAAAGAAGAAACTTGGAACAAATGGCCTGGTGTTTACACAGCTAAACCAAAATAATGTGTGAAGGTTGGTCAGGCCTAAATGAACCCCATAAAAAGCTTTTTAGGAATTGTAAGAGTTTCATTGGTCAGTTTGACCACATTAGGCTTCTCTGCATAGCCATCTGTTGCCATCTCTGTTTTTGCATTGTGGATTATGTGAGAACAGGGGTGTTGCAACAAGCTAGAGATGTGGTAGCCCCGAGAATGAGCACGGAGACAGGTCCCCTTTGAATCAGAGCAAAAGTTTTTATTTTCTTCAGTAGAGAGAACTGTTACCTATTTGGTTTCATCCAAATAGATTAAGTTCAGTTGAAAACTGTGACATGCAGAATTTTAACATGTTTTGTCTTACAAAAAAAAAAAAAAGTCTTTTTTTGATGATCAACATGGTGTAGTCTCAAAATGCCTGAACTCGCTCTACATGCATCCTGTCTGTAGACCACTGTCCCACTCAAACTTTGTGCACAATTTACTGAAAATAATCTGCCTGATTTTTTCCCCACTTTAAATGTAGTTCTGATTAGATTGTTCTGGCAAAGCAGTGTTGGCAACCCTGGGTGTGTCTTTTATGAAACTTACGTAGAGGGCCCAAGAACTGCCTTCCCATTGCATTTTTAATAATTAAACTGCCTTCAAAATACAAAAAGAACTGTGCAATGCCTGTTTGGAGTACGGCACAATCACACATATAAATGACTGGTGAGACAGTTAGATAGAAAGGGTGGTTTTTTTGACAAAATGTTTGTGATGCTACAATTAATTTCTTCTAACCAAGTAATGAACATTGCATATCTTGTATTCAGCTTGAAGACAGAAGGTAGTGTCTTTTGAAAACTATTGGCTTTAAAGGAAATGAAGAGGGCCACTATGAAAAAAAAATATTTAAAAAAAATGATAGAGACAAAAAATAACCCTTACCCCATCAGCTCTTAAAGAAACAGTGCCAGCATGTACATTTTTAGGGAATAGTGTGCACATCCTGAAAAAGTGTATTTGTGTATGTTGTCCTGAAGTTCTGTGGGAATTATGAGCAGTGGGTAGCTCTTTGAACATCAACCACAGTATGTAATCCCTTTTATGAAGTGACCTACCTTTATCCTAAAATTAGGTAGGGTTTTTTTTGCCTTGACAGCGTCTGGTGGAAGGATGTTTCATAGCCTCGCTGCTTTGTCAGTTAAAACCCTTCCTTCTCATTTTCAGCCCAAAGTTAATCATGGCTATTCTATTTGTTCTTATGCCAACTGGATCCTAAGCTTTTCCTCCCTAATGTTTACCCGCTGCTAGCAATTGTGTTGTTAGTCCAAATGAGCTACACTTCACATGTTCATGTAAAGAAGAGTCACATCTTCTGTATCTTCATTAATTTTCATTAAAATTATTCTGTCTTGAGCATTTTAAAATAGTTTTCTTAATGCAATGTCATCTGTGACATCACTGCTTACCTGTTTCAGCTCAAATTCTTGCCTGGAACATAAGGCCTTTTCAAGTTGTGATTTGGACAGGTTTATATTTGTAGTCAACTACTATGTTTTCTTTTCTTTTTTTAACCTTCTTAAATCATTTACAGTTAGTAAGTTGCCTGGGATTGTTATTTCACAGAGCATACGGTCTTCCCTTGTAATTTTCATTCCTACTTATAATAGAATTTTCCATAGTTTTCTGTATGATATCTCTGTACTTCTCTAGATCGAAGATACTCCAAAACTTTTGTTATCATCCAGTTTCTTTAGTATTTTCTGTATAAACTCACTTGAGTATTTGTCCTCTCATCTGTGAGGCAGCGGCTTGAAATGAGACTTTTAGACCCTGATGAACTAGTTTGAATGGAAAGAAGTGACTTGAGAATAAAGTAGTAGTTTCAGTCTCTACCTTGTCATTTGGACTCAAGACCAGGCTAACTTCTTGATGAGTGTTACAAAACCAGTGTAAACATAGCCATGATATGGCTGTTTTGGAGTGGGAGTGGTTAGTGTACGATGATGCTTTTCTGCGAACACAAAGGAAATTAAGAGACATCTCTCAGTCCCTGGTTACTTGCCTAACCATAGGGTCTGCCCCACCTCTTTTAATAAATTTTATTTAAGGGAAAAAAAATAAAGAAATAATAATGAAAAAATGACTTTATAGACCAGAGCAGTAAGTGTCTCATTAATGTTGCTGAAATGTGGAGTGCTTGCAGGAAGCATAAGCCAGCACTGAGCAATTGCTGATTCTCTCCTGCAAACCAGGCACCACGATCCTGATCTGCTGGATGGCACATGTTGCACTTCGTCTGTTCGCTTGAGTTTCTTCTGCTGGAGTTCAAAATGCGTAGGAGAATGGTGCCAAACCAGGATGTTGCCAGGGTGTGCATTTGGAGGTGGGAGCTGCAGAAGAGTATCCCACATTTTAGATGTACCCATGATCTGATGTTGGATTTTTCTCATGTAGCAAAGCAAGTAAATGCCAGGCTGTCTGCTTCAGAAATCCTGTGTTGCCACAGTATCTTCTGCTGATAGACTGTTGTTGATTAATCTTTTGAGTATTCGTTGGAAATTCATTTTCTGTCAGTCCATTTTAATAATTTTCTCACTTTAACCCTGTATTACAGGAAGCAGTTCAGCTGACAGTGAAAAGTGCCTAGTGCTTTCTTGTGGCTTCACTGTTTCCAGCTTGCACAGCATTGCTCTGGTGGTGTGAGCTTGCACAATGGTTTTCCTTTTGCTCATCTTGATGCCTAAACGACTGACATCTCGTTACTTCTTGAATCCCAGTTATAGTGTTCACACGCCAGTTCCAGTACAGCCTAAAACGTGTTTCATTTTTGTGGGGTTCAAGGATCAAAAGGTCTTGTGATGTTGTGAATTCAGGGCAAAATGTAGTGATTGCAAGTGAAATCAATAGTTGTAGCAATGTTCCTATTGTTTCTATTCCCCCATACGTGTCTTTGAAGAAAAGAAAAAAAGAAAAAAATGATGTTTCTTTAAATCCAAACAAGTCTTAACTCTCTACCTGTGATGAGTGAACCATGGGCTCTTTATTCCATTACCTCTTGCAGACTTGCCATTTATCAGTTTTATATGATGTTTCAGTTGCAGATTTTAATATTTTCAGAAAGTCCAGTCTCTTTTGCATCCTCTTTTTTTTCCACCCAAACCTTGTCTCATTCTTTTGTATTTCCAGTGATTTACAGTCATGATTCAAATTGCAGTGTAATGAGACATTAGGCATTGATATGTCAAGCTGTTAGAAAGATGCAAGGGAGATGGTAATTTTCAGTAATTTTAGAGTCTCATCAAGTGTGTGTATGTTGCGCAGATTACAGTGTACTGCTGACTTACACAAGAGCCCTTTAGCTCAGAGGCTGGTAGAGTTCTGGGTAGGTAAAGTTCAGTTTGGGCTAAGGAAGCCACATTTTTTTTTCTTTTGGGATTTGCAGTTTCCGAACTTGCATTGCTTCCCACATCCACGCTCGGGAAATGAGAACCAGCAGGTCAGTGCCTACGTGGTGTTTCAGGCACTGAAGCACAGACGTACAGACCTGCAGCACCGCCGGCACCATCGGTGATGTGGGAGCATGTTGCTACCACCTCCGTGCCCAACCTTTAATTATCCTTGATGCTGTGAGTGTAATACAGACTTACTTGCAGTTGATGTGAGATGTGAGACAAGCGTGCCATCTTGTGAGCAGGCAAAATGGGAACAACGGGTAGGTTCTGTTGTGTGTGAACAAAGAGCGAGGGTTATGTGCATAGTTGTTGGGTATTTTTGTTTTAGACCCAAAGGAAATCGAGAGCTAAAACAACTTGGGGTGTAATGGGATGGGAAATCACATTGCTGCTTTAGATCTGGGAGTCATAAAGAGTAATTATTTTTCCATTAATAGGCCAAGGCCTATCAAGATGCTATGGGATTCAATGATATGAAAGGTTATCTTTTAAAAAAGGGAGACTCAAATATGTGTTTGGTTCTAACAATAGATTTTCATGATGAAGAAGACCCAAGTACCCTCTGTATCACAAATACATCTCTTTACTGCAGTCTCTGTTCTTTATGTCATGTATGCGTATATATGCTCATCTTATCTACATACAAATGGTTATACGAATGTCTTATGACATTAAGATTTTTATCTGTGATTTTGGGCTGTGCTCATTACTCAGAAGAAGGGAAGCCACGGCCAAATTATGAAGATAATTTCTAATTCCTCTCATGAATTCTTTTTCTTTCAATACATACTGCTTAACAAAAGAACTGTTTAAGAGATGCTTAAATTTAATTGGCTCTGATTTCATCTCTGTCTTCTTCAAAGGAAGACATCTTTGCAGTATAAATCCTGTTGTACAAGATTTCAGTGGGTAAGAAATTTATAGCTAATACTAATCCCTAAAAAATTGCTATATCTATTGTGAAACATTCTCTACAGAATTACCACTGTTTTTGCGTCCTTTATCAGTTAATCAAGTATTTTTAGAAGCTGGATTCTCTCCTGACTGCTAATGGTACAAAGATCACTTTTGCAGCCTTATGTCTTGTGGTTTATCAGATCAAACTGTTACAGGAGTAATTATTTACTCTTGACTAGTCCCATTTTGGGAAGAATTTGCACGCTGATGTGTGGATGAAACATTTATCTCTTGAGTTGTTTGAAATAACAATTGTGGATGTTCTGAAGCTATTCCTAGACTGGAAAATTAGAAGCAGCCCTAGCTTGGATTGACTGGCATGGGGAGAGCAAACAGCGACAGATTATTGATTGGGCAGCAGCTAGTTGAGCAGGATGACATGATCTATACTCAGCCAACTGGCTCACATTTGACAGTCCTTTTATTTAGTTGTGGTTATCTTACCCCGTCCGTGTTGGACTCTCTGCTTCTCCACCTAATTGGCTGTGTTAATTTGTAGCCCGCACCTTCAGATCTCAGGTACATCCCAAATTCCTCTGCACAAGTTTCAACATTACTTCAAAGAAGGTGCTGTTGTAGCCTCTGCAAATAATTTTGGGACTTTTTATAGATTCCAAGATGCCAGTGAACCCAGAAGTTGCTTTAACAGTTGTTTTCTTTGTAAGTGAAAACACGGCAATAGCTTTCTATTTTTGTGGGATACATCCCAGTGCAACAAATCAGCCCTACATCATTGCTGGATATTTATTAAAACTGGTGAGGAACTGGATTGGGAATTGAGGTGGCAAGAAGGCAGCTCTGAGGAGGAAGACGAGCAATGTGGTAAGGCTTGCTTGCGTACAGGGGATTTTTGAGAATGGAAGTATTAGTGTAATCTGTGGTTGGGCCTCTTTTAAGTTTTTTGGAGAAGTAGTTCTATATTTTTTTAAGGAACATTTTAGATGTATTATTGATGGAGAAGAGATACAATGTCCAACTTACTTCAAAATCTATCTTCACTGGGAAAAAACCCAACTGTCCGGTTCTGTTGTCTCTGTAGATTGAAGATTTCAGCTTGTCTTCTATCAGTAGTTTTAGTTCCTGTGTATACATTGCTGTGTGCGGATTCTGCCACCCATGTTTCTGGAAGTTACATATTTACCTCTCAGGCAAAAAAAATATCAATTTTTAAATCTTTTTTTTAATGTGTTTTATGATCCTGGCGGATTGCCGATGCTTAAATTAAATTTCCAATGTCTGTATGGTCGAGGCTAATGTGAAGGCTTTTGGCACCACCCCTTTGTGCAATAAAGAATCAAAGCCAGTAGCGTAAGAAATCTTCTATCAAAAGCTGAAAGCTAGATTCATAAAATCACTTATGCAGGCATTACGAGATTTTCCCATGGAAAGTTTATGTGGGAGTTCAGCAAAAACTGATTCAAGAAGAGAATTATTTGCCCTATATATATTCATCCAGCAGTCAGCAGGCTGACGCTGGCACCCCTTGCCAGTTTTAAAGGATTGCCAACACTCACTACATGAAGCTGCTGCAAAGCCACATCAGCAGTGTCTCAAGGAGTCCCCTTATTCTGTGCCCTGCTTCCCTCTTTTCTGACCAGAACTGAAATGAGTAAAACAGACATATTCCTCAGGCAATGCGTGCATTCAATTCTTATGGCTATCTGAAAAATGCTTCTGTTTCAAAGCCATTTCATGACAAATTATTACGGTGGAATCACTGTAAGAGTAGCTTTCTCATCGGCATTTCACTTCATTTCTCAGCTTCAAAAGAAACATAAATAAGAGATAAAAAGGGCAAATAATAGACAAACCACTCACAGTAAATCCATTTGCATTCACTTTTGTCTTTTTTTTTTTTTTTCATTTTACTTTGTTTTGTCTTAAGAAAGTGTCTCAGTGTTTCTGAGTCTTCATGAGGACCATATGATATGTGCTGCAACAGAGAGTCTTGCCTAGTTAATAGGGATGATTCCAAAGGCAAGGTAATTTACCACTGCTTTGGCTGGAGCTAATATTGGGCTCCAACATCAGTTCTGTAATTTCTGACAAATGGCCAAGATTTCTTGAATAGGCACAGCTTTCTGTTTTGTGTAGGGAACACACAATCCACTCTTTTGTTGTGGTTGCCACTGCTGTTGTTTCTCCTCCATTCACAATGGAGAGTGGGGTTATTTGTGCCGAGCGGAAAATCAGTGCCAAAATTCTGACTTGCTTGTGTTTAATGTGATGTTAATTTTTGTGATAGCCGTAAAGAGTAAAAGAGATTTTGTAATATGGATCCCCTTGTATCCTGATCTCCAAGACAAGAGGGCATATTGGTGATGAAAGTTTTATCTATCACAAACATGTCAAGATGAGAGCTTACTGGATGATTCAACCCAAATGTATAGAAACTGTTTATATAGAGATTGCCAAACATCTTCCATTGCTTTTCTTTTTATCTAAATTCTTGAATAAATTACTAAATAAAATAGTCTGTGTTTGGAATGTATGGCTGTGGGATATATGGAAACTCACAGCATGTGGGGGAAAGAGTTAGAATAGGGAAATATGATAGTTTTGTAAACTTTACGTGAATATAGGTACATCGTATATAGAGTCAAGATTCAATTTACTGATCAAAGCATCCAAATAACTTTGGATTTAATAATGTTGGCAATGAATGCTAATATATGGAAATTGAAAAGCATGGAGCAACAATAGCTAGCCACGCTTACCAGTATTACCCTCCAGCATGTAGATTTACATTTTTTTGTTTTGTTTTGAAATCACAGTTTGGAAAATGTGTGTTCTTTTTCCCTTCTCCCATACTTCTGAATGTGGGTTCTCCTAAGCAAGCTTAGACAAGATTCAAGCTAAACAATAGGGCAACATCAGTACCTTTGAAGGCTCAGCTTGGATAGGTACCCAAAGCCAGAGTCTGCTTTGATGTACGTGGGCTCAACTCCGGTTGCCCTTGGTTGCCCCCTCTTACCTCTGTAACTTGTGTCTGGAAACCCTTGCCAATTTTTTTCTAAAAAGAAAAAAATAAAGGACATTTTTGCAAACTCATGTTCATCTTGATTCTGCTCTGTCTGGAAAAGTGTTACAATAATGCCCTCTCCGGTGATGATTTAATATTGCTGCTTCAGGTCTAGGCTGTAGACTTCTGACTCCCTCCCACTTTGTGAAATTTCAACATAATTTTAAATGGAAGGTTTTTGCCCCTAGTTGGAAACAAAATTATTTGAACTTTTCTGGAATGGTAGCCAAAACCATTGTTTATCTCCCTTGCATCTTTTCCTCTTCTCCCAAGTAATTTATGGTTCCATTTGACTGAGGTTTTGGGCAAGGGAATTGTGATGCCTTTCTCTCGTATCACAGACCTCACCTGGCAGAATGAAACAGCACATCTCAGTCTTGCTTCTTTTAAAGTCAGTGGGGTTTTTGCCATTTGCTTCAAGGGAAATATGATCAGTCCATTGTATTCTTAATGCAAAAGAACAAATGAGTCACTTCTTGTATCCATACCTGATTGCTCTTGCCTAGGAGCCAGCAGGGCACCTTCTTTCCTCACTCTTCATCTCAGGGTAGCACTGTGCTTGCCTCTGCCAGTACACTCAACTCAGATTCAGTTCTGAGTCATTTGCAAACCCTAAACTCCCATTGTCTTCAAAGGACATTTGGATTACAAAGAACACTGAGTTTACTCAGGCTGAGAAGAAATTGAAACATATGAGGTTGCCACACCTACCAGAAGAGTTTGGCAAGGCAGTAGTTGTTTGCCCTGAAGACAGCATGAACAGTGGGGATGGGATAGATGTGCCCACAGCCTAGGGGTCTTTGGGTCTGGCTAGTATAAGATTGAGGAGAAACTACTATATGGACAAGAAGCAAATTCAAAACACTTATAATATTTCCTCTTTTTTATTTCAGGTTTAGACTGTAAAGGGAGAGCTACAAGATATCACTGATACTAGGATCGTTTTAATGTTCAGATAAATACTGGGCACTTTTATTGGAAGTGGAGATACACAACATTCTTTAACAACAAATCATAGAATGTGAGATAATTAAGGGCTACAAACTCTCTTACTCTTCAGAAAGCAAGACACTGTCTTAAGCATTGAGGATTAGGAGCGATTTATTTTTCACAGAGATTCTGTAGGTGATTCTGTATCAGTCCAAAGGCAAGTGAACCTGCTTTGAAGGATCTCGTATTGGCCACTCTCCAGGACAGAATACCAGACTAAATGGACCTCTGGTCTCATCTAATAGGGGATGTTCTACATTCCATAAAGGGTAATGGCAACAAATTAATAGAATAGCTGGAAGATTCAGTGAGGATAGCAGGGCTCTCATAGGAGGTGCCAGTCCTGTTATTTTATTGCAGTAGGCAAATCAGGCTGAATTCTCTCAGTGGTGCAGTAACAGCAGATTGGGGAGCATGCAAAGCAGCATCAATACATAAAAATTAAACTACTTTTAATATACAAAGCTGAGTTTAGATAAATGCAGAACAGAGAAGCAAAGGCACAATGTTCTCTGAAAGTGCAGCCTTTTAATGCTGTTTTGGAGACTAATTTACATACAAATAAAATGTCAGCTTATCCCATAATTGTCACGATAAATTGGAGCATTTAGACTTTTGCACAAGGTGCTCCTTCTGCACCTTATTAAATTACTGATCTTGGCCTTTTGCCAAGTGCTAAGGTGACGCTCCCTCTACTGAAATACATTCAGGAGAGGGATATGGATCTGGACATCTAGAGAAACCAGATTCAGTCACTACCCAAGAGCTCTGCCTGCACATTTCCTTGAACAGTGTGAGTTTTGCGTCTCTCATTATTGTAGATAATTTTATTTCTCCATAAAATGGCAGTGTTATTAATTTTCCTGTTTCACAAACTTTGTTGAGGTTTAATAGGTTGCCATGTTTACACAGTGTTTTTACACTTGATTAGAAGCCAGGGCAAAGTGAATCTTGCCTTGTTGGGCTCTTCCATTCTGGATGGATGGCAGTGGTGGGCAGATAGGAGCAAGGTCTCTGCAGCAGGGCAGTAAGAAATGCAGAACAGCAAACTAACATGCTCAGGAACCTTTAAATAAAAGCAGTTTTAGAATTCTTCATTTTTGTTCCAAAATAGCATAAAATTCCACCCTATGTCACCTCTTCAGACATGTTACCTTTTGACTTCAGTTTCTCCTGAAACTGTCTGCGTGATTACCCCAGGAGTGAGCTTAAAATGAATTAAGTACCTGGAAGTGGGCTAAAACAATCTATTTTGAAATGCCACTCCTAAACTCTCTGAAATGACCAAGTGTCTGTTTTATACCCATACAAAAGGTTAGATTTATTCCGGTGGCTAGATGGCTACCGATGTGTGCAATGCTCTGAAGCATAAGGTAATAGAAAAGATCATTTTGAATTAATTCAATGTGAATTAATAAGAGATTTATTTGATGAGAGTTGTTTGAAGGTGATGGCACTTTGTAGCTGAACAGGATTTAAGATGTCCAAAAGTGGAAGAGATTTGAGAGCGATCGATGTTAGGAAAATAAATGTAAATGGGAAGGAGCAAGCTTGAACAGACTGCAGCTCTTTTTACTTGTCTCTTTATTGTAAATTTTGTGGGGAAAAAAATTGCAAACAGGTCTTGGCAAATTGGTGATCAGAGGCTAAACTGAAGAGTTTCAAAATTCAGAAGAGTAAGAGAGGAGGTGAAAAACATTTTGATATAATGCTGCTCTACTAGTACGATGTATAAGGCATGGTTTTCTCCGTACATTTTCTAGATCGATGAAGCTATCATAATTTCAGTGGAGCATGCACAGTGGAGAATATCAAGCAGATGCATTTTGTCCAAAATATGATGTCTGATCTTGCCAAATTTTACTGATACCAGGATGCATGTTCTACCCTAGCAATTTCAGGCAGGAAAGACTTGGCATGCAGTTTTAGGGCTTTGTAGAAAACATGTATAGATTAAAAACTCCATTGGAATTTGTCAGTTGCTTAGAGCTGTGACATCCCCTGTCTTGTATGGTATATTTGAAGACACTGGTGCCAAAGTGGGGAGGATGTGGTCTTGTTGAAGAGGCTTTGTCATTAAGCCTATTCTGCCCTCCCACGTTTTAGGGCCTGACTCTTCAGTTCCTTACATGAAAGGGGTTGTTCTTCCCTTCCCTTCTCAGCAGAGAAAGTTTTGGGCCATGTGTTGGTTGTTTGCTGGCCAGCTTGCTCAAAGAACCACTAACAAAACTGGGAGAGAAGCATTGTGTGTGACTGCCTCCCACTCTGTGTCCTAGCCAGAGATGGTGGGGACGTAAAGCTCTCTCTTCTGTCGTTTCACTGTGCAAGTGCCCATATGGGAAGGTAGAAAGAAGCTTTAGCCTGTCCTGTACCACTGTGTCTGAGTCTAGGGCAGTTTGCATCTAATGTAGTCTAATTTTCAGTGAGGGCAGCAATTTCACCTGGAGTTTCCAGTGTATTTACAGATTTTTTTGGGTTTTTTTTGAAAATGCTTAAATTAGAAAACATGCAGGTCTTTGAACTGTGGGCTGTATTAATGAGCTTGTTAACTTTCTGGTTGTGCTCAGCACAGGTCTGGGCCAGCCCGGCGGGACGGGCTGTGGTGGAGGGCTGGGTGCCGGGTGGCTCCCCAGGGACGGAGCCTGCCGCCGAGACGCTTTCCCAGAAATTCAGTCTCTCAAGACAGGAGCTTTCTGGCTTTGGAGATCGGGTGCCTTAAAGCTGCTTGATTGTTATATGGAGAGTGGGGAGAAGGCTCCAGATTGGTTAGGACTTTATGTACTTGATAGAAGACGACACTTTGAACACTTAAAGGGTTTTTTATATAAAGCACAGCAGACAGTCTTTGTAGCCTATTTATGTGTAATAAACTGGGTTTTGTTTCGTGCCTTGTTTTTTGTTTTGTTTTGTGTGTGTGTGAAAGAAGCAGCAGCAAAAAAAGGAGAGAAATTAAAACCACAGCAGTATTTTCCCATGAAGCTGTAGTGAGTATCCTACGATCTCACATGATCGGCTGTCCTGCTGGGGTGGAGTGTGGGAAGGTGTCAAAATATGTCTCTCAATTTTATTTTTTTTTTCTTAAAAGGGAAAGCCAGATGAATGCCAAAAGCCCTGCTCTCTTCTCTAGCCCTGCAGTAACAAACTACATGAGTGTATGTTATTAAGATGATAAGATTAAATTTCTAGCTACTAACGTGCTATCAAAACAGCAAAGGGGGGAAAAATCTTGAAAAAATTATGAAAATTAGTCTGACAGTCTCCTTTTAATAATAAGATCACTCCCAACCCCAACAGACAGTGTAGGCTGGAATTCCACAGGGCTTTTTTGTGGTCCTAATGATTTTAATAATACTTTGTGCTATGTAGCACCTTTCATTAGAGGATCACAAAGTGCTTTACAGTCACTAATTAATTAAGCCTCACAACACTCCTGTGAGATAGGTAAGTATTAGACATATATTAAGCTGAGACACTGAGAGTTAATGGTTTTTTGCTGCATTATTCTGGCAAAATGATTCATGTTCAAGCGCTGTATGTGCATTATACGTCTTTGTGTGGGTGTGTAATATATATGAGTGTAAAAGTATTAATTTTACTATCCCTTAACAAAGAGGTCCTACTTGAACCTGTTGAATATAAATGTGTATTTTGATTTAATTTTTTGTTGCTGCAGCATATTGACTGATAATATCACAGTCTTCACAGACCCTTGACTCAGTTTGCTCTTCGTCTGCTTGTGCATCTACTTGTACAAAGATTAGTCAGTGGCATCTCATAAAATTCAGACATATTTCTAATGGGCTATTTTGTTAAAAAGAGCGTATGACTAAGATCTGACCTAAACCTGCAGCACAAGCATCAGGCAACAACCATTCTGTTGCAATAGGCTTTGATGACAAGCCATCCCATTCAGTAAAAGTAAAGAGCAATAACAATGACCTGTTGTGGGAGCTGATGATCAGCAGGTAATTAGGCATTATCTTCACCACCCATAAGAAACTATTGATTACCAGAATTTGCTTTTTGTTTTCGTTTGGTTTGTTGTTTTTTTTTTTTTTTTTAAAAAAGAAGTACATTAGTCACTATGGTAATTCATTATGCTGAATTACAAACTGATTTTAGTAGAAGTTTCCACTTATTTGTTTCCAGGGATAAACTGATGTGAGCGATTGTTG
This sequence comes from Pseudotriccus pelzelni, assembly GCA_035584735.1. Lineage (NCBI taxonomy): Eukaryota > Metazoa > Chordata > Aves > Passeriformes > Tyrannidae > Pseudotriccus > Pseudotriccus pelzelni. The sequence goes on along the minus strand of JAWMRA010000078.1, from coordinate 136,039,198 downwards.
AACAGAAATGTCTGTATATGGCAGATGCATGAGTTATGTAGAGTAGTCTTGGCTGTTTTTGAGGGAAAGTATGTGTAGCTTTATTATTATTTCTACTTTAATATACCTGCAAGTGATTATATCAGCTAAAAAACCCCCATGTGGTTTAAAGGTAATTTCAGTGTAATGAAAATTAGATACCCCCCCCCCC
>JAWMRA010000078.1:135965197-136038908 GCA_035584735.1 Pseudotriccus pelzelni | reverse complement strand
AAGACAAATTCTGCAATCTGGGCCTTATCCAGGATTCTCTCAACTTCAGAAGTCCTTTCATTCATATCAGGCTTAGTAATTCTTTTATTTTGGGAGGATCACTATTTTCAGTGGTGAAAAGGTAGTTCAGTCCCAATGACTGTTCATCACTTGGCTTCTTTACTAACACCCAACCAATGTGCTTACTGCTGCGATGGCATTTTTGAGATGTGGGGAGTTGCCTGCTAACAATGAAAGTAACACCACTAATTTTGTTTCAAGTGGGACATAAGGCAGCCAGGAGATGATAATTTCCATTTGCTGATGGCAGTGCCTGGATACGAATCAGTTATTTGTATGCCATTATCTATCCCATTAGGCCAGTCCCATTATGATGCCCAATACCTGTTAACATATGTGAATTTTTAAGACCCTTCTTTTCTACAGCTCATTTTGAACAGTTACTTTAAACTTGTTTTTAAATTTTGTATTTGGTGAACATTGCCTCTGAGATATTTTTTGTCTGTCTGTATGTGTGTGCAAATGTGTGCAAGAGCACGTGTGTCTGAGCGGAAGGCAACTACAGGATTTCTCATGCTTGAGAGAAATAGAGAACAGCAGCCACTATTTGTATATTGCCCAGTAACAGATGCATGTGATTGTACAATAGGTATAATAATGTTTTTAAGTAAAAAACATTTTTTGAATGCATGATTTAGGAAGGAAAACCTTTTTTTTTGTTTTGTTTTGCAGATATACAGATCAGCTCTCAAAATGTCTTCTGTGTCTTCCGTGCATCTTCTAAGACAGTTGCATTAGCCCGCCTGCTAGTTGACTAGTAGAATTAATAATTGTAAAAAGCACTCTAAAGCCACATGCCTTATGAAGTCAATGCTGGGTATGATTTTACAAGTATGTGATCTATTTTTTCAAGTGAAATTGTTAACCAAAAACGTTCTTGGCACACAATAAAACATTGTGCAATCTGTTATTTGTCTTAGAGATAATAATTTCAGAGTGGCTATATTCTTTCTGTATCTAACTTATGACTTGCTAGGGGATGGTTTCTTCAATTTAGGAGTATTGCAAATGTAGTTTTATTTACATAATATGTCTCTGAAAAATGATAGTGGTGGAATTTCAGCGACAAAAAACTCCTATGTCTTTTCTTACCGTCCCCTTGAGTTGATATCAAGCAAATAAATGACAGATGATTTTTGAAAAGCTAAAAGAAAAAAGAGAGGAAAATACTTTGAAATTCAACTTAAGGAAGTTTTTATATTTAAATCAATGTTATCTTCTTTCCTTTCTTTCTCCAAGTGTAGAATACTGCATGAAAAAGCTCTGTTAGGCAGATATGTTTTTCTTTTTTCCCCTTCACAGACTCACAAATATATTGGGAAAATCTGAACCAAAGTATCTAGATCTACTGTCCAGTTAGCCTGTATAGAGTCCAGATTTTTCTTTTCTTTTCTTTATAGAGACTTTTTTTCTGTCCTTTTTTCTGACTCTTCTGTCAGTTGCTATGAAGATAGCAAATCTCTAAGCTTTCCTTATCTGCCAAAAATATCTGTAACAAAAACATTTTAAAACATTGCATTTAGTCTTGTTTAATTTTGACTGAGGTAACAGTCATGATGTTTACTTTCTCGATTTCTGATTTTTCTTCACTTCACAGTCAGGACTTCTTTCTCTGTCCTCTGCCATGGATTGTATTTAAACAGAAGTTATTTTAAAAATGGTTTGGGAGGTGTAACCAGAAGAAAAATACAGACTTAGCAGAACACCTACCAGAGATGCTCACAGATATTTTTAGTGTGTGTTAACCAAGAGCATTCATGGAGTCCCACAGAGAAGAAGTAGTGCTAAAAGGCTGAGGACTATATTTATACCTTGAATTATATATGTGTGCACGTTGTTTTAGTAGGCTGAGTCTGTATTGTAATAGTTCTTTTACCACAATAGAAAATCTTTTTTTTTCCTTAGTTCTGAGTGAGTTCATGGATCAGAAGTTACTGGGAAAAAAAAAAGAAAAAAGTACAATTTAGTGCATGCATATCTTGGTAGGTGTGGTTGTCATTAAGAGAAGACACTTGGTTCCCAAGCATGAGTGTCTTCTACAATAAGGAATCACAGTAGGCATTTAAGAAATCTATTAAGACCACACGGAGTGTCAAAATTTCTGTAACACGAGCTGGCATTCTGTGTGAAAACCGTCTTGCTGTAGCCCATGCTGTCTGTGGATGAGCTCAACCACAAAGACAACAGAGCCAGCCCAAGACACAAGTTGAACACTTCCCCTAAGAAGTCGTCTGTTTTTATCAACAGAGCATACAGTGCCCTTTCATCTGGAGCAGATGTAAATAAGAGGATATACAGATGCCTGTTCTTTTATTTTTAACCTCTGTCCCCAGACGTACTTCTCAAAGCACAGTTTTGAGAAGGTCATCCATGGCTTTCCAAGGTCTGGATACATGATCATTTGGAGGGCATCAGTGCTGCTTCCAGAGTCACCAGGTGTTCCTCCCTTTGCAGAGCAATGTATATCTCCAGTGCCTCCGTAGGGCCTGGCTGTGGCTGGCCTGGGAATGGAGGCTCAGGCTTGAGTCTGTAGCTCACATCTCATGTGTAGTACTGCAGGCTGCTGCCACCAGACCACACACAATTTGGCAAAGAGAAACATCCATCGCTGTATACAGCATTGGCAAAGATTAAGAGCATAGAAAAAGTTGTGGCACATCTGTCTTCTGCCCATAGCTAGCATGTGAACACAAATGGATCAAACCATCTGGTGATGAATATCAAATCCAGAACCACACAGTAGAGAGAGCAAGGGAGTTTCATATATGTGTTTTCTCTCAAGTAGGCTGGGGAAGGTGAAGATATAGCAGAGGAGGAATTTGACTTAGTAACTGCATAGTCTGATTACTTGTCCTTCCATAATCGCCCCTGTTGAGTGAGCAGCTAATTCACCAGTGGCAGACTCCTCCTTTCTCTCTGATCCTTATTGCTGTCCTGTCTCAGCTATCTTAAATGGATTCTGGCAGTGTACTTGCAGATTTAGCAGTAGTGACTATGTCTGCAAAGAGGACTGAGCAGAGGAAGGTTTGGCTGATTAGATCCATGTGGATTCCAGGTGTTTTCAGGGCAGATCCCGACTCAGCCACATAGTGATGTCAAATGTCTGGGTCCGGGCCTGTAAAATTTTATTGACAATGGGTTTCCTAATAAAGTTAGTTTTTCTTTGTTTGGCAAATAGAACTAATTATATGAATAATGTACTGTGGGGCCTGACTCTAGAATATCCGTATAATCCTGTTTGAAGTTTATGGGCAGTAGGAGGGGAAAATTTTGCTGTAGAGAAACTGATACTTGCTTAAGAAAAATATTTTCTCTGAAACCTCAAGTTACTTACTCTTCTAAATCTGTTTCCTTCCCAATAACTTGTTTAAATTCTTCTGATTATGTCTTTTAGATGTATTTTTGCAAAACTACTTTATATGTAATTGTACAGTTTATGAATATTAGACTGCTAAACTTTTTTCCCCTTAATGTTTTAAAATTATTTAAAAAGAAACATTCATTTAAAATTATTTTTGTCAGACCATTATCTTCTCAAAAGATAATGAAACATGTAATTCATTGACTTTCATAGTAGTGTTTTTGTAGGTTTTAAAGGTCTCTTTTTAGTTAAGTTCAGTCTCAGTGTGATCATTTTTTAAATGAAAAATTCCAGTTTTCTGCATAGTCTTAAAAAGCTGTTTGACAAAAATTTTCTGGAAAGTTGGTGTATTCAATGTAGTCATATAGTTCAGAATGCTTTAAAAAGTGTCAGGTTTGTAATCTGCTATATATCTCGAATAATTCTATAGGTTTTTTTTCTTTTTTTTTCTTTTTTTTTTCCTCCCCTCTTTTTTTTTTTTTTCTTTTTTTTTCTTTCCTGTTTCTTTTTCTGTGGTAGATATGGTCCGGAAAAAGAACCCCCCTCTAAGAAACGTTGCTAGTGAAGGTGAGGTACAGACCCTTGAGTCTACAGGTACTGAAAGTGAAGAGTCTGGAAGAAAAAAAGAATTTTCTGCAGAGCAGATGCAAGAAAACACTGACCAGGGTGATGCGGCAGAGTTAAATAACAAGGAGGAACTTTGCATGCATGTCCAAGAGCCATCTTCCAGCGTTAAAAAGGACTTGAAAAGCTCAGTGCTGAGTGAAAAGGCTGGCTTCAATTATGAAAGCCACAATAAGGGAGGAAATGTTCCATCCTTCCCTCATGATGAGGTGACAGACAGAAATATGCTGGCTTTCTCATCTCCAGCTGTTGGGGGAATCTGTGAGCCCTTGAAGTCTCCTCAAAAATCAGATGCAGATGACACCCAAGATGTGGTCTGTACCCCGTCAGGAGATGCAGCGGAGACAAATGAGGAGCATCAGATGTCACCAAAAGCTTCAGATGAAACAGTGCAAGTGCAAAGTGGTCAAACTGATGGCCAAGGCTCAAGCCCGGTCCCCATGGCCTCAAAAAACCCACAAGTGCCTTCAGATGGGGGTTTAAGGCTGAACAAATCGAAAGCAGATTTGTTGGTAAATGATAACCCAGATACAGCGCCTCTGTCTCCAGAGCTTCAGGACTTCAAATGCAACATCTGTGGGTACGGTTACTATGGGAACGACCCCACAGATCTCATCAAACACTTCCGCAAGTACCACCTAGGACTGCATAACCGCACCAGGCAGGATGCTGAGCTTGACACTAAAATTTTGGCTCTCCACAACATGGTGCAATTCAGCCACTCCAAAGACTTCCAGAAAGTCAACCGCACTGTGCTTTCAGGGGTGCTGCAGGACATCAATTCCCAGAGGCCTGTCTTATTAAATGGGACTTACGATGTGCAGGTTTGTATTTTCCCAGCCTCCCTGCTTCTGCTAACTGCCTTCTCAGCTGCAAAGCCAGTTGTTTGCAAAACCTCTCTTACCCACATGATTAATGCATCTCATATAACCTGCTTAAGCCGTAAGAAGGGTTTTGGTCATTTTAGCCAGGCTTTCTGCAGGTCTGTTGAGCACCTTGTACAATAGAGGAGTATTTGGCTTTTTGACCAGTGACATTTCTATGTACAATTTAGTACTTGTAATCAATAGCAAAAGATCTTATTCAGCAAACAGGCAAACTACTGAATTGGTAATCATATCTGAAGGATTTGCTGTCACAGAAAGAAAAGAGCAAATAATAATGAAAAATAACAACCAGATAGACAAAAGACAGCAGCTGGAAATTAAAAATGTAATCCTAAATTATCAGCTGCTGGGAGTCAAGATTTGGCTTATTGATTCTTTATTAAGATAAAATAAATGGCAAGTCTTGGCAGCTCTGAAGTTGTCTAGTGCCAGAAAAACAGGATACACAATGGGTATTTAAAACATTTCAAAAGTAACACTAATCCATGCTGTCCTTCACATCAGTAAGCCTATAAGAAAAGGATTATTGCCTCAGTAATTTTCTCATCTAGCTGAAGCAGGGAAAAAACTACAGATACTGCTGTAAAAAAAAAAAAGAAGAAAAAAAAATCTTTTTACCATGAAAGACTGGACTCAAAAACTTTTCCATGGAGTCTCTGTTAGTTTCTTATCAGCTAATACTTAATTAGTAAAAAAAGAATTGATGCTGCTTAAAAAAAATCCTCAGAATGAACTAAGAGATGCAGTAGGATACCTCAGTATTCTATATGATACAAAAATGCAGGTTTTAAGAACAAAAAAAAAAAGTAACAAAGTTTGCATATAATACAAGTTCAAATGCCCATCTATTTTCAAATGATTGCGGGCATGCCAACCTTGTAGTAATGATCAGACAAAACTCCAGGGTATGTTAAAATGAAAAGGTAGAAGGTTGAAAATATTTAAAAATGTTTGCAGAAACTGTAGGTGTAGGAAAGAAATTTTGCAAGGCTAAGATGGCTAATATCTCACTTCAAGTAAGAAGCCAAAATCAGAAAACAAGTCAGGCACTTGAATCTTTTTAAATGATTTAAACTTTCCTCTTTTTTCAGAAACTCTACATCTTCTTTGTGAAGAAGCAAATCAAACTAAGGTCACTACTTGTGTAAAAGATGCAATCTCTGAACTGCTGTCTTATTAAAAGATCACTTTGCTGTCTTGTGTCAGACACTCTCTCCTGTCAAACTGTGATTAGAAAGCAAATACGTGATGTAGTTAAAAGAGGTTAGAAGTGAATAATGTCAGATTGTGAAATGATGGTTTATAATTAGCACATAGTATGATGTTAATACCTGGATTTCCTGCCATAGTTTCAGTTTGCTGACTCCAGGGACAGCATCTTAGAGCAACTGATCCATGCTGTCAGGAAGACATTCAAACTGGAACAGCTCAGGCATACAGTATAGAGGAATTTGAGTTTCTAAACACACTTTCATTTCCTCCAAACAATTGTTTCGTTAGGTCCCTAGTTATTTATAGGAAAGTTATGCTAGATTAGAATGAGCTGGACACTTTTCCTATGCAGTGCTTTCAGAAATAAAACAGATGTGTGAGCTATCTCAGTTTGAACTGATAGAAGGAGAAATAAAACAGCTGAACCTAGACTATACTTGTCTGCTAAACTCTGGCAGTAAGATAGTGCAGGGGAGACAAAAAGCGGTAGGAAACAGCCCATAGATAATCTACTTCAGATCAGTCTTTTCTCAGATGAAAAACATTTTCCAAAATAGAACAGACAGCCTATACAATGTTGGCTATTTATTTGAAATAAAAAAAATAGATCTGGAAACTTAATTTTTAAGAGTGCTAATTTTCCCTGCCCAGTTTGGGAATAGAAGATTAAACAATCTTCTATGGCAAATACCCTACTACATCACTTGCACATGCACCAGATGTTGATCCAGAACATGTCAGAAGATAAGTAACTGATTAATATTTTTGTGCTTTCTTCTCCCGCGCTCCCAATTCAGAGCAGCTTTGTGAGATTCATAAACACAGTAAAAGAACATTTGAAAATCCCCTTTGTACCCACACATGTTTATACTGCTTCTACATCCATTTTGGAGGGGATTTTTTTCAGGCATCTGGATGGCTGGTATCTCTTGCCACAATGAGGGATTGTATCGATTGGTGCTCCAGCTAAAATTGGTTCAGTCAAACTCTGTGTAACATGGAGAGGGAACTGAACCTGAATAATTGGTTCATGTAAACAGAATTATTTTGTATAGGTACTGGGCTAAACAAAAATAATCCCTTTGTAATTAACTTGAAATAGTAATGGACTGGGCTTAGGGTCTGATTTATTGATTCCCTTGCACTTAACAAACTGTTCTGTTGTAGCTGGGCTGGAAGTTATCAATAGATTTATGGTCTCAGTCCAGGGAGCTGGGTGCAGAAGCCAGGGGATGAAGATGACTGAGTTTGATCTGGCTCATGGTGGTCAGTTGGAGACTATGGTATACGAAGATTTGTAGTAGTGAGTGATGCTATTGAGCCCATAGTGTGCATTCATAACAAAGGCAAACGAAAAGCAATAGGAATATGTCTGAGTGCAGGAAAAAAACGTATCTCCTTTCCTGTCTGCAGGTATGTAGGGATGTGGTCCATTTGCTGAGGGCTTGGAAGAAAGAAATCAAATGCATTTTTGGACTTTTATCACAGAATTGAAGTCTGTCCTAGAAAACTTAAACCCCACCCCACAGCCAGAAAACATCCTAAACCCAGCTTTTAGCAAGTATTGTAGTCAGCAAAACTAGGGATATGCATTTGGCTTCACATCCAGGTACACAAATGTTGGGGCTGTGTTTTGTAGTACCTAAAGAGGATTTGGCTGGGAACTGTGTAAATAGTCCAATTTTTCTGGCCTTACTTCTGTGTAGATTTTTACTTGGTTTGAAAGTTTAACCCAAACAGATTTGTCTTTTTTGAAAATGTTATTTTGAAAATCTTCTGTACTCTTTGTTCCCATTTCTTTCTTCAAAGGTTTTTGGTTCATTGAGTTATAATAAATTCCATAGTATTGGGTAAAATCACTGAACAGTGTCTGGGAGATTAACTTTTTTGCCAGTATAGATTTCAGAAAACATTCACTGTCGCATCTGAATTCCCAGGGAATGTGTTAATCAGCTTTACAGCTTTTATTAGAATAATATTTGAAGTGAGTTCAATGGATCAATTTTTGCTGATGCCCCTCATTACTTTTTCTTCACATTTAGTTAATTGATCAATCTCTATAGGCGGCCTTCTCTTGCTGGATATTCGAGTCTGTGTAAGGCTTTGTGGATGTGGCTGAAGCAGTAGACTTTACTGGATCTAAAGACTACACTTAAAGTAAAATCTTTGTGACTAAGGTAACAGCTATGATGCTGAAATCTATTGCCTTTGCTGCTATGTGATTAAGTCTCCTTCTGGGTTTGATCTAATGACTCTTTAATGCATATGGAAAAGTCTGGAGACAGGCAAGCTGCTGGCAAGTAGACAGTAGGCAGTCTTTAACCCAATTTTTTTATGACTAGTGAATGGGACAGCTTCAGCAGAAAGGATGGAGAGTGTTGTCTTCCATTATAGCTAATGGATAGGACATGCCCAGCGAGGGTGAAGAAGAAAGCTTGGATCCCCTCTGACAGAGCAAGGAAAGGAGCCTACTTTTCCTGTTTCCTGAACAAGTGTTCAAGTCATTAGGCTATTGTATAAAAGGGAGCGTGACCCCATTTCCTGATACGTTTTAAAAGAGAACAGTGTCCCTCAAAGAAAGGACAGAAATGTGTGCGTTCAGGTGAGGGTTTCAGATGGCGTGTCCCAAGGGAGACGGGTATTCATGCAGCCATGAATAAAGACATACTGCAGTGCTCAGCGGTTCTTACGGTTGCTTCATATTGTGTTTGCTACCTTTGAGAAGTTTCCTGCTCAGCATGGCCGTGGTTCTGCAGCTTATAGGCTGCAGAGATCTACCTCCTCTTATATTCAGCCATTAAAAAGATTCGGAATGTACAAAAACATGATTATTTTTTTTAATCCAGTCTTCTCATTTTGATTTTTTCATGGTTTTAAATCTAGACAGACATATGAGAAGACAAATTTCTCAAAAAATATGGATTGAAAAAAGCCATACTAAAGTTTCTTGACTGTATTTCAGTGCAAGTGTGGAGAAAAAAAAATTACTGCCTTATCTACTACCCCACAGACTAATGAGAGGTTATTGGCAGGTTTTTTTCTTCTGTGGTTCTAGACATCCAGTGTTATAAGAGTTTTCCTATACCACTCAGCCCAATCCTTTTTCATATATGAATCATAGAATGATTTGCATTGGAAGAGACCTTAAAGATTGTCTAGTTCCAACCCTCCTGCTGTGGACAGGAATATTTTTCACTAGACCAGGTTGCTCAGAGGCCTATCCAACCTGGCCTTGAACACTTCCAGGAATGAGGCAACCACAACTTCTCTGGGCAACCTGTTCCAGTGCCTCAACATGCTCCTAGTGAAGAATTTCTTCCTAATATCTTATTTAAAGCTACCCTCATTCAGTTTGAAACTCTCACCCCTTGTGCTATCACTAGATGCCCTTGTAAAACATTTCTCTCCAGCATTCTCATGCCCATTTGGGCACAGCAGTGTTGCTATAGGCATAGGAATGCTGCTATAAAGTCTCCTGGGAGCCTTCCCCTGTTGAACAGCACCAACTCTCTCAGCTTGTCTTCCTGGGAGAGGTGCTCCGCAGCCCTCTGATCAGCTTTATGGCCTCCTCTGGACTCACTCCAACAGGTCCATGTCTTTCCCATGTGGGGAGCTCCAGAGCTGGATGCAGTTCTCCAGGTGGAGTCTCACAAAATGGAGTAGAGAGGGAGAACCATCTCCCTTGACCTAGTCACATATATAAGTACCAACATATTAAGTAACAACTTTACCAGGATTTTCACAGCAACTGAGAGCATTGCTGGATGCCCAGCCAGCAGGCTGCTCGATGTCCTAGAAAGTGGCAGAAGTGGCCACACAGGCAGAGTGTATAAAGCTCTTCCTTTTGTGTCCTTTAAAAATCACTGGTGAGTTCCATGTGCCTACCCGGTGTTATGCCATGAGTGTTTAGTGGTCTGGATTTCAAAATATCAAATCTGGCTTCTTTTCTGTTCTTATGCTAGACATGTGTGACTGGTATGATGTCCAGTCTAACTGATTCAGCTAAATGAGAACCAGTGGTTTTATTAGTAGTTTCTGTTTTTTATCCTCCACTCTTATATTAGTGATTTGATTAAATATGAAGCTGTGAAGGTAAGACTAAAACTGTAGGAGTCTTTAGAAGTACAGGTACAATCAGAAGTGCTTCTCATGTAAAGGTTTTGATTTACATTTTTGGTGGTTTTGGCAAAAGGACTATTACAAATAGTGTGAGAATTACAGACTGGAGCCTAAATAAGTACAGCATTTTCTTTTGTATTATTACCAAATCAAACTTTCTTAAAGTTCAACTTTGTCATCAAGTGGTCTTCCTAGAAGGTGACATAGATACATAAATGACATGAGCAAATGGAAACATGTACGTGAATGATTTTCATTTTCCTCACATGGTTAGGCAAATGGATCCAAATTTTATATTGTTTGTCTCACTGACTTAGGCTCAGTTGTCCATAAAACAGGAATTAGACCTAAATAAACTGAACAACTATTACTGGATATGATGTATCCTGATCTCTTGGACTAGATTGTGCCATGCTAGATATTGAAGGGTGTGCTAGAACAGAATTTGCATGAGGGTGGGATGTCCCAGAAGGCCCATTTCATGTCAGCCATGTTGCAGACTCTCCCTGGGGACTTTCCTGCTTAAACTGAAGGCTATCAAGCTGTCTTGGGTGTTGCATCTGCATGTGGGCATACCTGTTTATTTTAAGTCTTATTTCTGTGTCATGATCAGTCTTGGAGACTGCTTTGCACACTGAGACAGTCATGCCTCAGGAGAACAGGATTCAGTCATCTCTTTTAAAGAAGTGACATGAAAAAGAAGTGGTGTCAAGTAGAGAAAGTGGTGGTGGCAAATCACAAGTATAAATAAACTATTACGCATGTGCTTGTGTGTGTGTATAAATATGTGTGCTTCTTTTTCTCATGTATATACATCTGCATACATGCATATTTATCAACATTACACAAAAAAGCACATGAAATAGGCATTTAACTTCTATATTGACTACAGGTGATAAGGAATTATTTATATACGTAGGCGAAGGTCTTCATGTCATTTCTATGGAGATATTGGCAAGTTTACTCTTCAAAATGATATGCAGTGATTTAACAGCATGTCAGCTGCTAAATAGTAAGTGCCTGGGAACATTGACTTGCTCAGTGACAGAAATAAGGTATTGTAGCCTTCCTTCAGAGAGAAGTAGTCTACCCTAATAGAGTATTCAGATGGGCAGTTTCTGTGGAACAACTGATGTGATGTATATTCACAGCCTTCAAGGCAAAGTTGTTAATGTGTTGATATTCCTTACTTTATTGCAGGGATATTTGGTAGTATTTGAAGAGAGGTTAATAACGACAGTTTGTGAGACTAGTAGTAGTAATGCTTATATTTAAATATATAAACTGCTAAGCTAGCCCACAGAAAGGATCAGAGTTCAAAAAATAGAGCTGCTGGGGAAAAAGTAAAGTAGCTAGGCTTTCTTCTGGTATAAATCAGTGGGAGTTTTCCTCTAAGCCTGTGAGGCTGTGTGAGTTTACAGTAGTCAAGGAACTGTCTGGTAATTTTATCTACACAGAATAGAAGGAATGGTGCTTCTTTTAGGTCCTAGATATTAGTCTAGTAGCATTAGTTAGCAAATGAAAGTCTTGATTTTCTGTTTCTTACATTTGTTGGTTTTGCACATCTGGTCTCCTGACCTTAATTTGAGTCCTGTTATTGTTCTGTCACAGTCTTTGTTTTAAAAATACTTCCAAAATTCTAATGTCAAAAAACTGTTCTGCCTTCAATGGCAACAGAATAAATGTCAAGAATGCACGTATCTTGAATGAATGTGACCCAATAGTTTGCTTTCTTGTTTTGATAAGTACAAACAGCCCAGAAAGCTAGAAGTTTGCCCTGAGTCTTCACATCACTTGTGCAACATAGTTCTGTCCACCTATAAATGAAACACAGTGTGATAAATAGTTTTAAGAATATACTATGAAGATTCTCCTGGTTTTACATGCAGAAAGAGAGGCAGTGAGAGGGAGTGAACCTCCACAGGGGAGGTTAGAGAACTGGGTGGTGTTACAAAAACTTGCATGAAAGCCAGGACTCTGTTCTGGCCTGCATGACATGAAGAACTTCATAAATGTGGGATGGTTAAAATGTTCTGGATGCTATATTGCACAAAGCAAATGAATAAACAAGAGCATTAGAAAATATTTTAGGATTAGAAGATTAAGAGTAATTGCAAAGGCAGACTGGATGGCTCAGGAGATTGGTAAGGGATCTGGAGCCTTTCACCTCCTGATTAGCCAAAGATGTAACCCAGGTAAGCAGAAAAAAAAAAAAAAAGTTATTAACGTTTGATGTTCCAATGCAGATGGATTCTAATCAGCAGTTGCAGAAGAAGCCAGAGGTCAAAGACAGCTTTACTCTGTGCATGTAAGCCTTGTGGCTGAATCTCTTATGTGGATATAGTTTCTGATGGTCGAATTTTCTTCATAAAACATGATTATAGAAGCTGGAAGATTTTGTCTTCCTTGGTGATTTTTTTCATATTCTGTAAGAAGTATTTCTAAACTGTTTTGGAGTGATGGAATTTAGGATTAAATTTTGAAAAGGAGGAGAAAATATAGAGTAGGGTAGCATTTGGATCAAGGGCAGACTAAATATCAAAGACGTATTTTTTTTCTATAAAAAGAATGTACTTCTTCTTGCCCAAGTCCATCTATTCCATGAAATCATTGTCTTCAGTCTGACTAATTAAAGTAATATAGACATATCTGTTGGAAACATATAGTGCAATTACAGAGCTTTGTTAAGTACTTGCCAACATACTTTAGAAAGTACATCTTGAAACACTGTCAATTATCATGTTATCTTTTCTCCTCTTTCTGGCTAAATTTGGAAATGTGTGTGCTGTATGAGGAGATAGCTTAGTTATATTAACACGTGAGTTTCAGTCCTTTCGGAAAATTCTTTCTCAGTCTTCTAGATTTTGAGAATTTTCCCCATTAATGAAGAAATGTAATGATTAAGAGTTTTGAGTTTTAGAGTATTGTACTGTGAAATATATTTCAGTTTAATCCCAGAATGAGACATGGCTTTGAAGAGCAATTTTTAAATATCTCAATATCAAAGATCTCAAGCACAAGAATGGAGAACCTATTGTAATAGCTGTCTGCCTCTATACTGTGCAATAATTAATACCAACTATATTGGCGTAATTGAGGTGCTGCTGAAATAAGTGATAAGCCCAGTGTTTCATAACTACGTTAGCTGGCACTTTGGACTGCAGTCATGTAACAGAATTGCAGAATTTTAGCTTTGCTTTTGTTTAGTTTCTTCTTCTTTTTGTTGGGGAGGACTGTCTACTTAAGGAAAAGCGAGAGATTAGGTTTTGTTGGGATCATAATGAAATCGGGGAGCAAATACAAGAAGCAGTCACTTCTGATACCACACAGAAATGTGCATATTGATTTCTGGGGTGTGTATATATATATATATTCTACTTTCTCCTTCTCTTTCTCCTTTTCCTCTTTCTGGGGTAGGTCAGAGAGGGCAGGAGATTAAGGACAATTACATACCAAGTGATGGAGTTTAGTGCTTATACATAGAGATACAACATGTTACTGAAAAATCTGAAAGTCAAGCCAAGACTTGAGCAAAGACTGTGAATCGAAACAGTTCTGCAAATGTGTGGGCTTTGTCCAAATTTGGCTTGCTGAAAGCTGAAACAGCTTCACTTTATACCAAGTGTTTCTCCCAACCTCTTTGCATGGAAACCATGCATAAGTTCTCTTTAACTGATGACCCTCATGGAGGCTTTTAGTAGGTATTGTTACATGTGAAAAATGGCTTTTGAGTGTAATAACATTAAGATCACCCTGTGTTACCTTTCACACACATGGTCTAATGCAATGCATTATTTTGAACTGTGGCAGGGTATTCGGGGAAATGCCAAACCAATAACTGGTAATCAATTACATTCCAGTGGTGTAAAGATTGTATGTGTTCCCCACATTGCAAGAGTTTAAATTGTGTGGGAATATTTAGTTCTATTTTATCCTCTTGCAATGCAGAGAAGGATGTATTAGCATGGGACACAAACTTGCTATGTAGGCCACTAAGCAGGATTAGCGCAAGTTACAGAAATTATGTGATTCACAGTCCATTGTAGAAAATGGTAGTATTAATAATACGTTTGACCAATGTTCTGAAATAAAAGTAATTAGCAATGAACAGCAGATGGGATTGTTGCCACTCGCAGTTTCTAAGTGGTGTCTACAGAGTGTCTGCAAAATAGGTTTGGTATCTGTAACTCTGTGACTGGACAGCTGAGAGTAATGGACGTATTTACTCATTAGAGCCACTTAAGGTAAAGCATTTTGGCTAGTTTTCTGTGCATACATAGAACAAACACACATATCTAATTAAATGAGCAAAACCAGATCACCTTGCAACTTATGCATTCGTGCAGTGAGCTGCTGGGTTTTTTTGTTCACAATAATTCCATCAGTGCTTTCTTTATGTTGTCTTTCAACACTACTGGGTTGAACATTGAAAGAATGCAGTGGATGGAGACCTGAAGTTCGAGATACTGGGGAGCAGGCCCAGATCCCACCGTTGTCAGTTGGATAAGGCTCAGCGTGGCTTTGTCTCCAGTTCTTGCTTGCCATAAAATGAATAAAGGGAGAAAACTCCTGCACTGCAGAAGACCTGCTAAAACATCCTTCTTCCAAAGAACCTCTTCAAAACCAAATTCATAATTTGATAGTAGAACGTGGAGCCCCAGTTTAAAGTGAAAAGGTTATTACAGCCAAGTCCTAGCGATTTGGCTGCCAGACTCACCATTGCCTAATGAGATGTGTTTCCTAAACAAACAGAAAGCCATTTTTCAGTTTATTTTAGAAAAAGTTTTAACCAGTTCATGAGAATTGTGTTTTCTTGAGGAGGTGGTGGGGGGGAAAGAATAGCAGCAGCTCATATCATGGTTTAGCAACTCGTTGCCTCACTATACATGTTCATTCTGATGGGATACAAAGGATAGCATCTCATTCTCTGAGCTAAATGGCTAAAAGGCGTTTATATTATATGCATTTATGAATGTTTACATTTCATGCTCTCTCTATGTCTGAGTCTTTCCGTATGGTGTGATACTGAATGAATGGTGATCACATGCTTTCTTTATGGCACAGCTGTTGAGGACGAGAAGAAAAATAATTACAGCATTTGCCTAATGCAGTAGAACTGAATCCTGCAGAAATGTAGTAATACACTTACTGGTTGGGAGACTGGAAATCAAACTCTGCAAGGCTGAATTTTATATTCCCTGTAAGGAATATAAAATGGGTGTAAAAACTGAGAATGTGTCACAAGGAAGCTTCCACCCATGTCCGCACCATGTGGTGTAGGCTGGGTGATGACAAAGGATGTCTGTGGATTTTGGTGTAAAGAGGAATTATCTTCCATATGCTGTACACTATTTGCTCTTCAGGAAAAGAAGCCATGCAATAGTGACATTTTCGTCAAGAGATTTTTCCTTTGGCCTTCAAACCAGTTGTACAGGAGCAGCAAATCCCCCCTGATGTCAGGGGCAGGTGTGGTGCTCTCCTGGGAAGGGCAGGCCTGCCTGCTGTGAGAACACGGGCTTAAATAACATCAGCCCTGGAAGCCTTCTTCCCTTTCTGCAGTGCATTTTGCTCAGACATCATGAGAACAGTTAAGTAGACCTACCTTTTTTTGTGTGTGTGTAATTAGTGATGTCATGGACTTGGGTGTGGTAGGTTTTTTTGCCACATGCCATTTTTCTACTGTAGTTTTTTTCCATCCTTGTTTTACTAAATTGAGCTCTGTGCATGAGAGGAACAGAAGATTTCCTTGGAGAATGGCTGCAGTGAGTAATCCTTGAGCAAACTGCCTTTCGTTTGAGACATCAGCCACTATGGCTCTGTGAAAAGGCATCCTGGCGGACACTGGATACTCCTGTAGGAATGGTCTATGTAAGAATTGGTCATACTCCGACATAGCAAACTGAATTTGTTATTTAAAATTTAATTTTTGTTTGCTCTTAGTTAGAAACCAATTCTCTTGGACTGTTAAACATGAATATGATTAAAGCATGTAAGTGTATTGAAAGAAGAAGTCTCAGGACAAATTTTTTTGTTCCACACCTGTCATAGACTCCCAGCAAAATTTGCTGTCAAAGGGTTCTGATGAACCCTTTGGGGGAACTGATTATTGGGTCTTTTATCAATGACATTATTCAATGATTTAGTGAAGGAAGGAATAGCCCTATCAGAGAGCGCTAAGGTCATGTTGTATACATGTGCCTCAGTCTCCCCAAATCAATATATTTATTATTCACGTGAAATATATATTCTGCTATGAGAAACATTTAAAAATCTTCATCAGATGTTAAATACGCAAGGGTATATGTATGAAATCTTACTACATTAGTACAAATGAAAATGGTGGTGATAGTTAATCAAAGAGGCTTATGAATTAGTTGCTCTCTATTTCTCTTTTCTCCCTCCTCGCTCCTTGCTATTTGAATAAATCTACAGTGGAGCTACAATGATCTTGTTCTTTATTCACAGGTTACTTTAGGTGGAACCTTTATTGGAATTGGGCGGAAAACTCCAGATTGCCAAGGCAACACCAAGTACTTCCGCTGCAAATTCTGCAATTTCACCTACATGGGCAACTCCTCTACTGAACTAGAGCAACACTTCTTACAGACCCACCCAAACAAAATGAAAGCAGCCCTTCCCTCCTCTGATTCTGGTAAAACTTCAGAGAAAAACTCCAATAAATCCAGTCCTACTCTTCGACCATGTGATTCTGGAGACTTGGGGAAGTGGCAAGACAGAATCACTGTAAAAGCAGGAGATGATACACCAGTTGGATATTCGGTGCCCATCAAGCCAATAGATTCCTCTAGACAAAATGGTACCGATACAACCAGTTACTACTGGTGTAAATTTTGCAGTTTCAGCTGTGAATCGTCCAGCTCATTGAAACTATTAGAACATTACAGCAAACAGCATGGGGGAAGCCAGGCAGGAAGCCTTCACCCAGATCTGAATGATAAGCTTTCTAGGGGATCTGTCATTAACCAGAATGATCTAGCCAAAAATGCAGATGGGGAGTTAGTGACAAAGACAGAAAAGGGTGCGAGTGTGGCAAAAAAGAAAGACTTGACTAGCAAAGGAGCAGAGGAAAGCATGGTGACAAGCTACAACTGTCAGTTCTGTGACTTTAGGTACTCAAAGAGCCATGGCCCAGATGTAATAGTGGTGGGCCCACTTCTCCGTCACTATCAGCAGCTACACAACATTCATAAATGTACCATTAAGCACTGTCAGTTCTGTCCCCGAGGCCTCTGCAGCCCAGAAAAGCACCTTGGAGAAATTACTTATCCATTTGCTTGCAGAAAAAGTAATTGTTCCCACTGTGCTCTCTTGCTTTTGCACCTGTCTCCAGGGGTGACAGGAAGCTCTAGAGTCAAACACCAATGCCATCAGTGCTCATTCTCCACTCCCGACGTGGACGTTCTCCTGCTCCACTATGAGAATGCACACGAAGGCCAAGCGTCTGATGTCAAACCAGAAACAAACGCCCTGCCAGGGGCAGAGGGGCCGCTGACGCTCAAGGAGAACAAAGAACACTCATGTACCAAATGTGACTTTACCACCCAGGTGGAAGAAGAGATTTCTCGACACTACAGGTACGGTGGAGTTTCAAATGATTCATGATTTGAACCCAAACAAATAGCCCTCCCATAGTTTCTTAATTAAATGTCACCATTCCTCAAACATTTGAAGAAACTGGAAATCAAAATATGAATGTGTATAGATATAAATCTTTACAGCCAGAGTTCAATCCAACATCCACTTTGTTTTGGAAAACCACCAGCTAAGTTGGTGGATTTAATTATACATTTAAACCTGTGCAAAGGAGAGGGAAATTTGGATCTGTGTGCAGATGCTGAAGTTTCAGCATATTTGAGGTTTGGTCAACTATTTTCCACCCAGAATCTTTTAGGTACTGTTTTAGTTTAGGCTTTTTACAAGAAAGCTGGCATCTTCATTCAGTCAGGGAACACAAATGGCTTTACTTTCCAGGATAGACTGTGAACCCTTTCATGCTCCATAACAGTGCTTCAATGTACTACCTTTTTGTAGTATTTTCCATTCCCAAGTCCAGCAATGTAATAATTAGTTTAAGAGCATTCCACTTCTGTTTTGGTGTTGGTTTCCCACTGGGCGCAGACACTCTTTTGTCTGTTGATGTCATTCCCCAAGATCCTTTTGCAGATGCTTATTTTCGTGTTGCTGGTTTACAGTGTCATTCTATTTATTTTAAATGCTAATGTTCCTATTTGGAGGTGGATGCAGCCAGTCTCCTGACTCAGTCTGACACAATGTCATAGTGGCAGCCAACTCCCCGCTAAACTTCTTGGGTCAGTTCCTGGGCTGTTGTAAACTGGCAGTCCAGTTTACATCAGAGGAGGAGGTGGCTCATAGGCTTTGTAAAGAGCAACAGTTATGTGCCGCTGCAAAAGCGATGTTAAGTATTAGAAAATCATGCTGAATATGTTAATAGTTAAGGCTAATGCGTCAACAACAACGGAAAACTCAGTATCTATCTCATCTAAAAGATCTTTGCGTGGAAGCCAGCTAGAATGAAGACAAAAGAAGATGCATTTTCAAAGCTAAAGCTTTGTTAAAAGCTCAAGAAACTTTGCCACGTTTAATAGATTCCAAGACATCCAAAATTAACAAAGGCAGACTGGGGCATGATACTTTAAGAGAGATTAAAGCTGGGGGCATCCAAATGTTGCCCAACAGAGGGCTGCATTGGCAATGTATCAGGAGTCTATTAAAAAAAAAAAAAAAAAAAGAGCAGATTGCTCATCTTTAATTTGGAGCTAGGGCCCACGGAGGATTCAGGTCCCAGCATGCAATGCCCCATTTTTGATCCAAGTGGGCCTGAGGGATGTTGTGTGGATTAATTAGTTAATGTTTGTAAACTGCTTTGAAGATGAAAAGTGGTATCTAAGTTCCAAGCATTATTATAGCAGCTTTGAGCCATGCTGAAGAACTCCATAGGCAGCACTTTGTCCGCCGCTGGGGCATGGCAACAATCTTTTTTTAGTGGTTAAATAACTGGAAGATTGAAATGGCTCCTTCACTGAAAAAACCCCAACCTTTTATTTTGCTGCAGCTGGTAATTTAAGTTTTAACAAGCATGCCGAGCTAGGATCCTTTTTCCCAAGGAAAGGAGAAGCCATGACTTTCAAAATTAAGTGCTAAGTCTGAGACGGGGTAGTTGTAGCTTCTCCTTCGGAGGGCTCAGCACCCTGCAGTTCTGGCAGTTGTCACAGGGAACTGCACTTTGGAAAATCAAGAGAGACACTAAAGCATTCGGGTCTCAAGTTGTTTGTCTAAAATTAGGCTATTCTGTTTAAGACTCTTGAACAATACATTCTGTTAACCCTCCAGTCTATGACATTATTGAGTACTCTGAGGATATTGTGTAATTAAAGTGAAGTACAACATCCCCATAACTGCCAACTTCTTTCCCTTTTTTCTGCACTCCTCCCTTGATAATTTGAATTTTGTTTCTTTTCTACTTGTACTGCTGCTGTTTCCCCCCACTATACGTCTTTCTTGAAGTCACAGAAGTTAGTTCAGTTTGTGATAGCTGGTCTGTAATGGCAAACACCAGCAGGTTTTATTGCTTTTTTATGTATAACCTAGTTTTCACGCTATTGAACTAAAACTTTTGAGGCATTATAGCTTCTATTTTTATTATTGTTATCAGGCCTTTTTTTTTTACTAGGAGTTTTGCATGTATCAGATGTATATTTCCTTTCCCTTTTTGTATTTTAGGAACTAAAGATATAGAATGGTTCAGATTTTAAAAAGTAGAACATCAATAACATAGTAGTGTTAGAGAATTATGTGACACGGAAATGTTGATGTGGAGTCTGCTCAAGTCCTAGCTGAGCTTCTGTGTTTCTTTATCAGAATTTTTCTCAATATCTCTTTTATTGCACACATATATATCTGATGTATTTAAAATGCTGGACATGCACATATATCTAAAACCTGTTCATTTATATAATAAGAAGCTGAATGGATTCTAATGGTAAACATAATACTAAGCATTAATGTGGTGGCAGAAAGTGTTCTGCTGTTCACATATTTAGGTTTAGATTTGACAAACTGGAGTACCAGAGCTGGCTTTAGATGCTCCTTATGTATTTTGGTTCATGTATTTTTTTTGTCTGCACTATTTTCATTTTTGAGTCATATGCCTGAACAACATGCTTAATTTATTTTATTTTTTATTTTGCTTCCTTTTGGCTCTATGTTCTACAATTTCACTATGTCTTGCTAGCTAAAAAATTTTCTATGTCCCAATATTATTCCTTTGCAGCCATGTATTTGCAACAGTATTAGAATTTGCAAAAGCAGTTCTTTCCAAGTTTTCTGTCCACAGAAATGTATACTTACACTTAACACTCATTTGGTATTTCTTGACATGATTATTTGAGAGCTGTTCAGTTAAATCTGAAGTCAATGAATCACGCTGCATTTGAGTTTACTTGTATTTAAACCTCACTAAAATGTGCTTATTCAAATAAATCCCTATATGATTTATTGGCCTCCATTTTCTACTAATTCTGCTACTACTCATTTTCCATTATACCTCTGAGGAATCGGACATTCTTCATGTTCATTGGGAAGCTTAGTTTTTTTCTCAAAACTGTCTGGTATTCTGATGAGCCAGAAGATGCCAACACTTAATTTAGATAAAAATCAAACAGCATTTGGGGAAATTTTGCATGTTGGATCACTTAGTCTAGAGATTATTTTCCTGCTTGCTCCAAAATAATTAATTTTGAATTTATTTTTTTTTTAATCAAAGCAGCTTCTTGCAGAAGTATTTTTTTTCTAATTTTGCTAAAAGACTTGGGAAAACAAAGCATTTCTCAGTTTTGCAAAAGTCAGAATTTTTCATGTAAATCCTTGCTTGACAGAAAGCATTTGATCAGTGGTGGTATAACTAGAAATGCTATGCTGAAAAATCCTCTAAACATCTTTTTAAAAACAAGATAGTGATTCATTAAACTGCAAAATATAAAAAGAAAATATAAAAAATGAAATAAAAGCTTTGGCAGTGGTGTAGAATTATTTTTCTAATAAATTCTTTTGAAAGTGTGGATGACAGCAGTTGTGTAGGGTTCTCTTTAGAAGTTGATTTTGAGTTAATTTCAAATTAAATAATTCCATACCTCTTAAAGATAAACGAGGTAGAGGGACAAAAGGCAAAGGGGTGCTTGGAGCTTGCGCCTACTCAGTGCCAGGGCTGCACCACAGGGGTGGGAGTGTTTGGGGCAGCAGTGTTGGGGCTGACCTGGCAATATCTCAGGCAGCAGAAGCCAGAGCAGGGTCTCAGATGTGCAGATTATGAACATGTGGAGCCTTTGGGACACTCCCCAGAGAAGCCAACTGAGAGCAAAAGTGTAAACTGAGGCCCACCAACTCCCAGTTTTGCAGCAGAGCAAGAGCCTTAACTCAGAGAACAATAGCAGCAGCTATGAGGGCCTTTTGCATCCTCCTGACACCTTAATTCACTGCTCTGAACTTGTTCGCTCTTGCCAGTGGGTTTTGCTCTCCTTTCATCTCAGCCTTGCTCTCCACTCTTCCCCCTCTCCTCTCCTTTCTGACCCTCCACTGAATCCTCCACTGATCCTCCTTCTTGCTTGCTTTGCTTGCTGTCTTTCCTTCTGAATATTTTCCCTCTCCACAATCTTGAGCGCAGCATCCATACCCAAAGTAAACTTTCTTATAAACCTGTTCCTTCATGAGAAATGATAGTAATTACTATATTCGTAATTAAATTCAAAACATGCATAAAAATGGAAGTGATACGAAAGCCATACCTTCATGCAGGATATTTTCTATGCCCTAGAGCCTAGGACTGTCTTCAGGTAATTAAAAAAAAAATTACTTGTTTTGTAGGGGATGGTGTTTTGTAATACTTCAGACTACTTAGAAGTATGTCAACAAGACTTAATTAACAACTGACTAGTGTCGGGAGTATCGCAGCCTATTAGGAAGCTCAAATAAAGAACATTAAATCCGTCAACCTCCTCCATCTAATCTTTCCAACTTCAAGATTTTGAAAGGGAAAATCCTTGTATTTTACAGTGTCCAAATCAGGTACATTTCAGTACAAATAATGATAGGATTTTTTGAAGTTGTCAGAACGTGACTGTGCAGTAAAGGTTTGGTCTGAATTTCTTGTCATTTAATCTTGGCATTGGGCCCCAGATGTTTTAATGTCCACAAATAAGCAGATCTTTGATTTATTTTGTAGTGAAAATAGTAATGCTAAGTGACATCAGTGGATGGGATGACACTGCCAACCCAATGCCACATTGCACAGAATGCCAGTTTATGGCTTGAACCTCCTGTCAGTTTGCTTGAATGCTGTATAAACAATACCACAAAATGGAGAATGCTGTTTCCTTCTTCATTTACATCACTTTCTTCCACACTGACTGAGATTTTCCTCAAACATCTCTTCTTTGAGCAGCTCTGTACCAATACATGGTATTGTATCTGATGAATTCAGAGTTTCAAATGGTATAGCTGCAGTTTAGCTGTAAAGTGTAGCTTTGAGGTAATGCACAGGAGTGCTTATTGTGTACTTTGCAAATTGGAATTTTAAAAATTGTGTTGCTTAGCTTTGAAGAGCTTTGTGCACAACTTGTGGGTTTTTAGAGAATTGGGCTTTTAGAAAAATGGAGTGTGTTTAAATTCTAGTAAAAGAGAAATCAAACATTGCCAACTTGTATCCTTGATTGCTGTCAGGGACGAGTGAAAACAGGCAAGAAAACATTTTCTTTTCATGCCTTGTTCTGAAAACGAATTAAGTTTGCAACTTTCATAAGTTCTCTAATAGCTGGTGATAGTTATTATTTTAGTATTTGGGACTGTGACTTATTTTGGACAGTTCCAAACTTTGGAGCTTGGGGATAGAATAATAACAGGACAAACCCAAGCAAAGTATGAAGATTTAGAATGTCAATGGTAGATTTTTAATGCATACTGGAAAAGCATATTTCCTAAAAAAAGAAAAAAAATGTGTTGACTTACTACCTGCTAAAGTCAGTCCTCGATTTTTCTACATCACAGTGCTTATCACAGGCTCACAGAAGAATAAAGGAAAGCTTGTATGACTCTCTTTGAGCCAATTACAAATCATTTAAATTAACAAACCTTTAATGTAATAAAGGTGATTTTAGTCGGGCCTCAGTCATGTAGTTAAAACTGCATCTAATAATCAGCATTTATTTGTGTCCTCAAAAGTGTGGTACCACTTTTGTGGTGCACATGGCTCCTGATCAAAAACATTTAGCCAGTGTGGAATGGAAAAAAAAAAAACACAAGACAAGTTAGGCAGAAAAAGATCAGCTGTTTGGAGGTGTGATATCTGTAGATGAGAGCCAAGTTAGGAAGGGGGTTAGCTATTGAAATAGCCAAGTTAAACAAGAGACACTTAGGGCTAAGTAGTGTCCCAAAGGATTGATAAACTTTCACATGGGGAGTGTATGTGGTTGAGCCATTAGCCCCAAATGGTGTCTTGTTTAACTTGGCTTTTAAGATAACTAGACCCTGTCTAACTTGGACTTCTCTGATGGTATCCCACCTTTATAGGGCTGAACCTCTTTATAACTTGGCTTTTTGTATTTATAAAATGGTTTTGATCAGATAGCACTCTTTTTTTTTTTTTTTTTTTTTGGTTCAGAAGAGAATTAAGCTTGGTTTAGAAAAGAATTAAGTTGCAAGAGAGAATATATTAGTGTCGCACTGAGAGACAAGCTGATTTTAATAAAACACAATTGCAGAATGAAGAAAAAGGAACACAGCCAGAACAGGATTTTAACCCACAGCTTGCTCTCCCACAAGTAGATTTGGTTGCCATAAGGCTGTGTGGAGAATTGCTGAATATATTTTTTGCATAATGGAACAAGCCCATCTAGTCCCTTAAAATGAATATAAATAGGGAAAATGACAAAAAGAAAACTGATATTGCACAAGGGCTAAAAAGCTTGAGTCTGAATATGTACTCATGTCTTCACGCTGACACAACTGCAAGAAAATCAGACAATGTAAATAACATATGGTTTGTTTTTCCAGCAAAAGGAAAGAAGGAAGACAAGGGGGTTTAATAAGTTTGGCAAGTTGTCCTTTCTAAACTATCATAGTCTAAAAGGGACATTTTGCGTATCATTCTAATTCTGCAAATGCATCAAGAGCCAAATCCTGCTCTTACTGAAGTCAATGGGAGTTTTGCCATCGACTTCACTGAGACAAAGATTTGGCCTTAAAAGAATTAATTCAAACAACTGGAGTTGTCAGGGCAGTAACAGATTTCTCATACAAGTTTTGTCCTGTGTGGATAGCAAAAGACTCATTTTTTAGCTTGGCTAAAGACGCTGCTGTGACTCTGAATGCCTGGGGTGTGGATGTGTGAGCGCGTCTGTAGGGAGAAGCTTTGGTAGAGTTCTGTACATTTTGCAGGGCAGAGGTGGTGTTTTGCTCCGCATTGGTAGGATGACGGGCGCAGTGGGGCCCAGAGCCTGGCAGAGGGCTCTGACCGCTCCTGTACTATAAACAATTATTCCTAATGGCGTTAGAGAGCTCGTAAACAGTGTTCTGTTCCTACGATAGATACAGTAAATGGGTAACATGTTGTTCTCATATAGCAACATATGCTTTACATAATTTAGTAACGCAGTACTTTATATAGGCTTTTAGAGTAAAAACAGGAAGGCATATTATTCCACACAGCTCCTACCCAAGAACATCCGTATTTGACAGGAAAACTCAGTTTGTAGTGACACAGCCGACTGTTTTGCTTTTTCTTTAGAGCGGCATCTTTTAAAGTTATGTTAAAATGTGTTAGAGAACCAAAAGGTACTGTCTGTTGTGTACAGTCTTCTGTCCTTTCCTGTATACTTATCCATAAGCTACGCAGAGCTCCATTCAAAATCATCTTTGTCAAGCAAAAGTATATGAAATTGGTGGAAAGTAAAGGAACTTTAAAAACATTTTAATGTCCTAACATAGATCTATATTATATAAAGTGGGAGTTTTTTATAACAAAGAACTATCCTCTTCTAACGATTTGATTTTGGCTGACAAATACATGTTTCTTGAGTGTTTCTACTGTAGTAGAAAATAAAAAGTGTATTGCAGCAAACTGAAGAGAAAAAACACAAAATCCTAGTGAAAATTTTATCACGTTTAGAATAATGCAGTTGGAGGTGCATGAGCGATAGGAGGCCATTGCAAGGCGTGGGGGGAAAAAACAGGAGGATTTTCTCCTTACCGTATAAGACACCAAAGTAAACCTGCTTGCTTTATTTAGAGGGGATGACACTGTGAGTTTGATTTATTTTCTTAATCTTGGTAGGTAGAACTATTGTGAGAGGGAAGGCCAAGGGCAGACTCTTATGTTAATACACTTGCGGTTTTCTTCCAGGAGAGTACACAACTGCTACAAATGCCGTCAGTGCAGCTTCACAGCTGTTGACACTCAGTCACTACTAGAGCACTTCAACACTGTGCACTGTCAGGAGATGGACATCACTACAGCCAATGGGGAGGACAGTCATGGCGTTTCGTCTATCAAGGAGGAGCCAAAAATTGACCTCAAGGTCTACAGTCTGATTAATCCGGACCCCAAAATGGGGGAGCCCATATCTGACAGCATAGTGAAGAGGGAAAAGATAGAAGATAAGGAAGTGCTCAAGGAGAAAGGCTGGACTGACAGCCCCAGTGATGATCTTCGCAACGTGACCTGGAGAGGAACAGACATTCTGAGGGGGAGCCCATCATACACACAGACCAGCCTGGGCTTATTGACCCCAGTGTCCGTTGGCCAAGAGCAGCCAAAGCCTTTACGGGATAGTCCAAATGTCGAAGCTGCCCATCTCGCAAGGCCCATGTACGGCTTGGCGGTGGAGAGCAAAGGTTTCCTGCAGGGCGTGCCAGCAGGAGCAGCGGAGAAACCTGGGCAGCTCACCCAGCCCTACTCTGGTTCCGGGGACAGCAAGACAAAGGACGAATCGCAGTCCTTATTACGGGTAGGAAACTCTCTGTTTCTTTTTTCCTCTTGCTTTTTATGATTACATGTATGTTATGTTTAATTAGCCATGCAAATGATTTCTTCAGATCCGGAGTAATGTGGTTGGGGTTCTTTCAGTGTGTGGAAACAAACAAACCAAAAAACTCAAAGGAAGACTCAAATCTGTAGAGCCAAACTGGCAAGTAAATGTTCCAAAGTGTTCACATAAAACAATCTATATATTGATGTAGTATTAGTAAGCAAATGCTTCTGCTTTTGCTATTTAGCTCTGATTGAATTTTGTTTAATCATTCCTGCTAATTGTACAGGTTGGTCATGCATTTGAAAAAAGGAAGGTTTAGAACCCCAGAAGGCTGCACATCTGTTATACTAAAACAACTAATCACCTCTTAAATTTTGTGGTGGTGTGACAGTTCACACTTAAACAAGATTTCATATTATTACATATCTAAGAATATGAAACCTGAGTTAAATATTAATAAAAAGTAACATTTTTTTTATGAAGCAACATAATTATATATCAATTTTGACACTTCTCTGGTTGCCTTGGAAGCAAAAGAAAAAGAAAAGAGAGAAAAGGAAGGAGCTCGGGTGATAAGTGAAGGCGAATATTTGCTACACCAAATAATTCCTTTTTTTTTTTTTATTAAAGGACCTATATATAAGCAATTTCCCCTTCCAGTGAGGTATGTTTTTCCACTGTAGAGAAAACTGAGTTTAAAAAAGCTCTCACATTCTGAGGAGCTGAACAGAGAGCCATCCTGCCTTCCTGATGGAGACATCACTACATGTTTTTAGGAGCTGCTCCCTATCAGAACTTATAAAACTTGCCATGGGAGTGGTCAGTGTGCAGACAAACCTCACTAGAATGGAAGTCATGTTCTTCTAGTTTCTTTTATTGTCTTTTATAAGAACATTTATAACCATAGCACCCATTACTGTAACCCATAAGAAGAAGATAAAAGGCAAGATATATGTTTTATTCCATGGTCTGCGAAGTTTATTACATGGGTATATCTGTCTCCGTATACATGTAAGTCTTAAAAGCTCTTTTAAATGAAGTCAGTGGTCTTAAAAGTATTGCAGTTATTCTAATTATACAGCAGCGTGTCTGTCCCTTAAACCCTGCATTCAGTTTAGGGAGACCACAGACTCTTGTACCTTACAGGTACAATAGTTATTGTCAGATTTTAAGCGTATGAGAAGCAGTTACAGTATGACAGGTTCCCTGTTGCTGACCCAGGTGTGTGCTCACTGTGGATGGCAGGATTTTATTTCTCTTCTCCATTAGGAAATATGTATTACAATATAGACATAAAGTTATATTTATATTTATATATTTATAATATATATTACATAATATATATTTATATTTAAATTTAAATTCTAGCAGTGGAATTCATGCTGTACATATGATGCATCCCACTTCAGTTCTTGTAGTGGTTTTTAGCTGTGCACAGAACGTATCGACTAGAGGAGCCACTTAAACAGTGGCTTATCAGAATACTAATAATTTTCCTTTACTTTTTTGACTACTAAAGAGTGAAAAAAACCCAACTAAACAAAAATCTGCAAATTTGCAGAATCGGCTCTGTAAAGGTCTAAATTTGGTTGGTAGT
This sequence comes from Pseudotriccus pelzelni, assembly GCA_035584735.1. Taxonomy (NCBI): domain Eukaryota; kingdom Metazoa; phylum Chordata; class Aves; order Passeriformes; family Tyrannidae; genus Pseudotriccus; species Pseudotriccus pelzelni. The sequence continues at coordinate 136,010,987 of JAWMRA010000078.1, read as the reverse complement.
TGGAGCCTAAAATCTTAGTAAGCAGTAAAATAAGGCCATCATACTATCTGTTTTAACCACTGCTGAACATATAATGGGAAACTATCTACTGGCTGCTTCTTATGCCCTTTTAAAAAATGATTTCACACACTTATTTAAAGTCTTTATATAAAAGCTCTAATATATATATACATGTATGTATATATATTCACATACAAATATATATATAAATTTTGTTTTCAAATTAGTATTTTTATCTAATTGGAAATATTTTGATGGGTTAATTTCCATGTTTTTCTGAAAAAAAAATGTTGTTTTTCTGTATTAACAATCCATATAAATTAGTTCCTCGCATTTTAAAAGTTGTACAACCACCCTTGTCTCTTATAAGTCTTTTAATGATTTATTAGCAGCTAATGTCTATACTGACTGATAAAACCATATCAACACCCTTCAACAGGAATTACTTTTGGGTACACCATTAGCTGCCTTGCTCTTTGAACTCTGTTGTGTCAAAGATTATTCTGGGTCTTTTCCTTAGTTACAGTATTTTAATTTTCACTTTTCTTCTTTGAAAATTGGGCAAGTTGCTTTTGCCAGTTTGAAATATTAAATAAAAAAAGGGAAGGAGGTTAACTTTTTTCATCTGCTGAACAGAGTCCCTAATCTTACATATTTCATCATGATTGATGGATAGAGGAAAAAATAATGAGAATTGAAACTTCGTTAAGGTAAGGGGTGATCTGAAGGATAGGAGGTGTGGGAGTGTGATTCTGTGAGTAATATTAGTTCCCTCTTCCTTTCAGTTTGTGGAAAAGATTATAGAAACCCAAGTCCTTTATTTTGCTCTTGATTTAGTTTTCTGTAGACAGAGTTATGGGATGCAGTACTGGAGCCAGGAAATAAGAAGACAATGTGATGGTCAGCTTGACCATTGGGAGCTTAGTGTCAAATATTACCTGACATGCAGATACTCATGTCTGGGAGCTCACTTGGCCCAAGCAGAATTAGAAATTATTCAGAAAAGAACTTACCTTCCATTATTGAATAAAGCAAATTTTTATATTCCTCTGCAATAAAAAATATACACTATACTGTTAAGTAAGTCTCTCATTATTATTCACTTTTGGATACATTTCTTTTTCTAATGTGAAATAGCTGGTAGGAGTTGGTCCTATCTGAAAGCAAAGCGTTAAATCAATACATCCTTCTGCTATCATATAATGAATGCTCATGCAAAGCACTGTATCCCAGGACGACTGGTGACTAGGAAACAAAACCTATAATAAAATCACTGTGGACACCTTAATTTTTTCCCCCGAAAGACTGACACAGAGGAAGCCAAAAATTTGGGATTACTCAGTGAATAAACACTGTGAGAAATGGACTGAAAAAAAAGTCCCTAACACATCCCTTTGGTTGTACTGGCTATTCAGTATTTGTGAAGTGGTTCTGCTTATTACAAATGATTTATAATGATTTGACAGTAGCAGCAATACTGTGTGCTTTTAATTTTTTAGTTTTCCTATGACTGGGAGAAGGCAAAGTGGAGATCAGGTTTTTTCACGTTTTTTCGTATAGACAGAGGTTGATACTGCAAGTCTAGAAGTGATTAGCATTTTGATAAAATATCAGAGACAATACAAATCAACTGGGGAAGGAATGAAAATATACCTTGGCCCACAGAAATCCCTAATGCTTACAGGATAATTTTAAATTTTTGGAAATTACTTGGAGTGGCTTTCAGCCATTTTTATGCTGTTTCTTGCATTCCTTCCATGCATGATGGTGATAGTCCCCTCCCCAGACTCTGTGTTACAGTAGATTATTTGTGGGAGTCATTAGGGTAAGATTTCTAAAAGCCTGAATCTTTCGTGACCTTTCGGGAGCTGGGGATGGTGCAGTGGCGAGAGCTCAAACTCCGCATGTGTGCAAAGAGACGTGCAGTGTGGATGCACCTTTTTTCCCGGGAGTGCTTCTAAGCTGTGTGTATGTAACAGAATCTTTCTCATGGGCTTGGTACACTTCTGTGAGTAGCTTTAATTTATTTTTCTTATTAAAATATTTCCAGCAGCTGTACTTACATTGAATCGGTATGTTTTGCAAATGGGAATTACCAAAAATGTACCTCAGCGTGGTACAATGTAGACATTATTTCTGCTCTTCCTTGGAGTAGCTGATTTTATAGTTTAAAGATTTGTTGATACTGGAAGGTCTATTGAGATGCAAAAATGTTCCTTTTTTTGGGTAGCACATTGGCAGCCAGCAGACTCTAGGCCAGGCAGATTGTTTAATGCTTTGACAGCGCAGATCTTGGACTGCGGGAACTTTTTGCTAAACTGATTTTAAATGAAGTGTCCTTTTTTTTTTTTGTATGTGTGGACACTGCAGAAAAAAGTTTTCTGCAAAAATGAGGAATTGGAGCCTGAGCCTTCAGGCCTTTACACAGACCTAGGTAGCCCATCTAAAGGTGTTGGTATGCACATCATACTTTAGCCTACGCACATGCAGAATAACACAGATCAGCGTGTCCTGTGGTGCCACACGAATCTTCAGACAGCAAGGAGGCTCCTGTGTACTAACCAGAATTCATGTAATGGAGGGATTTGTGTACCATCAAAGGGAGAGAGATTGTCACATTATTGCAAAGGTAGTGTTGATTTTTATCAAGGTATACTGCAGGATGTAACATTAAATATCTAACTGAGGTTATATTAACCTTTGCTATGAGCTTTTTATATGGGGCAAAGGATAAAATCCACTCTTCTATTAAACTGAGATTATTTTCACCATAATGATCATACTGTTTACACACTACAGGAAATCACAGCATTTCAAGAAAGTTTCCATTTACCTTAAGAAGAGTTATTTTCTTTTTCTCTGTGATATTTGCACTTCTGATATTTCATATAATGTTCTGTCTAAAGCTGGTTAGATGGCGTTAAATTTGGGGGAGATAGGAAATCAGGAAAAGTATTTTCCCTGTCTGTCTTTTGCCTTCTCCTGTGTGAGTGATTGACAGTGATAATTTTAAAGTAAGAAATTGGTTTGAAAGTATTAAATTTACATATAATTGATTTAATAGCAGTGTAGTAAATATCAGACACAATCCCTAATGGCAAAACATTATTTCTCCTACTATAAAGCAATGACTCCTGTTATCCACAGAGTTGGATGCCAGATAGATGCAAAGCAGTGGGAATGCTGAGGTGGCCTTTGTGATTTCCGAAAGACTTCTTTAAACATTCAGTTCTTGGCCAGAAGGATAACACTTTGGAGTTAAAACCCGCATTTCTGATGCTGGTAGAGGTATTGCTGCTGCTGCCTTTGGCAGCAGCATGAGCAGCAGGGTGACAAGATTCAAGCACACAGAGTGGGATCTTGTTTTAAATGTGATTTTTCAGTGGTCACTACAGGGTGACACATGGAAGTTTTTGTGCGCTTTGGCATTGTGTCCCACTTCCAACCATCTTTTGATAGCAGCATCTTGATGTATCTACAGAGTTAAATTTAATGCATACAATTGTATCACGCATCTTACTATTAAGTTTGTGGAGGTCTTGGATGCTGCATCTCATCCCTAGGCCACTTCAAGAAAGAAAAAGCAGCCCTTTAAACAAGAAACATCTGAAATAGTTTCCCTGTAGCTGCATCTCATTTTTTTCCCATTTCCTCTGACTCTGTTAGAGATCTTTCAGGAAGTATTTATAGTCAAGGCCATTCATTGCCATACGGGTTCTCTAATTAGCTGAGGGGAACTCAGCAGGCACTGTGTCTTACTAATGCACAGAGCGCTGGCAGGTCAGAGAGCTGCCAAAGCCTCTCATTTTTTTTCGAAGCACCTGTTTCCACAAGTCTCTGCCTGGGGAGGTAGTGGGCTACTTTTTTAAATATAACTACATCCTGGAAAATTACAAGAATCCTCCAACAAGGAGAATGAGAAAATAAAGTTAGGACTTGAAGAGAAATGGGTTTTACAGTGCAAATCTGAGAGGGTAAAATCCCTGCACTGGTGAAGGTCTCAGGAACTAAGCTAAAGTAACTTTCTGAAGGTTTTCAAGTAGTTTAGAAACAAACATGTACTTGGCTGCTTTTAGTAACTACTGGAACCAAACCCATAAGAAATTGAATGTTTTGCATTACTCATCCTGACAGAGTGATCAGATAGGACCAGAAAGTAACTTTTAGAAAAATGTTAACCTGCCCAATGAAAGGCATGTTTCTGGTTTTTGTGTGGGGTGTGCCTGTCATGTGGTGAGACAACCCCTCCTCATCCATGTTTACCCATCCAGCAGGGCATAGGGATTTTTTTTACTTTTCTTTTTTTTTTTTTTTTTTAATGCCTTTTACGAAATGTGGTTTAGAAGAGAATTAAGTGATAAAATCATTATTTGGGTGGGGCTCAGTAATAATGTGAAAGGGCAGCAGCTACGTCAAAATCCTTGATGAAAAGGTGAATCAGTATGTGGAACAAAGGGCTGGGGAGATGGGTACGGGCCCCCGGGCCGTTGTGTAAGCAACAGGGTTTATTGAAGTTGCTATGATCAATAACAATGATTCAAGCAGGGAGAACTGAGATAATTCTTGGTTTAAAACAAGCTGCTGCATTTGGATAGGAGAGGTTGTAATGCAGATGAGAACAAAAGAGTGCTTTCTTGTATTGAACCGAGTGGCCAAAACAGATTGACAGTCAGTGTCACATTCAGTTAGCTCCATTTTATATTACTCTCCCTCGTTCAGGTAGGAGAATCTCTCTTTTGCTTTCTCCAATTGGTATTTGGAATCCCAGCATGGTGAGAGCGAGAAGGGTTTGTGCACTGTTTTCACCTGGATGCCACATGCCTGCACCTGGGCTTGTCTTGCTGGGTGAACACCACGCGGTGAGTGAGGCAGCAGCTCTGTGCCATCACTGCCATGGGGAATGGCAGTATCAAACTCGGCAGGAGGGTAGGACTATCCTTGGTTTCTGGATACAGTTCTCCTTAGCAGCTCCCACTGCTCCGGGCTGCGTGGGGGTCTGGGCACAGAAGGGGACCCCAGCACTGTGTCCCCACCTGAACAGGAGCCCTCAATGTGTGGGAAGTCAAGCCAGAGACTCCCTTGCCCTGGGCTGAGTTTCGGAGCTCTCCCTCCCTTGTTTGCCTCCCTGCGCTGCTGAGCCGCCCCTGCTGGCCCTGGAAAACAACCCGGTCCTGCAGCCCGTGTTCGAACCCCTCTGTGCTGAACCGGGCACAGGGAACCAGGCAACGTCATCCTTGTAGGTATGACCGATCGAGTAAGCAGCTACTTTTTTTAACTGTCTTCAGATGCATTCCTGATTTATTTATTTATTAATTTTAAAATTTTTAATTCTAAACTGTGCTAAGAGTGGCTGCAGTTGGTTGAGGCAGACGGGTGTGGGGCACAGCTGTGGGCACTGCAAAGGCAAACAGTGCAGCAGCAGCTCCCTCCAGTCTAAACAGTTCGGAGAACTGTCAATGGGAAACCTTGTTTAAAATGGGAAGTAAGTAAATGCAGCTTCTTGCACGATGACTACATTAAAGAATTAGTTGAGCTTTACCAAAGTTTTGAAACGTTAAGTGCCACTATAACCATTAAAGAGCCCTATTATTGTTCTGTATTGCCAGTAGTTCTTAGCAATAGATTGTATACCTGAAGTGAAATGGAAGCTTCAATTGTATTTGGAAACTAAGGATAATCTTTGCCAAACTGGATCTAACAAGAAGCACACATTCATGTTTGAGGGCAGAACTTGCTGCTAACGTGTAGATTTTCAATGGAAAATTAAATTTCATAGATGAATGCAGGCAAGGATTGTACATAATTCTATTTTTGCCTGAAGTACTATGGTGCTGAACAGTGAAAATCTATGTGAAGATACCTCTTGCATCTGGAAATGCAGAGTTGCTTTCTGGGCTGAATTTCAGATGACTCTCTACATGTCTCTGGTAATTAAAAGACAAAATAATTATATTCTTTTAAAGGAGGGATATTGTGATAGACAGCAAATAAATGTTTGATTTATTGGACTAAAAGGGAACATTGTAATTACAATTGATTTGAAGGATTCCAGATGCTATCCACATCTTAACAAATTCAAAATGGTAAAGATTTAAAGAGATTTATGAATAAACAGTGCACACACATGTTCTGTGATTTTTTTCATGGAGGTATCCAGCACTGTTAATACAGCTAGTTAAAAATGACAACTAGAGAAAATAGCTGTTAGGTGAACAGATGTGTGCTGAAAAAGAAATATACGTATGTGTGTGTGTGTGTATGTGCGAGATATGCAAAAGATTTTCTGGAATGTCTTTTGTTACCTTGACACTCCTCAAAATATGCATGTGGTTACCTTCGAAGTAGTCTTAATTTTAAGGTCTCTAATGAGTCCAATTGATTTAGTGAACAATTTCCTGCTTAATATAATTAATTTACTTCTTCCACCAAGTTCTGCTTTTAAAATGAAGTTTTATGGTGGCTAAATGGTTCTTGCTGACATTTCTCTAAGCATTTTTTTAGTAGCATTATATATATTTTAGAAAATATCACAGTCTTTTTTGTAGTGATGTAATAATATATGTAACATAAAGCTATAAGTATTGTATTCCATGTTGCATGCTACATTACTTAGAGTTCAGATAGGATGTATTTTTTAGCATAAAGATGAGAAGAGGAACATGGGGGGGTTTTTTCTGTGCACAGTATTAGATTTCTGAAACAACTGTGGTAGTGGCAGCCCAGGCTGTGCAGCACTTTGCAGGCAGCTGGAGAACAGCCTTGGAAATCTTTGCTGAGTTTATGTACCCTATGCTGCCTGAGATTTTCAAATCTCGATTTGGTGAATCATGTTTGTCCTAGTCAGATGGTTAATTTCCTATGATTTCTTGTCTCTCTAGGCTTTAGTCTCCTGATTCTATCAGTAAAATGGGAACAAGGGCAATTTCCTATCTCAGAAGGCAAGAGTGAAGAGAGACGTTAAACTCTGTGTTGTGCAATAGTGCTATCATAGTCAAAGCAAGAAGAGCCTGATCCATAGGCATCCTGAAATAATATTCCTGGTTAACTTCTCTGGGCGTGATGACGTAAACTTTTGCAACAATACCAATGAAAGAGAAAAAGTGAAGAAACAGATTATAATTTTAATTTTGTTAAAATTTCTATTCTTTCCTTCAGCCGGGGGTGGAGGGGGGGAGAGGAGCAAGGCATTTGCATTTCTTGGTTGACTTTGACCTCATTTTGGTTGATGTGCCTCTGATGTGCATGGTAGCAAACTGCACATTTTCACTTATGGGAAGGCGTCTTTTAACGATGGCTTACAGTGCAGTCTTTAATCATGTAAGTTGCCTCCAGCACTTGCTGAGAGTAAAATTCCACCCTCTCAATTTTCAGATGGATTGTACTATCGGCTGTTTCTCCTTTCAAGACTGTCTGTGATTTGAAAATTGTCTTTAAATTAAAAAAAGTGAGGAAAAAAGAGAAATAATCAGAACATTTGTCAAGAAATTTGCAATGAATGGGAATGAGGAGCAATGCAAACAAGCTTGAAATGAGTTTTAATTCACATGTTATTCTGGGAGCCTACAATTTCTGGTTGAGAAAATGGCATATTTTAGGTCTATTTCCTCCAGTTTTTGGCATGGAGCAATGCCTGTTTTGTTCAGTCAGATGTTCAAATGGGAATTTTGGATGCTTAGAACTAATTTTAGTAGGTGGGGGGCAAATTTATTATGATGCTACAAATAGAGTTTGATCACAGCTGCTTCATTGCAATTATAAAAATTGGCTGTGAATTGCTTAAACTATATTTGCTGGTTGAAAAAAAATTAATCTCATCTTTACAAAACTCTGTCTTGTTACCCTTAAAGTTTTGAATAACATTATTTATATACACAGTATTTTGAATTTGACTTGATCACGTTGCCAGAGTATTTCCATGCCTCTCTGCCTCCCTGCTCCAACACTGATAGTGTGCTCAAATGACTCTCCCATTCTTTTCTGAAGGAACTCCTTGTTAGGGTAAATTTCTGAGCTCGTTCTGAAATTACAGTAAATCACACACAGACCTCTTAAGACTTATTAAAAAATATTAGAAACTTCGTTGGAAGGTGGGCACTTCAAAGCTCTCCCTACTCCAGTCTGTACATGACTAAAAGGCTGTAAGGCAAACACCACAAGGTGAAAGCTTTCAAAGCAAAGCAAAACTTAATATACCGCTATTATCCCCTTTATAAGACATATGGAGAATAATATCTTTACATATTTATGAGTGTTTTTTTTCTGATAGTAGCTGCTTTAATATTCATGGATTTATGCTTTTGAGTTAGAAAATGCTGAGTTCTACTTCATATTTTTTTGGTGTTTCATGGCAGCTCCTCTCCCAGCCCAAAGTGGATGTATTCCAGACCTGTTTAAAAGTCTAAACTGTGCAGAATAAGCTTAGTCAGCATGTTTCTTGAGAAAAGTGTTTTCTTCACAATTGAGTTAATGGACTCAGCTATGGTGATCGTTTTGGCATTCCTCCCTCCAGCTGATAAAGAAGACAAATCATCTATAAAGTTCTCAACTGACAGTGCAGTTCCTTTTAGCATATTACTGAAACTCATTTATATTTAATTGAGGTGCTCTAGAAACTTAAATATTTCCTTTTGTTTAATATTCTCATAAACCCTACTTCATGCAGTGTTTGAGGGGTGGGGAGAGTTAATGGAAAACGTGATTAAAATCTTGTAGGCTTCAAGGCTTGTAAACATCTTGGCACCTACGTATGTTTGTGTGCATACATGTGTATGTTTACTAATTTTAAATTAGGTTAAAAATTAGAATGAAATTAAAAAAAAGAGATATTGAAACTAAGAATGAAGAAAGGTTTTCCAGTGAACACAAAACTCCTTGAGTTATTTAGCCAAATGGATTTTAAGACAAGTATTAATAATTTTTAAAGCAAAGAGCATGAACTTTTACAGCTTTACTGATTTTTCCATTATGGAAAATGATGTATTTTTAAATAGATCTTCCATGCTTTTAAGACTGTAATCTTAATAATTTCTTAATTCATTTGCCTTTGCCTTCTAATAGCCAGTTAAACAGTTGAGGGGGAGAGGTCTTTGCAATGGTTACCCATAACAACTGTCAGAGCATATGTGATGTAGGGACTTAAAAAAATTAAGAGGACAGTTGATGTCTGTTAAATTTGGACCCTCAGTTTCTTGGTATAATGTTCAGCTAAGTGACTGCTGGCATTTTAATCAAACTTCATGACCAACTGTGTGTATCTCAGGAGGGGTGCTGCATTCGACTTCAGTGCCTCAGCTGCTGTAGGTGTAGACCTCTAAACCGAACTTCTTCTGAAATGCATAATTTCAGTGAGCGAATTGACAGTCTGGAGTGCAACTGTAATCATTGCTAAAGGTATTTGAGGGCTTCTGTAGTGATATGCTCCTTAAGAAGTGAAGCATAAGCCATTTTGAACACTAGTTCCCCAGGTACATAACTGGAAAGGAAACGTAACGTAAGAAAAAAAACATTTTTAAAAACACTGAGTTGAGAAATACTGTATCTGTGCTGGTTCTGTAGGTCCTTGCAAAGAAATTAAATTTTGTAAGCATTGGGAAGTGAAAAGGCTCTTCATCCAGCAGTCCACAGTGAAGGGCTCCCGATGCCTGGAGAGCTGCTGGGTGTGCCTGGTGTTCTGCCTGGCTCTGAATGCCTCTGGACCCCTGCTGTCAGCTGTTTTTATCAGTATGGCTCTGCTTTTCTTTTTGCTTGGCCAAGATGCAAAGAAACTTTTCTGTAGACTCCCTTTTCTTGTCTTCTTTAGCTTGGTTTGGCTCTCTCCCCCCTCAGTCTCCTGTGGAACTCACAGTTTACTGTGGCAAAAGTAATTAAAATTCTCCAAATTTGGAGCTTTCTTTTGAAAGAAAAATTACTTAACCATTCATTTTGTTGTAAAAACTGTCTAGGCTTTCTGATCTGCCTTTCCTAAAATATTCATCGTCTGCATTGCAAATGGAGGCTTTCTGATGGGGAGAGATTAAGAAAAATTGTCTAAATCTTCTCCTCGGCATCTGCGCTTTGCCGTGGTTGGAGCCAGGGTGCTGGTCTGCACGGGCTCTGCTCCGACAGGTTCCCTCTGGAATGCCTACCAGCGTGCACGTAAATGGCCCTCGAGATCTGATACCCTTCCTACCAAAAATATTCTCATGGCCTTGCTTGCTTTCATCAGCACCACTAAGTAAACCTCAGCTAGTGGAAGGAGACATGTTGGAGCACAGCAGAAGAGCAGAATGGGTGAAACTACAAATTGTTAGTCTGTTAAACACAGATTATGTCTTTGGGTACAATTCCATTAGCGACTGAATGAGTCTGGATGGGTAGTAGCTTGTGGAAGTATTTGTTATGACAAAACCAACTTTTCATTAATAGACAAAGTTATCCAGTTTTCCTCTGTAGTCTGGCCAACTTCAAAATGTTTCAAACTAATTTCAGACTTGTAAAACACTGTCTATCAGATACAGACATATGGATTGAACTAGTAATTTGCTTGCCATCTGCTGATAAAGGAAGCAAGGCGTCTAAGTAGAAAATGAAGAATTCCCTTCCTCTCCCCCATTGGAATGTCATATGGTGCCTTTAGTAGTTGTTTGTATTGACATGTTTATTGATTGTTATGTAAAGTGTTACATTGCATTGACCTGAATCTGCTTTGAATCTCATAATGATGATTTTTTTTTTGTTTACAAAATATCCATAATCATTTGAGCCTATAAATAATGTCACTAGAAAATAACCCGCTTTAAATCTTAAAAAATAAATTGATAACCTTATTGTTTGAAACAGGAATAAGCATATTCTTCTGCTCAGAAAGGAAAAAAAATAATGTTACTAACAAGCGTTAAGTAAAATTATATTTCCTTTTTAGTTAAAATTTTCCTCTGTCCTCCTGAAAGATAGGATAGTCTAGGAACAACAATGCAATTCCCAACATAAAAACAAACAAAATAATCTATGAAGACTTTTCCGTGTAGGGAAAAATGGATACTTGAGCTTTCTGGATTCTTCTCTGTCAGAGTCTTTCCTCACCATCCCTGATAGTTTCTGCAGGTCCAGAGTTTGTCCCCCAAATTTTTGTCAAGGCTTAGCTGTACTGGTGATAGCTATTTTGCATTGGCCGTAGTTGTCTCTGGAAATAATAATAATATTCAGTCCGTAATGAAAGTTTAAGTGTTTGTTCTTTTAATTAAAGCTTCCTGTAAGTTTGTCCATATTCATGAAGCAATTAGTGTTTCTCTGTTTAAAAGTGATGTAGAAAGTACAAAATGCAGTAACTTCTCAGTAGGCATACTGCTTTCGTGTGTAATAAAATACCATCTCAATCAGTGCTTCAATACCTGGAACCTCTATTAGTTAAATGATAATAAATACTTGTTTCAGCCCTAGTTCTCCATAGCTTTTTCATATTTACAAGTATTTTATTTCTCATTAATTTCTTTAATCAATTTTGAACAGACATCGCTAAAACATGCACAAGCTATGTTCTTAAACATAAGTTATGTCTTCATAAAAAATGATACTCAGTTGTTGATTTTCTTTGGTAAGATAAGCCTGGTTTTTTCTGCTGCAGTTGGATTATTAATTGCCAGAAGTGCAGGAGAATGTACCGAAGAATTTCTATATGTACTTGAAGGGGAAGTAATATGGAAAATCGCTACTTGTCCAATATGCTGTTTTCTCTTTTGTAAATATCTTTGTTTTTCTGAACACTGGTGATCCTTATAATAACCTGAAAAATCTATGAATAGTGCAGAAGCCTAGTGAAGAAAACTTGGTGCCTTCTTTTCTCAGTGTAGTTAGGTATGGGTTCATTTGAAAAAAAAGTAAACAATTATATAAATTACAAGTTTTCCATGACTGAGAGTTAATTACCATTTTACATTTGGAATTTATGCTTGCGGAAAGTTATCACAACAGTAGGAACATCTTAACCAATGGACATTTGTTGCAGATGTGCACATAGGAAGTGGTAGCTGTGACAGCAACAAGTCTTTGCAAGAGGAAAATTCAGGTAGTATTAGTGAAGTAAGAGCTTAGGTAAATGCTCCTGTGATGGCTTGTGGAAGGCCCTAAACCACAAATACAACCACTAGTAGTACCATTACTGTATGGTTTGCCTTATGCTTCCCTGCTGTTTTTTATGGCTTAAGGTGCATCTATTATGTGCAGTCTGTCCTTGTATTGTGTTTTTATGCCATGTTCCAGTGCATTTATTCTAGACCTACTCTGCATCTGGACCTATTGGTTTTTATTCTGGTTCTATTTCATTGAAAATATTTTCCTGCTTGTAAATTTTAATATTTACGGCATACATTGGGGTGTATACATCCAAATACTTTTATCCTTTCGAAGTTTTTTTTTTTTTTTTAAATAGGATTTCATAAAATGCTTTGAAACATATGATGAAATTTATAAAATACAGGCATTTACAGTATGTTGGCTGCAGCAAGAGAATAAAATTGCTGCTAAGAAAATACTTCTTCACAATAATCAGGAGCATACCAGATATTTAGTCTGGTGTTGCCTACCAGGAACTGGTAAACTTGCTGTTGATGGGCATCTTCATCTGAGGGTATTAAGTAGCTCTTCACAGGCTAATATTTGTCCATGATGGACCTCGGTAGACTGCCTCGGCAGGAGATGAGGAGATGATCCATGAGGTAGGAGGAGACAAGACCCTTCTCCTCTCTTCTCTCCCTCTCCCTCTCCCTCTCTCCTCTCCCTCTCCCTCTCCCTCTCCCTCTCGCTCTCCCTCTCCCTCTCCTTCTCCCTCTCCCTCTCCCTTTCCATCTCCCTCTTCCTCTCTCTCTCCCATCTCATGATTTGGGACAAATGCAAATTTCCTTGGTACTTCTGTAGATGCATATTTTTATTATATAGTGGACTCTAAAGAACATTGAGATTTATGAATATTATCAAATTGCTTTGGAAACACTGGATATGAGGTAGTTCAGAAGCAGAAAAGTTTATAAAAAATAGCTGAAATTTTGTATGTCTGGCGTACGTATATCTCTTGTCTCTTGGAGCTGTTCTTTTGCAGACCAGTTTGCCTTACTGTGATATTATCACACTTCTGACAAGAACAAATGGTTTCAAAACCATTCATGTCAGGTCAAGATGGTGAGAACAGCAGATAGACATGAGAACCGTGACTGTATAAACAACATACTCCCATCACCGGACTAACGCAGGTCCAGAGAAGTGGCAGCACTGTTCTCGCTGCTCAGATATTGCCGGCGCGCTGTTCCCCCCTTCCTGGCGCGAGAGAATTCACTGCAACTGTTTATTTTCAACACATGGTTGATATCTTTGTCTGTCTGTCTGTAGATCAGCTGTGCCTTGTTAGGAACTTTACTCATGAGCCCTGAGAATCTTGCTCAACCTTTCATCTCCCTGCCATGTAAGTGTGGTTTGTTAGAAATAACTGAGAAAAAATGTAAACTTACTGAAATGACTAAGAGATCTATAGTCAGTGTCAAAGGAGAAAGGGGATGGATTGAATAGAGGGTGTATGTAAGACATTAGTCTGTGCCTTCCTGAATATATTTATAATATCTCCTAGATGGAGAAAGAAAAACTTCCCAGTTGTATTCGCCCTTTGTGAAACGTCAGCCTGACCAGTTCCTCTTAGTCTTGAGGTTTCTTTTTGTAGTGTGCAAAGGCATGACAGTGTGGTGTTCCCAGCTCTATATAATCCTGGGATATACCCATATGTTATATTTAAAAAATCTTGACTACATATATATAGCAAATGCCATATTTATGTGGGTGAGCTTATGTAGTTCAGTTAAGAGGCTGAAGAGAGACTGATGCAGCCAGTGGAAGCATAACAACAGTGGCAAGGAAATTTGAGAGATTTTGTGCTTTCTCCTCTATAACCTTATGCGGTTATGTTCAACATTGCTTCAATGAATCCCGGAGAGAAAATGCTATTTATTATTGCAGTTTTTAAAGAGTGATGAAGTGATAGCTCTCAGGTGGAGTTGTTGTGATCCTTCTGTAGATGTAAAAGCCATTCTTACATGGAATGTTACAGGGAAACCTTATTGCTTGTCTACACTTCGCAGAATGTAGATTGCTGTCAATGGATTCAAGTGACCTTTAGCACTTAAGTCCACTTCACACTAGTTATTCAAGTATCTCAGTAGAAATTATGTGTCACTTTTTTTGAATGTGCCTACCAGTGCCTTTGCTAAATTGTACTTATGCTGCTGCTACTGCCCTGTTTTCCTGCTAAACCAAGAAGATTCCATCTGGAGACCACCTGAGTCTTCAAAGTACCGATAGTGCCCATAATCAGGACAGAATCATTAGAGTATGGATTTTCCTTAGGATTTTTTGGAATGAAACTGTATTCATTAACTTGCTCTTGTCAAAAGTGCTTCAGCTGCTCTTGGTTTTTAAGTGATATCCCAGTTGTAAAGTGAGGGTTGTTTTCCGTAGCTGTCAATGAGCAATGAAACATTTTGATCTCCCATCTCTTCTTTCTGAACTGTTTAAATAATGGACAAAATTATAAATACACTTTACAGATCGGCATCATCAAGTCATATGCAAACTTGGTGACTTGAAGAAAAACATCCATTTAACCATCTGATACTGTTACTATTTTATAGTGACTTTTAGCTATGAAAGTGTTATGGAAACGTGTTAAAATAAATTATATTTCCAAAGGGAAAGTCAATATATATGCCTTTTTTCCTCTGTTAGGATTTTCTGGAAAACTCTACCATGCCCAGCATAGCTATGTCACTTTCTTGTTAATATGTGCAGAATGTCAATCTGCCGCATCCTTTTCTAGGAAACACTGTTGAAAGATTCAAGTTATCCTTCATTAATAACACTGAGAGCAAAAATGCCTAAAATATGCTGACATTGTGACAGTGCAAAGCTTTAAAAAAAAATAAAATTGTCCCATTCTTGTTGAAAAATTGAATTAGATTGCTTAAGACCAACATTTGATTTGGCTTTGTAGTTAGCAAGAAAAATCAACAACCTTTTTATTTGTTGTTTTTTTTTTTTCCTGTGTGAGTTATGACTTTTTTTAACCAACATCACCATCATTTGATAACCTGAAGGTCTATGTGGCGTCATGACTACAAAATTACTACAAAAGGGATAGAAAGGACACATTAAAAGAGTTTATGAAGTTACTGGGAAAAAGAATATAATGATAGCAGCAGGAAAAAAAGCATATCAGAGCTTCAAAACAGATGGAGTTCTCTAAGGAAGCTGTCTGAACATGGCCTGGGAACTATAAATTGCATTTAGAAGACAGGGCTTTCACTGCAGATGGCAGGTTCCGTGTTAGAAGGTGAAAGCCAGAACAGGGCTGTGTGCATGCAGAGAACTGCACTGAGTGTGCCTAACATCTTATGTTTGACATGCATTGAAATTTAAGCTGGAATATGAGTTTAAAAAGGATAATGTGTAAGTTCCGAACATGAAATCTGCTGCAGTGTTCCCAAATCCAGAAACTTCATTTCAGGCACAGAACATTTTAACTGTGCCTGTTAGGGCAGACTAAGTTTGTAGTCCTGAAATCAAAACAAGGCAATAGCTTTGAATGTCATTTTCAATCACTCTTGCATTTAAATATTACAGAAAAGCCCTCTCTTTTTCCCCATGTGCCATGCAGGTGTCATTACAGAGTCTCTAGGTCAAAAAGCAGTGATTTCTTTCTTGGCCTGTTGCCCCATATTATTTTATCACCCCATTTGACATGGACCTGATTTTGGTGAAATAAATGAGAGTTTTGGCATTGACTGCAACTCCTGCTCTAGGAAATGATCCCTAGATCTTAGGGAAAAACAACCTTCCTGTAAGTTACCCCATCCCATGGACTTTCTGGGCGGGACTTGTCTCTTTTTAATTGTGATGGAAGTGTCTGTGCCTGAGTTATCTGTCTAGGATTCTTGGAGCCGATGCAAATTTAGACAACACAGTTGAGAAGTACAAGAGGTAAGTTACCAAATCCAAAAAAAATATATAGTCAGAGAACTGTATATTTGTTGGCCATTCATTGTAGTGGCTTCATCTCCAGTCAGTATGAAGGAAGCCTAGACACATACACCACCACACAGCAATTACAGGAAGTGATAAAAATAAAAGGAGTGCCTGCTTCTGCTTTGTTCGAATGGCAGCCTTATCACTGGAGGTAGAAAGCAAAACTTTGGCATATCTGCAGTTAATGACTCTTCTGTCTCCAAAATGTAATTTGCCAGTTAATGGGAAATATTAATATGTTTTTAAACAAGAAGGCAAGGGGGAGATTCAGATAAAACTGAAAATATTATTTCATGGAATAATTATTTATATGTGTGTCTAAATTTCTACAGGGATGTTTCTTTAAGAGGGGAATAGTGTTACAGCTGGTGAAGATGAAGACTGTATTTTCAGTACTAGTCAGTCCTTGTGTAGAGCAAAGTCATAGTCGTTTTCTGTAAGTGTATTTAAAGACATGCTAGACTGATAGCTTTGTACGATAAAACTAAAATCAGAGGGAATGGAAGGGCATCAGTGAAGCAGAAGAAGGGGGTATGATGGAAAAGAAAAGCTAATGAGCTTACTTGGATAAGACTGGGGATAATTCCTTCAGTACATGAGCTGCGTGTATAAGGAGTGTATCTTCTCGCTTGGGCTAATTCCTGAAAAGTGAGGGAGACCCAGCCTGTAAGAGCCAAGACAGATAAAGGAATGAGGGATCTGAAAAGAAAGCATGTCTTTGAGAAGTCAAAGAATTAACTAGGAAAAGTGGCACAAGAAAATTTGTCCAAAGTTTTACAATAAATACGGTGTGCATAGTATATGCTCTAATTTTGAATTTTGAAACCACGTTTGTGGAGTCTTATTAATTGCTCGTGATTATGTGATGGGCATGGACAGCTACTGAATAAGGATAGTTTTCTTAGGCTTCTTCCACAGTGAATAAAGAGAGGTACCTCCGGAATGCAAATCAAAGCAGAAGCACATCTTCCTTCTCAAGTCATTTCTCTGCCTTGACTGACCATTTTAGGAAGCCTGAGCAGATTACTTTCTTAATTGAGGCCTGTAAATTAGTGACTGAAGTTGGGTGGTATTAATGACCCCCTGTAATTCTCTGTGTGTTACATTTTGGGGAATTGTAGTGTAAAGAATTATACAGGCAAAAAGCAAGTGAGTAAATTCAAATACGTAAGTCCAGGTTGCTCTTTCACAGTCAAGTATGCTAATACAAAGAAGTATTTTTCAGTGAGAAGATTTTGCCAGATGATCCAAGAAAAATGATAAGCCGGCACATAATGTCCATTACAGACTCTTTTCTAAGTTCTTTGTTGCAAGTGCTTAACACCTTTCTACACTGCTTTCTGTTCAAAGATCTCTTAAGCTTATCCAGCCCCGAAGCACCAGTCATTCAAAGACCAAGCAAACAAAACCACCTGTATTTTGAGGTGCTTAGAAAAGAAGAGTCTTGCACCAAGCATTAGCAAACAGGCAGGGTTTTTACAAAGGAAACTGTCAAAGATATTATGATAGGTGCTGTGCCAGGCTCTGCATGCAGAGCTGTGCATGGAAAGTAGTGTGAAGGATTGGTTCCTTAGAAGTCCTTAAAACTAAAAGAAACACAAGCAAGTAAAGGAGCAAACCCCTCATAATACTGAAAAGCACGTAGTTATATTGAAAAGTATCACCATCTCCAGTAGGACCCCATCATGTTGAGTTTTCCACATATGCTCAGATGTTAATCTTTGGATGTTTCAAAATTACTTTATTGTTGAATTGCATGACTGCTTTTTAAAAGTTGGTTTAACCTCTTCACTGCAGAATAATCTGTAATACTTTGCCTTGCAATTTGTGCTTTTGTGTTTCCCAACACAACTAACAAGTACTGTTTGACAAAGTCACACATCACTTTAAAACTTGTTGGGTGCACTAGGGTATTGCTGATTATATTTAGACAGCAAAGTGTGTCTTAAGCCCTTTAGACACACTAAGGATGAAAGGCTGTCCTAATGGTATCTTTTTTTTTTTCTTTAAGGGAACTGATGTGTCTCTTGTTTATGGGTTTATGGGCATTTTTATTGCAGCAGGGAATTTCTCCACCCCAATTTTACGGGGCAACAGTAAATGCTCAGCAGCTGGGATTATTGCAGCAATATGAAGACAATCTTTGTTAACATTTCCATCTCTATAACAGCAGTTACAAAAAGGTAACTTCGATTTCTTAAATAATATATTAATTTACGTGTGGGGTTTTGTTCTGTTTTGGTTTTTGCCTTTTTTTTAACATTGGTGACTAATGCTTATGTCTAATTACTAGTTAGTAGTTACCTTTCTGTCCTGGAGTTTGCAATAAGATGGAAAACTGCTATGCCATTCCTTGTTGCCTCTGAATGAGGATAGATTAGGGAGAATAAAGTTACTCGAAGAACTGGATCAATTAAGTTCATATAAGATGTCTGTGTAACAAATAAACTCACGTTCATATTTTATGAAATAATGGCATTTTTAACAATGTGTTAAAACATTTACAAAACCAGGTCAAATTTAGTGCAACACTGTATCACAGTGGAGGAAATAATATTTACCTTCCTATCCACTGTAAACCTGGGGGGGAACAGCAGGGCTCTGCTCCGTCAGAGATCTGGCTGCTTTGACCTCTCAGGAGGAAAGTGGTCTGTCTACTTGCAAAAATTGTAATGTGGGAATCTTAGAACAGCTTTACGGTAGGATTTCACAGCATTTAAGATGAGAAGTCTACTTAGGGTTTAAAGAATATTTCTTCTTAGCCTATCTTATCGAAGAAATTTCTAATGTCTTCCACTATTTAGGTATGAAACAGGGACTTTTGGATGAATATGAACTCACTTCTGAATAAATGGTGACTAAAGAGCATGTCTGAGGAACATCTGAGTTCCCCTTGGAATGCATTTTAGCTGAACCAGTTGTGTAATACACTGTTTTAAATGTAAAAACCACATCTAACCCAGACGGTAAAGATGCAGTGATAGAAAAGGTTAGATGGTTTTTCAAATGCAGCGAACACAAGGCAACATGTCCTGTCAACCCTTAATGCATTAATTTACACTTAGGCACAACAGCACGGCTTGTCTCTGCTGGATGGACAGAACAAGTTAGTGAATGTTCTAACAAGGTCCTGCTATCATAGCCTGGATGAGGTCTGTTAGTGCTTGTGAGTCACTTTGTTCTGATTGCTTATCTAATGGAGTTCACCTCTGACAGTGGTAAATAAATCCAACACTTGATTCTCTCTGGAAGATGTCTCCAGCAGCAACAACTGAGATCAGTGTTTGAGTTACAGCATCGCCTAGTCATCCTTATGATTGGAAATATGGAATACAAGTGAATATAGAAACTGATTTTTCCTTTTAGTAAAGCTATTTCAGAATTATAATAATTAGAGGAAATTTTCAATTACAAGTGATTCATTTCCCCCGCAGTAATATTGTGGCTGAATATTGGAAATTATATACTACAAAGAGTATTTTTTATTTGTTTATTGTTTCCCCCTCCCCAATTCCTCTTTGGCCAACCCACTGGTTTAGTGATTAGCACCAGAGCCTTTCACACAGTGTTTTGAGCTCAGTTCCCTGGCTGCAGTTCACTCAACCTTGACGTAAATCTCCAATAAGTACTTTGTGAGAGGTTAGCCTTTTGTGCAGGGTGTGTGAGAAATCCTGCCTAACCAGGTTTGTTACAGAAACCAGTGTCAAATTGCCTTGCCCCAAGTGTTTGAATATGAAAGAGGGGGATGGGGGTTGGGGGGACTCATGCGAAAAAACACCCTCACTCTCCACTTCCAAGAGTCTAATGGTTTGGAAAAAAACCCCGAGTGTTTGGACTCACAATGTTTCAATGCTGCTCTGCCTATGCCTGGCACTGTCAAATGAGCCTGTGATGATTTACAGTCTGCAGGTAGAGCAGAGTATGTCATTCATAGAATCCGCCTTCTGTGTCTAGCTTGTTGAGGCTGGTTGCTTTTAATTTAGTCTATTTGATCGTGCTATTTGCCTTAGGTAATCAACAGCCTTTCATGTAAATCCTAGCCAATCTTATAAAACTAATGGAGAAGAAAAAAAACACACCAAAACACTAGCATGTAGTCATGCCTTCACTGTTGATGTCAGTGCTGTCATAGGAAGGCAAATAAGATATGCAACCCTCTCCTTTTATAAGGAACATATCCTCTCTTCTTTACTTTTGTTTTGTTTTGTTTTGCTTCTTTTTTTGTTTTGCTTTGGTTTGTTTTGGTTTTTTAAAGTACATCCTTTGGAAATGGAAACAATCCATTATCTTATTACCTCAGGGCCTGGTACGTGAAAAGCCCGTTGAAACCTCTTTGCCATTCTTCCATATAGTGGGTTGCTTCCAAATAGATTTAGAATTTAACATCTGTATTCTTCTGTTTCTGTTAACAACTTCACATTAATTGCAGTAGTGTATTAATAGAGGTCTTTTGGATTAACTCTTTGATTCATGGGAAGTAGATCCACAGAGGTTTGCATAAAACACTTCGGGTTTGAGGCTGGGGGCTGCTGGAATACATTTTGACAAGTCAGCCAGGTTATCAGAGTATGCCAGTAAATGGCAGCAATATTGCTTAAAAGGAGTGGGAACTTTGGCTTCACAAAACCAAGAAGCAATGCAGCACCTGCAGCGAGGGACAAAAAGCTGCCTTTCCAGCTAAACAGGCAGGGCAAATGAATTTCTTCAAAAGGGACACGTTGCACAGAGGCTTGCTGTGGCTTATTTCATGGGTCCACTGACTTCAGAGTCTGGCTTGAAGTTTTTGAAGGGAGAGAAGAGGACAGGAAGGAGGAAAAATGCTATAAGGAAGAGGGAGAGTCCTCTTTTTGCCAAGTGTTATGTTTAGTTGGAATAAAATTATAATAAACACAGACTTTGAAGGCCATTATTTCTTAGTGCTAATTATCTGCAAGAACCTTGACAGTGAGGTACAATCTGATGTTGAGCCAGTGAGTAAAATATAAAAATCAGAGCAGACTCTTATATTCCTGAAGAACCTATTGTGAATTGGTGTTGATCCATGAGGATTGGCTTTATGCATGTTTTCATCATTCCTTTCTGTGCTTTCACTGTACATTTAAAAATAAAGTGCTTATCCTGGTGAATTCCAGTAAAAATTTAGTTACAATACTTTCAAGACCACTTTGCATTTTGTTAAACAACTTCTAAGCATGAAATAATCTTGGAATCTAGTGTGTTGCTTCAGGCTTTTGAGATATAAATTTTCATAATGGTTATGAGTCTCATCACCATCAAAAAAATTTATCCTTACAGTAAGGCAGCATTTAAGCATTATGAGTTGGCAGTCAAAACCAGAAAATGACAAAGCTAAAATTTTCCTGTGCCCCTTCAGACCGCTTGGTTTTAACTTGGTTGTCCTTTGCTGTCTGGTATTTTTAAAATGGGAAATGGAATTGGATGCAAAATGCAGTTACAGAGTTGTGTTGTCAGACTCCTCTCATGAGGTGCACAGTTGTCTTGACCATATTTGCTCTGAATTCTTCGTGGATCTAAGCTAGACTCAGTGTATAACATGTTTTTTCTGGCTTGAATAATTTATTAGCTCGGACCCCAACTCTGCTTACCCGTAAGATGTAAATGGCCCCACTGAACTATATCCCACCACCAGGATCTTGTTGCAAGGTAAATGCCCTGGTTGCTAGAGGGCTGGGAAGCAAGATAATGTATGTTTTCTAAATCCTCTTCCTTTTGATGTGAGACTTTTGTCTTTAAACCGTTGGCTAATTGCCATTGCATTATGTGACACTGGTATATTTGCCTTTTATATAGCTCTTTCACCACGGTCTATATTAGTTTTACTTCCCTTCTGATGACCCCTGTTTGTTTTCATTGTTGTGTTTCTGTGTAGGGAAGGGGCTTTCATTGTTTTCTGCCCCTCCCCCCCAATTCTTCTTTCTCCTGTCCCCTCCCCCCCTTTCTTCTTTTTCACTTCCCTATCCTTTACAACTGCCTCAGTAATTCTTAGTAATACAAAAATGCATTAACGCTTAGTCCCCTCCCCACCCCCCTTTTCCTCAATTGCTCCTGCTAGGTTAGATACTAGTCTGTGTCAGAGTACATAGTTCTTGGAACAATAGCATAAATTTTAATCAAAACTAGCATGGTTCTGAGGAAAAATAAGTAAACCTTGCCTACTTGTTTGCAATAGGTCAGATAATTGAAAGCTTTTTGCTGACCACAGCAGCAAGACTGCAAATGAAAATTGCCTTATTTACCCACTGATCAAACAATTAATGCAGTATTTGATGTCCAACTTGACTACCTTTCCAAAGCTAAGAGTATTTGTTCCTAAATGCGAGTTGCTGCCAGGGTAGACACAAGCCTGTATTTTGGAAATCTGCTTGGAATGAGCTGTTAATCCCTGGTGGAGTTGTGACTATTACTGCTATTATCCCAGCGGTTTAGGAGAGAGCATAGAGAAGCACTGGAAAAGGTCCTATTCAGTAGATAAATTGGGCTCTTGTTCTTTCCTATCCTTCAGCAGATCACAGTTGCCATAGGTATCAGTTCACCTGTCTCATAAAGACCTCATATTGTGAGACTGCAGTGTTAAACATCATCGTATACACATCAATACATTTCTTATAGGGGGAGTGTCTTGAAACATTTTCAGATCAGGTTTTTCAAGGAAATAAAATCTATCATCCAAATTGGTTACAACACTTTCAGAATTTTCAGATTTTTTTTTTTTTGCACTATGTTAATTTTTTTCTTTTAATTTTGTAGTATTGAAGTGAAACTGCTGCGTAAGTCCAGAAATACCATTACTATAAAACACCTGCAATAAATAGGAATTTCAAGTGTGTAAAATGTATATGATGAGGCATGCTAATATATAAAAGGTTCTGCTTTATCAAAAAAGGAGAAAAATGAGGAAAAAATTGCTAATGGGCAATTTACTTAAACTTATTCATCATCCTTGCAATGAATCATTTTCTTTTGCCATCTTGAGATTTCAAAGCTGTTAACAAGCCAGCTATGACTGTTGAAGTTCAATACATCAACAGGCCAAAAGAGAGCTATTAATTAGCAGTGGTGACTGGTGTGGTGAGAGCTTGGCTATTGACAGCTGTCACCTCAGGACGTTCCTGCTGGTTGTTTTCAGCAGGGAGCAGAACTGGGATTCACCTGAGGATTGACACAGAGAGAAGGAATATGGTTGGAGTGGAAGGTTCAGATTTGCCACTCTGACCCACAATCAGATTGTTGTATATGAGGTGGGAATTCCTTTGATGTAAAACACAGCTTATCTTACGGAGATTGTAGGACATAGTCTAAAATTAGAACTGTGGTTAGTTCCAGTGCTGCCTAATGTTAGTACAGAATTTTAAAGTAATTTTCTTTAACTGTGATATTTATGAAGTCCCAACCAGGGATTAGTTCCCCCTCTGAGCTGGATTGTAAAGCAATCCCGCAGACCATGGAATTCATCGTGGCATGACGGCATTTAAAACCTCAGTCGAACCTTGTTCAGTATCTGTAATGTTTTCTATTCTGAGCTTAAAGAACAACTCGGCACTGTGACTAAAGATAAATAGTGCAATATTGTCAACATCCTGTAGATGTTACGCTGCAACTGTGCAAAATCATTAGGTTGGTCACTTACTGGTACCTTAATGTTGGGTCTGGTGGTGAGCTTTAGAGAATATGTCAGAGACGAGTTTCTTTTATGTTCCACTGCGGTTTGTGCAGTCTGCAAAGGAAATGCTCTCTTGCCTTCTTATGTCAGCCAAGTCTTTTGGGTAGGTTTTTCCTAAGGAATAAGAGGGGTTATTTTTGTCTCTTTTTTTGTCTTTTTTTTTTTTTTTTTTTTTTTTTGCATACTGGCCCGAAGACAGTTTATTTTCACTGTTTCATATGCAGGGTGTGACAGGGTCTGAACTGGCTAAAGGTTTTTAGCGGACCTTCCGAGATCTCTGGTTTCAGTAAGTGCTCTGAAATCACCTGGACTTTTAAACTCAAAAATTTCACCCACCTAAGCCATTCATTCTTTTCTTTAAAAGCAAACAGACTAGCAAACCAAACAGAAGAGGTACATCTCCAGCAGATTCTCTCTGGCACACCAGTCCCACCTCATTCACAAATATTAATACTTGCTAATGAAAGTAGGAGGTGTCTATAAGAAGTTCGGTTTAATGATGCAGAACGGGTAGGCAAAGAAAGGACAGCTTGGCGCTGTTCAGAATGACTGTGCTGTGCATATCCACAGAGCATTTAAACTGATGACATTCCTCCTTCCCCTGCCCGATCTGTCTTCCCAAAGTTTAGGTTTCAGTATGTTCTCAGACTGCACAATATTAACTGACCTTGAGCAACCACTAAATTTGCATTGCATTTGCCAATATTAAAAAAAAAAACCAAACAATCCTAGGAGTAAATCAGTACGGCTCTGTTATTGATTTTTATCACAATTTACAGACATCAAGGGACTTGATGAACTTATTTTAAACAATTTTTTATCCAGCTGAAACAAACCATAACCTGAGGGTTAAAATTTTTTAAGTCAGTGCTTTAGTCAGATTGAAATAGCTAGATTTCACTCCTGACAACTGCTCCATAGTGTTGCTGAGGCTTTAGAGACTGTTGGACAGAACTGAAACCCAGGATGTGCTCTGCATCCATACCACTGAGAACTGAACTATGGTATTGTCTCTGTACAAAATAATGTATAAAATTCCTTTTTTATCACTATATAAGCATTCCAGAAAATTATTTTTCTTTTTTTTTCCCTCTTTTTTATTTATTATTCATACTACAAAGACTCTTCAGCATCACCTTAAAGATAGAGAAAGAAGGAAGGGAGACAATATACCCATTTGCATAAAGACGTACCTAGTAACTACAGTACTTATTGATTTAAAAGACTTTACTCAAAAAAGATTAAAAAAATATTAAAATTACTTATTAGTCTAAACGAATATATGTTTGTCTCACTGACCCTAGAGTGAATGTATTTTGATGCCTATTTTTAATGCTATTTGGGTTAAAACGTAGTGGTGGGAAGTTGGAATTTAGTGCCAGTGGTTAATGTATTTAGCATTTAATAGTTGCATTAAAAATTGTGCTCATATAATCTGTGTGCATGTAAATATGTATCTTCTCACATATTTTTACAGTTGCTTTGGATTTGTTCCATTTACTAACCACACTGTATCTATTCTTAAGCATTTGGTGCCAGAGTTTCACTGCAGTATTTTGGTGCTGAAGGTCCACCTGAGTCTTTACACTTCTGTTTGAGTTTGATGGATTCCCTAGCATGTAAATACATCCTTAATGTTACACTGTATTTTTGTGTTTTACTATCTGTGGATAGTAAAATTAAAATGATCACACATTTCCAGAAGGACATTTTCTCTGAGGGTCTCAGCACGGAAAGCACTCATCAGAATTGTTACAATCACATAGTTTGCTGCTTTTCTTTTTCTTCCCATTCCATTCTTCCCATTAAAAAAGAGAGATTGAGGTTGGTAAGAATACTATTTTCTGAAACACCCTGTATTTTTCATCATGTTGACAAACTTTATTATTCACAAATAAAAGAAGATGGATTGTAACACTGCCGTAGGACATACAGGGATGGCTGAAGAAGTCCCCTGTATTTCTAATCAAAGGAAGCCATTAATTTTTACAACCATAATCCACTTTTTAGGGAAACTTCCAGCTTCTTCTTTTAATGAACAGAGCACTTTTCTTATTTGCAGTCCGTGAGACTCTCACTAAGTTTGGCCGTGTGTAAGTCTATCCAGGTGGTTCGTCACAGACGGTGTTCTCTGTCTCTAAAGCTGTGTAGGGTAACGAAAATAGATAGAGTGATACAGGCATAGTAACATGTACAGAGCATGCCCATTGCAGTGCCTCACCTCTAATGTATATAAATACCTACTGCAGTTGAGCATGACATTTGTAGAGGGATCAACTCCAAAAACATATTGAGCGTACACACTCCAATTTCTCTTTACACATCCCTCAAGGTGAAGATAGATGTTGAAGTCTGCCAGCCTATCATCACACAGAGTACTTTCCTCATCATATATACTCCTTCTCCTTTTGAATGCACGTTATTTTTTAAATTTCTGTTAGAGATTAAAGTCTTTTAAAGGGGATCATTCCGTATCTCTTAGGGAGAGATACTCAGCTGCATCCCTACATAGGAACAAGTCTCCTCCTGAAGGCATACATGCACCACAGGAATGAAAATTTTGTTTATTTATTTATTTTCTGTAAACGTGTCTCTTAACAATGTAGATTTACTGGGGATGACATATTTCTGAAATATTATAATAAGCTTTGTAGTGCTTCCTTACAGATAGTCACTGAAAGTTCTGATGAACTTTAAACATTATATGTTTTTTACTATGTCAACCACCAAACGGTCCTTTCTTTGTTTGTTTGATAACTCTCTATCCAGTAATAGGTGCCTGTAGTTACAGGAACAGACCCACCTTATTTTATTTGTATTATTTTTTCATATGTGTTAGCAAAAGGAAATATGTGCTAAAGGAGGGTGGTATCTTCTCTCTGCATCTGCGTAGGCAGGCTGCTTAACTCCATCCATGCTCTTCAGTTTTTTACATCACGTGAGGTTTTCTCTTTATATCATTTGACCAGATTAGCCATAAAAAGAAAGGAAGTCTAAGCAGATTTAAATAGTTCCATCCTACAAGATCAATTGCAGTGTGTGGTGCTCTTGCATTATGAAATTGTTAAAAGTTTAAAAAAAAGAATAGCTGGAAAACAAGAGGAAGAAACTATTTTTAATGAGACAATTTTCTAGGTATTTTTGTTCTTTTTTTTTTTTTTTTTTTTTTTAGGAATCTAAAAAAATGGAGTACTTCTGGCTATTGTGAGAAGAAAAATTTGCCATGACTGCTCTTGATTTCCATGTGTACTTACTTTGTTTGTTTTCCTCTTACTACTCTTTGATATAGAAAAGTTTCTTCCTGTCTTTCATTAAACTGATGATGCTTTGTACCCCTGTGCTCATATATAAAAGAACTATAACAAGAAAAGAAGTCATGCCTCACACATCTGATAGTATTTCCATGTTCATATGAAAGCTCTGAAAATCCGTGATGGTTTATTAGATAGTTATGTGGGAGTGGAGATGTCTACTTTCACACTGAAGAGCTTATTGTTAATGAAGTAGGTATTAAAGGGACTGACTTGTACATCTGCATTGCATCACTTTAGACATGGATAACTGGGTAACCAAAACCTGCTGCACTTAGTTGAAAAATTAATTATTGTCTAAATGTCATATGCTGCCAATTCTATGGCATAGAAAAAGATTGAAAAAAATATTGGAAAAAAAAAGATTAAAAAGTAGATACAGAGAACTGCTTTTATGTGGAGTAAGGCTTTTAACCTACTGCTCTTGTATTCCTGTAGCTTTGTTCATTCTCTTTATTATTTGCTCCAAAATCGCTTCAGCTGAGCAAATGTCATGTGAAATATTGTATGGGTTAATCAGTAATAGCATGCAAACATGTCTTACCTATCTGGGCCCAGTGCTTTAGTGTGCATTGCAGAACAGCTGTCAAGCTGCTTTGGAAGCTTCGTTTTCTCAATTTTTTTCACTGAAAGATCAGGATATCTCCCCATCTTTAAATATAGTGAAAACTCTTTTAGTAAAGATTGAGAAAAATAATTATTTTCACTTCCTTCCCCCTCTCGCCCATTTCTTTTACAGATTATTTTAGACTCACTTGCTCTTCTCAGTAGTCTTTTGGGGGGGATCAAATTAAGTATTGATAAGTAATTGAGTTTGTATTGTGTGATATCTGATCTTGAGTTTGGACATGTGCTAAAGTTGTGGATGTGGTCATCAGCAGAAAACTACAGAAGGGTGACAATTTATCTAGCTTTCTATCCGCTGTCCTTTCCTCTCTGAAGGACCTAACACTTCTCCTTCCCAATCCTAAGTGTCTTCATATTTAGCATCCCCATTTCTAGCAAACTGGATGTGACATGAGTGCCACAAAAGCCATCCTGTGGCTTGGGTAGAGAAGCAGAGTTTCAGAGAGGTCAGTAGATGGGAGATGATGCTTAGGATTTCACTGTAGGCTGAACTGGACCTGCCGTGAGGTTTGCAGATGTTCTGTGGCATCAGTCTCACAAATGCCTCTTGGACTGCACCTGGAGCTCCTGGCTCTTCCCTGAGCCATGTTTCCTTTTGCCTGTCTCTGTAAATGGTATGTGATTGACTTTCACATGCTGGCACAAAGGATTGTTATGTATCATCAAATCTGCCTTTGCTTTGGAGCTTGGTATTGGCTAATGAACCAGGAGAACTCGTAGTTCCAGTATGAGTGGTTTGATGCTGCTGGTATGCTTTTCTTGTGGTTTTGTGTTCCCCCTGCTCTCCCCCCATTTGGGGGTGGAGATTGTTTGTTTCTTTAACTGACATATTATGATAATAGAATCAAGAGATAAGATTTAATCAATGTACATAATATGAATACATAATAAAGCAGTAGAACATGTAAATAAGATCCTATTGGTACCCTGGTTTCTTGAATTGTACTTCATGGTGTGTTTTCATATGATGTAAGTGCAGTGCTTTTGTTCTTGGTAGAACTTCTGAAGGGAAGATTTTAAATTCCTCTTTTCTCAGGCTAAGGTTATGTTTCATGTTCAATAACAAAAGTGAAATGAGATTGCTATCTGCTGAATGAAGAATGAGACTGCATTCTTCCATTTTCTTTATGTGTTATCTTATCAGTGTGTGATTTTGCTTATATGCACTGAAATGAGATATATCAATTATAGCTCTCATTTATCACTGCCAGCAGTCATACTGTGAATTTCAGAGCCCTCATATAGACTGTTCTACAGTCAGCTACCAGCTTGGACTGTTGGCTGAAACATGAGGGGCAGGATGAAAGGGAGAAGAAGAAAGCAAATCAAACCAAAGGTTTAGTAGCAAGAGCTCTAGATTGTGTCCTGTTCCTCCTAAATTCCATGTAAAGCTCTTGTCTTGAACAAGCATGTTCCCTGTCCCTTATGACAGAAAGGGATGTGGAAACAATTACTCAACATGAGTCATGAAAGAGATAAACCCTGAAAGATAGACAAAAAATTGTTTATCCTGTGCTGAGCCACATTAGCCCAAGGCTGTGAAGTCTTATTTCCATGTCATGCCCTGGTTCTGAACTGTTTGTCTGAGGCCCTTTTGCAGACAGCTGCTGAAAGTAAAAGGTCACAGTACAGCAGCTTCGAAGGACCTGCTTCAGCCATATAAAAGTCACCAAAAGAAATGGGAATCCAGTCTGTCCGATTTGTTGGGAGAATTAACCTTCCTGACGTAGCGTCATCGGTAGGAAGACACTTTTGAGAACCTGACGCCGTGACATATTTGCCTCCAATGTAGTTAATTAAGCGGGTGACTATACTGTGAAATATTGTTTTTCATCCACTGCTGTAAACATACTGATCTTAGAACAGATTCTTTTTTGTTTGTTTTTTGTTTTGTTTTTTTTTTACAATTAGTTAGCTTTGTTCTCACTATGGAGAATTAAGAATTATTGCTAATCGTTAAGGACATGTCAGCCTGTCCTGAAAATTGGAGAGGTATGTTGTTTTTTGTCCAAGGCTGAAAACATACCAGAAGAGTGATTCTTTTTACTGCTTTCTGTGTAGCGTCCTACCTTTAATTTGAAAGTATGACTAAGTCACTGTGGATTAAGCTTCCCACTCTTGACAGTTATGTGGAGAAGTTTTCTTTGTGATGATAAAGAAAACGTACTGAGAGCCTCCTTTGTAATGTGTCAGTACCTTAGCAACCTACATGTTTCGTGCTTTCTGCTCTGCTCTTGCATATTCTGCAATCTCCAGGCTGATAAAAGGACCTTTTTTCTCTACTTTAAAATGAAAAACAAACAAAAAAATCACAAAAAAAAAAAAAAAGGAAAAAAAGAGTTACTGTGCCTAATCTAAAGGACTGGATTAATTTTACCTAATGTTTTCCAAAATGTTAGTTAGCTGGGATCTCCTTGCCTAATGGAAGTATCTGATATGTTTTCTGTCATTTCCAACCACCTTGTACCAAAGCACATGAGTAGTCAAGAGAGAACTTGGTTCTAGGAGATGTCAGAATACTCAGGTTTTGAATTGCCTCTTCCCACTGGCAGTAAAGGGAGCCTAGGGTTAGATTTCTGCAGCTCGAAAACAGAAGAATAATTTCTGTGATCCTGGAAAGATCTTTTCATCTAAACCCCAGGCAATTGGAGAGCTTTAGGTTAAATGCAGATTTCTGTTCTTCCATATGGTGTTTGTTTGCAGAACTCTCACAGTCTGCTGTTAGACACCGATATAACTGTGCTATGGCTTTGCTGGGCATGTCATGGATCCTGCCGAAGCTTTTATCTCTGCTGTTTACCAAGGTTACTTTGGGCTTGATAAGAATTACTACTTGCAGTAAAGTTTTTATTTTTAGGGGCTATAGGTTGGGGGTTTTGTTTGTTTGTCTGTTTTAGTTTGGTTTGTTTTGGTTTTTTTAATTTTTATCTATGAAGAAATTTGAGAGATGAGAACTGATTCTATGTATTTATACTGAGCTGTTGTTTATGCTTGTCATAGTGCATATTCATCATTTGCCCGGAACCGCTCTATTGCCCAGAACTTACTATGAGCTCCAGAAACTGAGCCTGACATATGGCTTTTTTTTTTTACTGATGCACCTTCACAAAAAATCAGCCATTGCAATTAATAACTCTCCTTATTATGTTTCAATCTAGTAAAATCAAGTTTCATTTTTACAACTATACAAGCCATGGTCTATTAAAAAAAAAAAAAGAAATACTGATCATGAGGTGAACTAAATCTATTGGATCTATTGAGAGGAATGGTGCTAAACATAAAAATTAAACCATACTCAAATGTGGGGTTTTTGTATAAGAACAGTGGAACAAACATGGAAGAAGATCAAAAGGTTGAATGTATAGTTGTGAAATAGTAAGAGATACAAGGTGTGGTCTTGCTTCCACCCAAGCCAAGGTTTGTGCATGAAGTTCCCATGTTCCAAGTCCTTTGTCCGTGTTTTTACTGAATTCTTAGTTGTGGTCCAAAGTGCTTGCATAGATATTTACTGTAAAATGAGTGCTTGCTTAATAATATGCACTGAGTGTATGTTTTACCAAACGTGCTTTAGTATATGTTTGGTAAATAGCACAGTCAGTCAGGAGGAAGGGTCATTGCTATAGCGAGGAAATGTGAGACTTTTGCATCAATGTTTGAGTACTGCAAAATTCAGGTTTTATTTTTTGTGAAATGTGTTGAGAAGGGAAACAATACAAAATCATACTGATTATTTTTACTGAAACTCATGTGAGGATTCAACTTCCTTTCTTTGCCACTTATCCCTAGGGTTGATTGCCTATTTGCTTGTTTTGCTTTCCTAACTTTTTGAAATTAAAAAAAAAATAATGACAAAACGTATAGGGTTATTTTAAGAAGCATATGTATATCTCTTCTTGAGTCTCAGCCTGAATTTGCGTTTTTGAATAGCTTTTGAAAAATTTTAACCTTTGGAACTATTCTGTAAAGTGGTACTAAAATTTCAGCCTTCTCCTGTTAAATATTCAAACAAAGCTAAAAAGAAAAACTCATATTTTTACCTGTAGAAGTTTAGGAGATGTTCAAAGTGACAGTAGAGTTGCTTTTGCAGGAAAACACCATTTTCTGGCCAAGTAGATGACAACGAACCTGTTCTGGTCACCAGAAATGTGATACTTGAGTCTGACACTATAGGCCAAGGTTCTAGATCCTTTGTTATCTGTTGAGGCCAGGTTAAATGATAATTTGACTTTTAAAAATTGAATCTAATTTCTATTTAGTTTTACAAAATTTGAATTAAATCCAATGAAATGAAGTAGTCCTAAAACATTTCCAAATACATATTAAATATTTAAATATCTACTAAAATATTTAAATTTAAAATGTTTTAAAACAGTAAAATGTATTTTAAATAACCTTTTGCCGAGACTGTTCTTTCCCCTGTTTTTGTCTTTTTTTCTTTTCCTTCAAAAAGCCATTTAATTTCTCAATAATGATTTTGCTAAATAAAAGGCTTCCTAATCACATTTCTAACGCTGATATTTCTGGTTGTGGAAAGTATCTGTTTGTGTTTGCCAAAAGCAGAAATTAACTAATCCCGATACTTTTTCTTTGCAATAAATGTGAATGAATAAATACTACCACTTAGTTGTATTTTATAAAATTAAACAAATAGGCTTATAAATATAATCATGCATCAACAAACACTTGTTGTCAAAGTGTCAGTGTCTCTTCATAAAACATGGCTTAAATAATTTGCAGCTAATAATTAATTTTACTTTAAAAGTAAAACTAGCATAGTAATTATTAAGTATTTAATCTTCTGCTCCCTTCCAGAAGGAGGTATCTTGCTAGATTTGGTGACATAAAGGTCAAAAGATAAACTGTAACCAATACCTCTGTTTATTTTTTTGACAATGTTAAATTAGCAACCCCTCAGACCTCTTGCAGAGAAGTACAACCTGAGTAATTGAACATGTCACTGGGGAGTATGCTTGGTTAAGCTGATTCCTATTATGTTGACTTGTCAGGGACCAATAATTAAAGCTGAAGAGGGATGCTCATTAGTGTCTACAGAATGATTCAAAGAGCAGAAAGGAAGAGTCCTTCAGGCACACCTGCTAAAAACTGACACTGCCTGGTGGGATGAAGTCAACCGACCAGCTTGTTTATTTGATGAGTTAGTAGCACAGCTCTAACAAAGAGTAAATAAATTAAAGGTGAATGTACATGCTCTTTGAATCAAGCTACAAAACTGTATTTGATGGCTACCCTTTAAGATGTTTGCATGATACTATAATGTCTCTGCAGAATTTTATTTTTAGCATTTATTGGCTAAGATGTACATCAGTATCTGTTCAAATGGCTTTCCCCTCAATTCCTGAGTAATCATTTCAGTCATTTTAGCTGGAAATATCATAATATTAATATTCTCTCTGTTTCTTTGAACTCTCAAGGGTCTGCTTGGATAACCTCTAGGAGCTATAGTGCTTTCTGATGACAAATACCCTCATTAGCATGCATTTTTCGCTTGCTCTTTAAAAAATTACTAGGTTTTTGGGTTTTTTTCCCCTCTCATTCCCACCACCTATGCTATCAACTGTAATACATTAATTTCTGTGAAAAACCAAACAGGAAAACGCTCTGAATGAGGCTTCTTGAAATGATAGTGCTTATCAGAGCAGGGAAACAGTATTTACATAGCAATGCTGTGTTTTACCTAGAATTAATAACCTCAAATTTATATGGAATTGGAAGCTTTTTGGGGCTTGAGCTAAGATAGTCTTGCAGATTTTTCCATTATGAATAAAACAAGAAACTCAGTTTTCTCTGACACTCAGAGTAATAAAATAAACCCACACAATTTAGAAATAAATGTAGATAGGAACAATGTAACTATGACAAACACTGTGAAATTGATTATGAAAGCCTGTTGTATAACAGAAAACTGAGGATGTGGCAAGTTTCCTGATGAATAATTTGGTTTTGTTCTTTCAGGTTATCTGTAAATGATTTTTATCACACATTTTAGTATATGTCATTTTGATAAATTCAGCTGTTCATCTAGAAACCCATGTGATTCCGTCTACCCGTGTCCTGTATCTTCCCACTGGATCAAGTTAATGCTTTCCTGCTCTACAACTGTCCTCTTCACTCTAGCCATCTCCAAAATCTTCATGCTGTGACATTTCATTAGGGCTGGTTAACTCAGAATGGACTCCTACAGAGTCAAGCAATGTCCATGTGACAACTTTCAGTCATTAAAATTGCACCCCCAAATCTCCTTTGCAGTGGCTCGCAGCCCAGTCTCAGAAAAACGCTATTAACAGCGTCCTTTCGCATGGAAGGCTGTTACATCATGGACATTGGGGAATAACAGAAAAGCATTGACAAAACCACATATTTTGATCATAAAGCTTCCACTCTTTATGTGTCCTAGAGACCTACTGAAGCTTGGAGGACTTTGCTGATGCAAAGTTGGTTGGTCTCTTTTGAGATCCCTTTGACTTGAGACTGGGTGGAAAAGCCTGTGTAGACAATGCCACTTTTTGCCTCTGGGAACCATTTAATTTCCCTATAATGGTTCATTTCTACAATTTCTTTTTCTCTCCAGGAAAAGCTGATATGGTTTAATTTGGTTATCCGAACCTATGACATGGAAAAACTCCCTAGGACCTGAGTCAGGGGCTGAAAAGCAGTTGCACTGGAGTTTTTCAGGGTCTGCTGCCCATAATGTAATAAAACCTTGGTAACTTTTAAACCATAAATTGTTTAAGACTGGGAGAGAAATACTCTTCAAAGGTGCTTATGAAATACAAAGTAAGACATGTAGGAATTCTAAGCATTACCATTTGTAAACTGGAGATCTGCTGGAAGGAGAAAACTTACCTTCTGCCTTTCTGTATGTTCCTTGCCATCTCTCTTTCAGTTTTAAATTGGAGTGCCATTGAATCAATTTTTAAAATCATATTAATCAGCACAATCTGTATTAATATAACACTTTTGTAGCTCAGTGCCACTTGTCAGTAACTTAACAGTGAGTTTTGCATCAACAATAAAGAAGTTGTGGTGTCTCATAAAAATGGAGATGAACAATCAAGTAATCAGCTTTCAAAGGTGATTTAGAAGGATCAGACTCCTAAATGTAAATATCATCACCACTTATTTCAGACTCAGGTCTCCAGACTAGAGGGAGGCCTGTGACTTTTGAACCACACTTTCTTTCAGATTTACCATTTTGTTGATCATAATATAATCTGTCTCGGGAAATGAATCAGTACTTGGTTGCTCATTTGGCAGCTCAACGCAGTGAGCTGTTCCCATTGTCAACACAAGAAAGAAACATATTTATTTCTTTCCAAAGACTTCAGGGTAGCTTACTTGCAGAACTGTATTTTATGTTAAGCGTGTAAGCCAGAGTGCCCAAGTGAGAATAAAGACATTCCTTAAGCAGTGTTTTTCAAATTGGTTTACTGAAGCATATGATAATGCAAAGTTTGTGAGTAATCCTTAGGCTCAAATATTGTAAAACTCCTGTGATTAAATTTGCCATGGGTCAGTACACAGCTAGCATTGCGCTGTTGTAGAGCGGAGGGACTACCTGTGGAAGCTGGGAAATGCGGCCGAGGGGAATGTAACGGGTATCCTGCATGAGACAAACCACTAGCACTTGTTCCATGATGCAAACATCTAGAAACAACTTTGCCAAATCCTGTTAACACCTTTGCAAATCTTCAATAGAAAACTGAAAAAAGACATAATGAATTTTTCTTAAAGCTGTATGACGAATAAGCATAAAAGCGTTTTCTCCACTCTTATTTTCTCAAACGGTACCACATCTATTTTGAGGGCTTGCAGAGTCACAGCATCATAGCTGTTTAAAACAAAAGACTACATGAAAAAAATTTGAGGATTCACTTCTTTTTCCTCTGTGTTGGAATAAAACCTAAGTATTTACCTTTGTTTATATATTGTGAAAAATAGCTCTCTGGAAAAGTAAAGCACTTCACCTGGATTATAGAAGTCATAGGGTGGGACAACAGCAACAATTCAAACGTCCATCAGTCATGGCTGAGGACATCTCCTGCCACATGGAGCTCTTCTGGCTCTCTCGTGTGGAAGGTACATCCTGACTCCAGTGAATGTAGGCCTCAAGCCAGTACATTTTCACGGGAAATTTGGATTACTGTGAATTGGCATTTTCTAATTATGACCTTTGGAAAATTCCAGTCTTCCTCAGTTTGTAAAGGTCCAGTGGAGGATAGAGACAGTAAGAAAATGAAAACAAAGGGGGACTGTAACTCCCCATTCAGTGGAACAGTGGGAAGTCCAAGACTCCTGCCTTCCTACCTGACCCATTGCAGCCTGGAAACATTTGCCTTTCTGCATTGGCACAGGTGGATTCATCCCCACAGTCACAAAAAAATACAAGCTGTCATCTTTACCTGTTGTTGTGTAAGGGCGGTCAAAACTGCAGTGGCTTCCAGAAGATGCAGTTCGGTTTAGAAATCTTTTACACTGCAATACATAATAAGACCACCTCAGAGAAGGTTTCATTTTAATTTAAGACTTTATAATATAAGAAAATATGTGATCAGCACAAAGGTGTTCAATTCTGGTCTTTGAAAGGAGAAGGATTTTCCTTCTCAAAAGAGATTTTCGGTTTTGTATATTAGGAGGAGTAGGTGGGAAGTACTCAGAGAAGGAAACCTGAGGTGGTCAAAATGATGAATGAGGCAGTATTCTTTGGCACACATGTTTTGAGCAGATAAGATGGGGAATGCATGAGATTGTTCTTACAAAGCAAAAGACATTGGTATGTATCTGAATGACTTTTAAACAGTATAAATGAAAAGAAAGGATTGAAATTAAAAAATGGAGATATTATGGAGGAAGAGCTGAAAACAGCTGAGCAATACCTCAATACAAGATACAGAGTCCTACCAGCTTATTTCCCAGCACATGATTCAGTGGCAGGGAGAAGAGGGCACTGCCAGAAGTGGTAGGATGGGAGGTGGGGGCTGACTGAGGTTAATTGAATCAACTTGATTTAAAGCAGCTGATGAACTAGACTACTTACACTGAATGGAAGCAAAGACCTAAAAGAGGGAAATATAAGAGAGAAACAAGTATGGTATTGAATGGATATAGATGAGTGTAAGCAAGTAGGTAGATTTTTCAGGATGAGATGAATGAATCTAAGTTGCAGCTGAATGAGTTTTTCATTCATTAGCCTGTTCTATCCTATTGCATTCCTAGTGCACAAAGCAATCACAATGGAAGGGATTAAAGTCACTGACCTTAATTTGTGTTAAGTATGAAAAAAAGTCCTGAACATGTGTTACTAGAGCAGAGTTTACTTGCCTGAAAATTTCCTTCTTATTGGGGATAGGGATGATCCTAATTTATGAAGAACCACTTTTAAATATGTGCCTTTTCTGTCTTGTCTATGGAGGAGCGACATTAGCTTTTGCAGTTGCTTTGTTTTATCAGCAGCGCCTCACAGTCTTTGCCCTGGACACTATAACAAGCCTGGGTAGAGATAGTATTATTGTTCTTTTCTCTACAGTAACTGCTCAGTCCATTTAAAGATAATAGGCCCTGCCCAGCATGACCAATGAAAAAGGGAAATGGCATTTATCTTGCTGGCTTCCTCTGATAGCATTTAGGACCATGCTCTCTGCTTGATCCATGGGCTCGACAACATGAACAGTCCATAGGGAGTAAAATATTCAGCAACACCTTTGAAACACAAAGATCCATTGTCATTTGTGCTCTGTCGCCTCAGCTCTTCCCTTAAAACTGTTTTCACTTGTCTTACTTAACACTGTAAAAATAATCCAGCTTTCTCTGCATCCTTTTTAGAGGACAAAATTACTGTAATGGAAATAAACTGAAATGCAATTAGCTGACTCCGCAATATGTCTTCATATGTTTGATCACAAATAGCTTGAAATCCAAATCCAGACGTGGCTCTGCTCCATGGCATTGTGTTTTGTTAGCTAGAGAATTACTGATATTTCTAATAAATAAATTTTAAAAATAAATAAAAAAGAAGGGGCAAGCAGGAAGGAGCCACATCATAATTCAGTGAAGCAAGTATCTTACCGAGAGGAACAGAAATTTTAGACCATTATCTGCTTTTGTTAACAACAAGGAAACTGAAAGCTGAATTGATTAATTAAATAACTTCACAGGAAACAAATACTCGATACTAATAGCCACCACTCTACTCTGCTTGTTCTGAAAGTTAGGAAAAAAGCCAATAGGGTTGAAAGTCAAAACTAAGTGCATCCAAATGAGAAGTATGGTATATACTTAAGGAGTGGTGACTGGTGGCAATTGAAAAAAGTACTGTTGAAATGGGAAGGTGGGTGTCCATTTTTTGATAGATGAGATGAAGACTGAATGCCTTTCTGCGAGAATTCTGACAAACACAAGGTATTGTACTCACTGCAGGGATCATTATGTGAAATGTAATCCCTCACTTTATACAGAAATCTAGCCTAAATGATCTGATATTTTCAGGGGTTTAACTTCATGGAGTTAAGCCCACTCTATTCTTTGCCACAGTAGTGTGCATGTCAGAATCAGAACAAATTAGATTTATGCTCACCTGCAGCAGAGCTGAATCTGGCCCATGGGGCTCAGATTACTATGAATACACTACACAATATTATAATTGTAGGAAATAAATCTCAGAAGTCCATATATGTATAAACAAAAGACTCTAATTGAAACCATCACTGAAGTCCAAGATTATAAACAAAAGATACATTGTCTTGGTTTTGCATAAAATCAATTGTAAGGTAAGAGCAATAATTAATGCATTCTATCACTGGTAAAGAACAACCTGTTACTTTGTATTTTTAAACAGTGACTTAGTTCAGAAATAGGCAAACTACATCATAATGAAAAAGGATTCTGACTTTGAGTATAGTTAACACTTTTTAAAGATATCTTAAAAAAAATGTAATCTGGTAATGATGAGCATGCTGTAGGTGTTGTACGGTCCTAAAAGAAAGCTGTGTCCTGCCCATTTAGTATCTGATTTACTTCAGTTTTATTGCCCATTGCTGGCATTATATCAAACATTTCCTTAGTAGGCCCCAGCACTTATATGAAGCTGTGCCAAGGTTATTCTGTATGTAATCCAGAAAGCCTTTTTCTGCTGCAGGGAAATCACTGAGTTAAGGGAATGATTATTCCATTGTGTTCTGCTGTTGTTAGTTTTTCTTCAACAGATTTGAATTACCCTATCTTAGCTTTATTAGTATTGTTGTGTGTTGTACTTCATAATCAGAGCAACACAGCAAACAGTTCATTCAGCCCTCGGGAAAATTTCAAACCCAGCATGTAAATAGATACGGTTGATAAGAAAGGAAACAGAACAGAAGTGTAGTGAGGAGGGATAGGAGAAATGGGGGATCAAGAATAAGGCAAATAGGTGAAGACTGTGGAGTTAGAAAGGAGAGTAAAATGTTAAGAGGCATTAGCAGGAAGGAACTGAATAGTTATGACACATTCAGGCTAAATCCCAGAAGGCCAAACTATGATCTGCCAACAGAGGAAGAGAAAGAAGAATGGAGCAGCAAAGTGAGTGATCAAATATATTAAATATAAAAACTCGTATTTAACCAGAAGATAACTTGAAAATAGGTTATTAGTACAAGTCATGTTTATACTGCACATTGCAATAGATTTAGTTTGGAGACATGTTTGCAGTATATACGAACATGAATTTTCTTCTCCTGTGGATTTAGGTGTTTTTACATTTGCCTGGTTTTTGCACTGGGTAATCAAATTAGTGTTTCAGACAATAACTACCTCTTTCACTGGGCATGGTTACCTTTAAATATGCCATCATTTGGGAAACACAGCTCATAAAAACGTATTCCTTAGGTTGGCCAAGTTGGAACTGCAAATAGCACAGTTAGTCCTCTTCTGTGAATTACTGCATGACCTCTTCATCTGTGAGGTCCTACTGACTTGTATGAGAACCAAACTTAGGATAAGTTGCTGGAGGAACTTAATATATAACTGAGAAAAAGTAATGGTTTATATTTTCATACTGATGTATCAGTTATGATAGAAAACTACATAAAAGGAAAATTAACTGCTGTTTTACTAACTGCAGTGGTGATGGGTGACAGTTATTCCACTGAAGTTGAAGAGGTCCTTACCTGCAAAGGATCAAAAATTCCAGCTGTAGACTGTGTTAGTAAAATGGGTCGCACATCTAGATCTAGTTTGTTTAGAAGACTTGTGTTTGTAACAAACAGCTAAAAATTTTAAAATTGTGATTTAGAGAAGGTGTTGCTAAAACCTGATAGAAAAGCAGTGTGTGTGTGGGGAAAGACATGTTTTTTCTCTGCAGTGACAGCATTAAATTAGAATGCTTGGAGAATCAGAACTATCCCTAGTTACAGAAGCAGCACAAATCTCACTTTAGTTCTGACTTGGATCTATGAAAAGAGTGATTCTCAGATTAGGCAGCAAATCTGCTGTTGTTTACAAGCCTAAATGCCAGTTTCTCTGTGAATATTTCACTGCCTCAAGGAAACCTTTGAGTAAAAGCATTGCAGAAAACATAATTTGGACCACTAAATAAGCTGACCTGTTTATTTCACTGGATAGTGATAAACTCTGTAGTGCTGAAATAATAACACTGCTCTTCATCTGCTACATCAGTGTATTTGAAAAACTATGTTTCCAGGTGGTATGCACTGGAGATACTGCAAACCTAATTTTAGGATTAAGAACTCCATCCTCTTTCAGTTTCCACTTGAATGGCATCCCAGGGAATTGCAATTCTCGTTTTCTTGTACTCACTTTGCCTTTAACATTTTCAAACGATGCGCAGATTTTCTTCTATACAAACATCATGTACTGGAGAGCATAAAAGCATTACAATAAGGAATTGGTAAAGGCCACAGGCTCTGGCTTGGTTTGCAGAAGTATCACAAAGTTGAGATGCTTAGCTAAGCTACCCAAACCTCTCTTGAACCTGCAGAGTGTGCCAGAAATAACTGCAAGAACAAGCTTTCCTACAGGGTATCAGAGCTGCTCCTTATGACCGCAAGTTAAAACCAGAAATTAGAGAGAAAGACAGAGATAATAGGAACAACCCTTTAAAATAACTGCTTCTTTTTGAAGCTCAACTGAAAATCCATTTTAGGTTTAGTTCCCGTTTTGGTTGAAATATAAGTTGACTTTTGTTTATCCAAAAGACTTTGACTATCATAGACTATAACTGAATTAAATTCCAGGTCAAATTACATGGTGTCATTTACTGTGCATGTGTTTTTGATGGATTTTACTTAGTAAAGCACTGTATGTCCTTTTTCTAGCTCTAACTAATCCTCACAACATTACTGTGAGGCTGATAAGTAATATCCTCATTTTACAATCAGAGATAGAAAGGTTATGTGACCTGCCAATGTATACAGAATATAATCAGGATCAGAACTGGCAATAATACTTCAGAGTTCCTAGTTACTAATCCTATCTTGGAAAATATATAGGATATTCACTGTGTATGTAATCTACACTTTGATTAAATAAAACTTTTTTCCCCTTGTGTAAATGTTCTCTGTTTCTATTCAGAGGTTGCATACAACAGACCCAGAGGTTTTTCCTACCGTAAGCTGTATATAAATATAAATCAATGATGAAATGAAGGTTAAAAAAAAAAAAAAAAGAAACTTGTTTCAAAAGAAGGATCAAAGTCAAGAGGAATTTGATTTGGAGTAAAACAGCTTTGAGTTTAAATAGGCTAATGAATTACTATATATTGTTCATCTTACTGTCAGCTGATCCCCCTGTTTTTTAATGCCTTGCCATGCCCCTTTGTAAGCAGCCTCGCCTAAAGACGCTGAAAAATAATGTCTTTCTCTAAATAGCATGCATGACTGAGGGTATCACACACAAATGAATGAAATGAACCCCTTTCCCAGGTAAGAAGTGTAATGTTTGCAGTTAAGCCTCATAGAAGGTACGCTTGTACATGAGGTTGCTCTCAAAAGGACATGAAATGCTTCTGTTTTTCCTAGCAGATGCTGGGAGTGAACCTGTTTACACGTTGTATTGACTGTTTAACTTGTGGTGGAACTATCCACCTGATCTTTTAGTGTTTTCCATGACACTGAAGCCACCTGAAGACACTCCCATCCCAAGCACTTACTCCACACTCCTGCCTGTGCTCTATTGTGGCAACCCCGTGGTTTTTGAGGCCTTGTTATGAACTGGATCCTTGAAATGATCTGGGCAAAAAATAAACCTCCCCCTCATCTTCCTTTCCTTTCTGTCTCTGCCTGGAGAACTCCCAGCATCAGTCGTTTGATTATTTTGAAGAAAGATTGTTTTTGTGATGCAGGTGGAGCATAGCCCTAACACCTAATTGATGATAACTGGGGAGTAGCAGGCTATGGAGTATAGAAGAAAAAGGACAGTCAAAGCTTTATATGGCAAGGAAAGAAGGGAAATTTTTAAAGCTGAATTCATCTACAGAAACTATAACTGAAGCTTTTCATGGTGATACAACTCAATTTGAATTTTACAGTGCTGCATGGGTTATCCTTTGAAGCTTTGAAGCTTTGTGATTGCAGCACAACTCAGGATGTAAAGTCTTCCCAGTAACAGAATCCTACGGAGGTAAACCCTGAGCTGGTGGAGGGAGAGATGCTTAACTGTAAGCAACTGGCTGCAGCCACTGACTTCTTGTGGTTAAAACTAGTGATGTGTTTGGGTACTGAAAGGATTTTTTGGCTTTATGGCCTTTTGCTTTTTTTTTTCCTTCCAGAAACTCAAAAGTAACTTTTAGTTTATGAAATGACAGTTTAAACACTATTTTTTGCCACTGGCATTTGTGGCAAGTCTAATTTTAGGCCTTGACCACTTGACTACCATGTTAATGGCTTTCCTTTTAATAGAACATAGAAACAGCATGGGCTTTATTTTCTGCATCATCAAAGTACTGCACCTTCCAACAGCAACAGTCTGCATTAGGCCAAATGCATCCCCCTGATAGTCCATCTGCTGAATTTCACAGCCAAGAGGAATTTCAACTATAGGTGAACAATTTTAACGAAAAGAAACCTTTACTTTCTTTCCTAGTGCTTGTCTGATCAATAGGTGCTTGAAGTAAATGAAACAAATCTGTTATTGCCTTAGTAGACCCTATGTAAAGCTCCAACAAATGTGCTCCTTTTGCTGGTTATATCTTAGGGTTTTTTTACGTGGAAAAACATATTAAAAATTACCATTTAACTAGTGAGTGTGAAGTCAAAACAATGTAAATTAGGGAAAATTGGGGAGTACTGTTAGGTTTACAGAAACAAGTCCCATTCCAGTTAGGGATCAGGAGTTGCATTTTATTTAATAATTTACGCCTCTTTTAAAAATCAGAAATAATTATAGTGATTAGATAACAGTAACAAATAAAAGGTGCATTTAAAATTAACCTGACAGGGCATTTTTGTGTCATACTGACTGATGTGTACAGTCCATTCTTTTAAAAATTCAAGGAAGCTTATTTGAATTGTAAATTGGCAACGCATTCATGCTGAAGTCTTATTGTGTGATAGTGTGACAAATTACAAATGGAATATTGGCTGGGCTTCCATTTCTTGCATTTTTTTTCTAGTTTCTGCCGCTATTATCATTAATCTGTTTTACAGAAGCTCTATGGCGGATGGTTCTGGACATGGAAAGTACATTAAGTTTCATTGTTGGCTGTAGCAGGACTCTGTGTGGCTTCGGTGACCTGTGACTTCTCCTATTGGTTGTAATTCAGTACAGTTGCTACTAGGTTTGCATCCTGCTGTGTGTGGACTTAAGAGATTCTGGCATACTTTATGCCTGACAGTTCATTTCATAAGTATTGGATTACAGAGCTTTTGCTAAATTGTGTTAAGAATATCTTAAGAAATGGCGCTGGAATGTGGTCCTTTTAAAAAAAAAAAGTGTATAGAAGTAAATCTTAAAGATCCTGTTATCAGAAGTGAATTCTCCTTTTTAACTCCTGGGTGAATGTGCAAGAATGTCGAAGATGATTAAATGCAGTGATGTCATGTGCTACGAGGCATTGTTTAATTCCTTTGCAATTTAAGATTTAATGTTTTATCCAATGGGAAAGAAACAGGGAGTTACTCCAGTGTATCTTTGTTCCCTGCAGCCCCGGTCTGAGCAGTGGGGGTGCTCTTCCCTGAGGCTGATTTTGCTGGAGCAAAGGTCGGACAAACAGCGAACGGTGCTCAGGATGCAATTTAAGGAGGGACTTGACGGGTACACGATGGTGTAGTAAGGGAGAGAGAAAGAAAGAAAGAAGATCATTTTGGAAGAATATTAAGAGACCAAATCGATTATTGACAGCAGCTCTTTCTGCTGCCTCTCACCACCTGCCTTTCGTATGACTTCATTTTGCTTCTACGGTCTTATGGGTGATCTCCTACGATCAGACATTTCCTACCAGAGCTGAGGTTGACAAATTTATGCCAACTCGCTGCCGTTTTGCAATATGCTCTGTGAATCATGAAGGAAATAAGCTTCTGGGTATTTCTGGCTTGAATTCCTTTTGTTGTATGTGCTTCTAATGGTATCTCTGATTTCTTTTGTGTTTCTCTTGCACTTTTGCAAGCTGTTCAACCCCCACGGTCTCTGCCTTTGTTTATGTACTCTTTCAAGCTTCTGGTTTTGAAATTGGTGAACTAGGAAATTCAAGCCATAGTTTTACATATAAGCAAAGATACTTCTTTTTTTGTCTTTTTGCATAATGTTTTGTTCAGTTCTGGCACCTGATAGAGCAAAAGGCATAGGTCTGAACTACCCTTTCAATAACAGGCATCTATCCAGTGTAGCTTGTTAAGGTTTCTCTTACAGTGAGTGAAAGAAGGGTGATAGGTGGTGCTTTGGGGAAGGGTGTTCACCTGCCTGCTGTCTGAATTCCCCGATGACCAAAGTACCTGGAAAGGCCATATCAGTGAATCCTTAGAATTAGGTGGGGTGAATGCAGATCAAAATACAGTCATGAAGTGCATACATGCATAAGACCTAAACTGTTGTTTAACAAATGGTATTTCTTCTTCAGGCACCAGGTACACTGGTCCATAAAGACTAATGGTGGGAACAGAAGAACCCGAAGGGTGATACTTTTGTGTTTTGTTCTGTCTTCAAACATTTGTGTGATTCTGAGTCATTTAATTTGTCTGTGCATCACTTTATCCAGCTAGAAATTCAATGTTTTCCTTGTGGTTCTCCCAGAGTTTTCATTCTAGCATGGAAATCATCAAAGTAAT
Organism: Pseudotriccus pelzelni; assembly: GCA_035584735.1. Lineage (NCBI taxonomy): Eukaryota > Metazoa > Chordata > Aves > Passeriformes > Tyrannidae > Pseudotriccus > Pseudotriccus pelzelni. Next base: position 135,966,060 of record JAWMRA010000078.1, on the reverse strand, counting down.
AAGAAATATTTTTTCATATCCTTACAAATGAAAATTGCACGGCCTTGGAGGCCTGTTAATTTATACAAGCTGAGGATCTGGCCTAGCACAGCCTAGTGTAGCTTAATTTGCAGACAATCAGTGTTTGGTAGGGTTTTTTTCTTTTGACTAGGCTGTCTGTTGAAATTTCTGCATGTTTGCCTGTCATTCTTCCAAAATTTCTACTATTTTGTTTTTTTCCTACCATGCTTACTGAACAAAGACAAGGAAGTATCTAATAGATTAAAGTGAAGTCTAGTAACATGGTTCAGTGGACTAATACTTTAATCTGTGAGACCCTAAGATCAAGTGGACTCAATTTCAAGCCCTGCCACTATTAATTTAACCATTAGTAACAGTGCAGGTACTGAGAGCTTGGAGTGTGCAGGTGTTTGCTGCTGGGGAAACAAGTAGCACCTTCGCCCTCCTGTAATGCAGCCTTTAATGCAAAGAGACATCTTCCTGATTTAAGGCACGTCCGTTAAAATAATCCTGCCCCAGCAGATCATGAGGTTGATCTTTTCTAGGGTCTCAGGAACTGCAAATTTGCAGCCAGAACGACTGGTACAGCTCCATATGACGATTTTATGTATAATTGTAATACCGCATGGCATGCACTCGTGTTTATGGTGTTTACCAAATGTTTACTTTATAATAGAGTCTCTTGGGTCGCCTTTTAGATAAACTTATGTCAGGGTTGCTTCAAAATTAATTGACTGATCATTTTCACAGCATGCCAGATGGGCAAAAAGCAGGCTCCTAAAAGATCCGTCCAAGCGTGCTTGGCCCCGGCAGATGAACCTTAGGATTAAAGGGTGGGCTCAGTTCCGCGCACACTGTGTCTC
>JAWMRA010000078.1:135900966-135965097 GCA_035584735.1 Pseudotriccus pelzelni | reverse complement strand
TCTCACCTAAAAAATCCAATGCGCAGGCTGGAAGGTGTAAAGACCTTCCCCGGTTCTTCGTTCGCGAAGACTGGCCACTAAAAGATTATAGAAAGCTTCACAGGAGGTTAAAACTGGCAACAACTTTACTAGTGTGGTTATAAGGGTGCTTCTGTAAATTCCTTTGAATCTGTGCTTGCTAGACCCCATTTTTACCTTCTTAAATAACTTTTTATCTGCTTAGTGGCAAAAATGTGTAACTATGTCAGCATGAGGGCTTACATTTAAACATGCTTGAATGTGTTTCTTTTCTGTGTCATGTCTCTGTTAACACATGCAGATTCGTGTGAATTTTGCATGTATGTAGTATGTGTGTACAGTAAGATAAATGCAGGAAGTCTACATAATGGAAAACATTTGGTTTTGACCGATTTTTTTTGAGTCCTTTCTGAGGCTTCACAAGTAATTATTTGGCTATTCACAATTCTCATTTATGAACAGATGCAATAATACTTATCTGTATAATAATATACAATATTACTTCCTTTGGGGAAAAGATATATTTGAAATACTTTAAAAAGAAATAAACAACAAGACTTGTAATTAAGTGTTGCTATTTTAAGTGAAATTGGTTTCAACCATCAGCAGCCTGTCCTTCTCCTCAGCCTTTAGGAGACTGCTGCACATGATGAAAAGTTTAACTTGTCAAGTATATATTTAGATGTTGAATTCAGAATATCAAGCTCCATGAGTGAGAATTATCAGCACCTGGAAATAATTTGTACCAGAGAGTTAAGAAAGGAGATTTCCCTTTCTATAGATAGGGAGTTTTTAACCTCCCAGTCACTGGAATACTCCCCTGAGCGTACAGTGACATGGCTTGTGGTTCATTCCCGCTAGTAAACATGGCACCAAGCAATTAGATTGTCATTAGAAGATGAACATTAGCTTTGTAAAATCGGATTAAGAATAAGCTGAGAACAAATGATCAGCTAATGTATGCAGTTCATAAATAACACTGTACTTGCAGGCTCCAGTGCAGAGACCATTGAAGGCAATGGAATTCCCTTCCATGGGCTTTCAATAGCCTCTGGCTCAGGCTCAGATTCTGGTTTTCCTTTAATTTTATAGCATTGATTCTCCAGAACTATGAAAACTTTCTAATTGGATAAAAGTTGCTCCTCCTCCAAAGTGTAAAATAGTAGGATGTTGTGCTGGAAGCTCTACAAAGGCAAGAATTAATTTATTCTTGTGACCTGTAGGCAGGCTGCACCTGAAACAGGCTCTTCCCAGATCACTCTTCTGCTTCCTCCTTATCGGTGTGCAGATATCATCTAAGCAATTTCTCCAGTATCTTCAAGGCTGCATTGTTATTGCCTAGTTAAATATAATTTTTCCCTACTGTTTTAAAATTAGTTTAGGCAAGAGAAGGCTCTTGGTGAGAGCAGCAACACTGCAAGACATACAGAGAAGAAATACCCTTCAAAGGTGTTTGGTTTTAAAATTGCAGACAACAGTTATCATTTGTATTACTGGAAAAAGGAGAAGAAATATAGTAAAGATTCATCTAAACATAGTTCATGTAAGTTAAATATTTAGTAGGTATTTTAGTATTACATCATTTTTATAAATGTCTATTAAGTAAAGTAGTAACATGTTAATAGTATTTTTAATTATTTAATATCACTTTATAAACTATTTATGAAAAGATTCTAATGTGGTCAACAACAAGGTTCCACGATAAGATAGGAATATTAGGCAAGATTTTTTTTAAGTGGAAATAAAAAGCAAAAGAAACAAAGAAGGAGGAAAATAGAATCTGTCTCTAGAAGAGTACTTGTCAGTGCTTGGTTGAAAAGTAAATGAACTAATCCAATATTTCATTCTGTGAGAGTGATGAGTTACGCAGAGTAACTAAATTATGGGCTTTTAATTGTTACTTTCTTTAGTCTATTATATGAACATTTCATATAATTATGTTTATTAGATAGTATAGATTTAGCTTAATCTAGGAAGTATATAATGGAAATATAATTATAGACAAGAAAAATGGATACTAAACTTATGTAATTTTCTTTTATTGTACTAAATGTTTCTGCGATTAAACTCTACTGAAATTTTTTTAGTTTAGAATTTCATCAGTTTTAATGGAATTGAGCTATTAAACATCTGCTAGATTAGGACCATCATATATATTTTTAGAATCAGAGACATAAACATCATATGAACTACTCATTTGAACACAGTTTTTCATATGCTAAAATATTTGGGTGAACAGGCATTAGAAAAAGCTTGTAAGTTTGGATACCTGAGTTTCAGAAGCATTGAGCACTACAGTCATGTAGTGATAGATATGCACTATATTTTACAGCTGTCATTAAGTTGTTACTGGGAAGTAATTGGAAAAAGGTGGCATGTAGATATGACTTTTCTTCACAAGATATCTTTTTCTTTTCATGTGATTCAGTCCAAATTAGTTAGGGATTGTATGACTTGGGCAGTGTCTGAAATATTTCTGTTGTTGATTTGCCGACTTCTTGCTTTCTGTCTTTGTCTTTCTCTCTGTCTTTCTCTCTGCCTGTCTCTCTCTTTTTCTCTTTCTCTCTCCCTCTTTCTCTCCCTCTTTCTCACCCTCTTTCTCTCCCTCTTCCTTCCTCCTTCTCTCACTTTCTCACTTTTCTTAAGAGAAAAAGAAACAGAGAGAAAAAAGGGGGGATGGGAAGGCATGAATGAGAGATTGAATTTGGGAGGGATCTTTCTCTTGTTACATGATGTGAAGCATGTGTGGGAAATGTTTTCATCTTCAGAAGTCATTTGCCCCATGCAGAGAATGCTTGAAATGAAAATAACTTTCCAAATTAAAATAGAATGTGTAGTTTTTTTATTTACAGACACACAGATACATAGTCACTCCTCTTATACACACAGACAGGACTTACTAGGGAATGCATTTTATTTGATCTTCTATTCTTGACAAATGTCACATTTATAAGATATTATTTGGTAAAATTTAATGCTGAATTAGTCTATTTCGTCAAAAACATTTGTGCTTTTATTCCGGTTTATGAATCCATACTTGTTTACTATATGTGGGTTGAATTTCATGAACATTCACATCAAATCACACTTCCTTCACCTCCAGTGTCATGTTAAAATGTCACAAGAAACTGACTGGGTGACCCTCCTTCTTCATGGAGTCACAAATACATCTTTTTCAATCAGCATGAATAACTCCATCTTGAATTTCCCCTTTACTCTCATTTTAACTAGCATTTTTACATCTGGGTGACTATTTGCGTCTGTTATTGTTATTTGTAAAACTTGAGAACCAAAGAGTTTCAGCCAAAGCCTTTAACATCCGGTCAATGGGATTGGGAGCTTGGATGCCTCATGTCCCACATCTCCAGGCTTGGCTTTCTGGCTGGACTAGGTATTTCCTTCCAGAATGACTGAGATGTGTCGGGGGACCAGTAGTCCGGCTATTTTTGGAAGTCACTTAATGCCTGTTGTAGTCCACTGACAAATGGCCTTTTTGGCTGTTTTTAGCTGACCCTACTTCTTTAATTAGTCTTGCTGTAATGTCACACTTCAACTTCTTCAATTGTTCTCTGGCTTTCCACGCTGAGGAGAAGCTTTTCTGTGAGAGTCTGGCTGCTGACATTCAGTGTGTGTCATTTCCACTACTTTAGGTCCACAGGATTCCTATCTTCGTTTGTCCAGGCTCTTGTTGACTTCGTAAGAAAAGGAAAAGGGAAAAAAAAAAGTACTTTGATAAATACTGAGTGTAAAAAACAGTGTTCATTGAAACCGAATGTTCTTAGATTTACTTAAAAAATTAAGTATTTAATATTGTGTGGAGAATTCTCTCTGTTTTACAGTTATTGTATTTAAGGTTTTTCTGACAAAACTGTAGATTTTTTTTTTTTTTTGTAAAGCAAAGTTAGATATATAAAAAGTAATACAATAGTATATGATTATTATCTTGTAACCCTATCAAATCTGGCTGAAGGTTCAGGTTTTCTGTACAGAGCAAGGAGATAACTTCAAAAGCTCAAATAGTTTGTAGTTTGGAGAAGCAGTCAACTGAGAGAACTTAAAGATCAAAGACAAAATATCTGATTTTAATGATGCAGAACATATGCTTCACCAAAAACCTTTTGGATTAAAAAAGTTAATGTAATCAAAGAGAACTGAACTCTTTGTTTGGATCTAAGAGCTCTGTGTTGAAACACTGAGCACAATATCCTATAGTGTGCTGCCACAGTAGTTGTGTATATGAGTTAAAGCAAAGTTAAGAGTCTAGTGAACCTGGTGCTTGGTGGCTTTTGTTTTGAAGATCTAAAATATTTTTATTGAAGAGCCCTGACAAACTTTGAATCTGCAGATAGACATAAAAAGCAAGATTGTTCTCTGTGAACTTGATAAGCCCTATTCAAAACTGAGAATCCAGGAAGTTCCTCTGGAGAGTATTTGATTTACAGTAAATGCATAAAAAAACCCCCAAGAAACAACAAAAAAAACCCAAACACACACAAAAAAAAGAAAAATAAAACACAGACATAGCTGCAAGAGGAAAAAAATGCCTGAGGGTCCAAAAGATTCCTTTCATTGCAGTTTGATGAAGGGAGATAATGTAGTCCCTATGCCTGAACAGAACAGCACTGATAAGATCAAATTCATGGGTGAAAAAATACATTAATTAAATTATAAGTGTAAAGAAAAAAAAGTACTGGTCAAGGAAGATAGCTGACAACCGTGTTTTGCAATAGCTTGACATATTCTCTTCCAAAGTCTCTTGAAAGCAATGGAAGCTTTTCCATTGATTGCAATGGATTTGAATGAGAATCTGTAGGAAAACACAAAATGTGTTTGAAAATAAGGGACAATAATGCATACAGTGTTTTGGTTTCATGTGTATCTAACTGTATATTTTTATCTATATATCTGGGCTTTGATGATCCTTGTAAGTCCTTTCCAGCTCAGGATTCTATGAAGCATTTTGTATTGTATGAAGTATCTTCAGCATTATTTGGATTGCTTCTTTTAAACATACTCTGGAAGCACCGGCTTGGTCACAGTTGTCACTTGCCAGAAACAACCAAATCTTATTAATGTTAAAGTTTACTTTTTTTTAGCCTTGCCATCTCTAGGATCTGTTTTTCTGCTAGCTCTCCTTTCTTATTTGTTGTGACATTGCTGTTTTGTTCTTTTTCTCTGTCTATGTATTTCACTTTTTCTGACGTTTCTTGGAAGACCTTAAGGGAAGAAAGGACTGCTCCCACTTTTCCGAAAACTGATAAAGATAACTATTTCGTTTGATCCCCCCCCTTGTTAAATTTTGATCAAGACCAGTCCCAGAGTAGTGCAAATGGCTGGAGCTCCATTTGCCTTGACAAAATTAGGCAGAAGTATGGGATTCAACTCTGAACCACTTTAGTCACGTAAATGGAAGCTGTGCTTGTTACGCTCCGCTGGTTTCTTTTTCTGTGATATTAGACTCGTTTTACAGCTACAGAAGCTCACCAAAGCCAGTCAGATAGAAAGCCAGTCAAAGGTAATGGTAATGTTCAGCACAGTTTTATTGAAGCATTTTGTGGATGCAGGCTGACTTCTAGATAGACTGCAGAAGTGTTTTCTGCTCTGTGTTGTGACTTTCAAGGTTAAGGAGTAGGAAAATCACCATCAGGCCCATTTTACATTTACTGGGTTGTTCTTCATCTGATCTTTTGAGCTATCCTTGCCTTGAACAAACCTGGTTTGCAAACAAACTAAAGCAAGACAAAAAGATCCCTTTGCTTTTAATAGATGAACATTCCTGTGTGTGTAGGTGGGCTTATCATGACATAGAGGTAAACTGGTTTCAGACACCAGGCATTTTTCAGAGGGAGGCCTTGTTTGCAAGCTGTTGTAATAGTAAACCCTTGGGGTTACTCCTCTCCCTCTGCTCTTCCTTGCTGGCTTTATTGTAACTGAGATTAATGGGCTGAGAGCAGTCTGTGCGCTCCACTGCAGGTGCCACCTTGTACCTGCTGTTCTCCAAGACTGTACGTTACAGATTGTCAGGAAAGCAGTGTATTATGCTCTGTGGAATGTCATTGGCTTTGTAAGATATACTACTTATATATAGCAGCCCCTGTTGGAGAGCAAAACTGTGCTGTGAGGACTTTGTGAACCCTGTTCTAATCTTGGAAGAATTTTTAATCTTCAAATGGATGGGATTCTTAATGTAACAGGGCAAATTAGGGCTCTGATGGTATTCATGTCAAGAGAGATTGTTTTGTCTTGCGTTCTGGACACCTGAAAAAGTCCAGTTGTAAGAATCACGTTGATAATAATTCCAGATACTTGCTAACCTTCACAGTGGCAGGTTTTCAGTGGCTGCTCTGTTATGCTGCCATGGTATGTTCTTGTCACACGATGGAGCTGAAGACATTGGCTTGTCTACCTTTGCCTCTTGAGAACTTCTGCAGTCACGGTGGAGTCCATTCTGGAGACTCAGTGACATTTACCCCATCTTTGCAGTCATTTCTTAGTGATGTATAAAAATATCTTGATTGCAGGAGGCTGGATGCTCAGATTGCTAGGAGTTTTCTGGCTTCCATCTCCCTTTAAATTAGAAATCAGGGTTTTCCTTTCCAAGATGACCAACTTTCTTCAGTTGCTCACTGACTGCCGGCCGGTGGGTGTATCTAATACACTGTCCCTAATTGAAAGCAAATGTCAAGTTTTTGACAGATAATATGGGATTAAAGGATAGCTTTTCAAAAGCAAAAATGAGAGCTGCATGTTTGTGCCAATGAAGTAACACGTTTTCCACACTATGAGTTAATTCAAGACCCGTAAAGGTCTGATTGCATCTCAGTTGTCCTTGTGCAAAACTAGCAATGTTGCTCTTGTTCCTTTGGCCTGGGATGTCTGTGCCAGGTTGGCACCCCGACCTGTGGATGGGCTCACTCCTCCTTGGTGAAGCCTTTTGTACTGCAGCCACCTTTCTCAGGCCTTGATTCTCCAGCCTGCAAATATACTGTCTGTGTGTCTGCTTGCTCTTACTCCAATGGAGTATTCTGTTCATCATCCCCTTATTTAGCCATCTGTGTATATTAGAAATGTAATATGCAGTGAAAGAAAAATAGCAAGATCTTACTTGATGAAAAGTAAAGAGGAAATCATTGAATTTTTGAGACTTCTGTACTTTAAGAGATGTTGAGTTGTGATGATGTTATTCATCAGATAAGATAGTGAATCCAAAGTATGATTGTGAGTAGGAATCAATGCATTATTTCACTGCTAAAGCAGTATTTTTCCTGTTCGTTAGTTTCTTCATTTAATTTACAAAATATATAGATGTGGTGGTAAATTTATTGCATTTGCCAGTGAAACCACACAAGGAGCCCCATAAGAATGTAAAAGGAGTGCAGTTCCTTACAGCAGTGAAATAGCAAAAGCCTAGTTAATCAGTGGTCCTTTACAGATTTTAGACCAGAACTGGCACGCTACCAAACTGCCCTCAGAAGAGGTCTAAAGCAGCTCAGGAAATGATTTAATGGGCACCTGGTCACAGATGTGTTCCTGCCAGACATACTGTCTGCAATGGTACATCCCAGAATGGCCCTACAGGGTCTGAAATGCAAGGAACATATACAAAAGTTCTTTTTAGATTTGGAGAGGTAATAAAAGAAACAAGAAAAACCCCAAACCCAGAAAAAATGTGCTACATAGTCTTCCTACTGTCTAACTTTCCTGTTAATCATCCTGGCAAGTACCCACGTTCTTTGCTGACATTTTGGTTACTATTTCGTCATTTCTCCGATCTTTTGTCAGATCAGGCTATGTTTTGTTTATCTTGATGGCCACTTATTTCTCACTGGGGCTTCAAATGTTGCAAAATAGCAGGAAGTAAAGTTCTTTCTCCTGGCTGGGGATGGTTGAAAGTGTTCAGTTAAAACCATTACACCTGGCAGTGGTAGTTTATCCTGGCAATATAAACTGCTAACGAGTTACCTGATTTTGCTCTGCCCTTTTCTGGGGTGCTCAGGGTTCTGCTGAACAATGATTTAATTCTCTGCTTCATGCTGCTTGATATAAAATTGTTGCTCATAAATTTAGCACCAAGTTACTGACTTTGCCCAGATGATGGACACCTGCAGTTAGGAATGTTACTGGTATTGTTGTTTCTGGCCAGGTTTCAATTGGAAGTGGGGGTGATAAAGTAGCTCTGATTTTCTTGCATAATTTATTTCTGCCATAATTAGATCCAATTGTTCTGATTTTTGCACATAGTTTAGGAGCATATATAAAATCATTGGCATTTCAGAAGCTCTGGCTAATTTGAGTTTTAAGGAAAATGTTTATAAATGTGAATTGGTATAATTATCTGAGTTAAGAATGTTTCCATTTGGTTCACTTTGAAATTTCTACTGTGATGAGACTTCAGTGAGGTCAGTTTCACATTTCTGGTAGGAACTTTTAGGTAATAGGGAAAACCCTCAAGAAATACGAGAAATATTTTTAGATAGTAGACTGAAAGAAGTGTCTTTCCTTATTGCTCAAAAATGTAAATAATCCTTATTTAAATATAAGAGAATTGCCATAATTCTGCCTTTACTAGATATTTTAAAAAGATCTAAATAAGAATTAATTTGCAGGTCTAACTATGACTTCCTTACTGCTTATTTCTAACAATTCAGCACATTCCAGGTGTAGTACATATTACTTGACTTTCTTATCAGTGTTATTCCTTTTCCTAACCCATCTTCTTTATGACAAGAACAGATGCATGCGAGTCCTGCTTTTCTCACCTCCACACCAACAGCGATTTTACAGAAAAAACTGCAGCTAGGTGCAATGAGGAGCTGCCTTGCATGATGTTTGTCCTTAAAAGAGTGGGTATCCAACTGACAAATATTTAAAGAGAACTTTTGAGGTTGGTGAAAACAGTTGCAGTTATTTTTTTGGTGACACTTATGGAACACTTTAGGATGAAATTTCTTGCCTGATGATAATGTTTTGGTATTAGTAGCAAAAGTATACTTTCAGTGAGTTAAGTGGGTCCACCTGATGATAAATAGATGAGGAGAGGGTAGGCATCTGTAGATGATGATCCCACTCTGGAACAGGTGGTGTTTCTGATTCCCTTCATAACTTTGGAGAACAGCATTATGCTCCCAGGACGTGTAAGACACCTACAATCTAAAATTGGTGAAGATGTAAAAGGAAGCAATATGTGCAAACTAAAAAGCAGAAGCGCGAAATCTTTATTGTAGATATTCCTGATTTATCCTGTATTTATACATTCTCTTTCTACTCATCCATTTATTTCCATGAGACTTATGTGAACCTACTTGTCCATCAGCTGTTTTCCAGGGCTTAAGGAGAAGGGTCTCTATTCATTCTGTTCTACCTCTAAATTACAAGACTGAAGCAGAGAGAAATTGTTGCTTTGCATTTCCGTCTTTTAGGTTTATAACGTGATACAAAGGTTTTTGTCTGTTGTGCCAAGCTGTGGGATGCACAGAAGTGACTATTGCATCATTCAGATGGAAAAACCTCTTTTTGGGTTAGTAGTATCTGCACAATATTTCACATAAAACCCGTCTGCATGGAAAAGCTCACAAAACCTTTTTTTTTTTTTTTTTTTTTTTTTGTGAATGGCACGTTGAGAAGTGTGAGAAAGAGAGGAAAGGGATATTATAATTTCTTTCTTCTTCTGAATCCTTTATAAATGGTTTCCTGGTAACATAAGCCCTTAGTGTGGCAGATGGATTTTTATGAGAATTAATTGCAATAATATTCTATAATACTGTCCCAAACGTTTTCAGAACCCATTTCCTCCTCTTAATTTTTTCTGATGTCTGCTACAAGGGCAGCAATAAATAAATATAGCAGGAATATTTCTACATGTAACAGAACTGATTTTACTTTTCACTTTCACAGAGGAATAAGTAGGATTATTTAAAAGAGGACTTGGCTGCAAATACCATCAAGAGGTTACTGTAAAGGAAAATGTTGCATTGCTGCAACAGGATGGGCTACATGACCAAAGTGCACTTTCTGGTCTGCCATCTGTGATTCCTTGGGACACTGAGAAATGACGCTGGGGATAGGAGTGGAAGAAATCACTCAACACAATTCGATGTAATTGCATTAAGACAATGAATACGAAGTTCCTTTGCTGTTCCCCAGCTGCTGCTCACATGGTGCTGGGAGCTGAATGCTTCCCTGCACCATCTCTAGAACTGACTAATGGAAGGAGAAGTAAACAGAGCAAAGCCCATTTTGATGTTCCATGTTTGTATTGTATCTTGGTAGGGAATATCTCATTCAGGAGTCTCAGTAATCTAGAAAAATTGGGCAGATGTGTGTCTCCATTTCAGAATAAAGGCATAAACCTGTGGCTGAGGGTTTTTTCCTGACCTGTGGCTTTTGCTCTTGAAAGCAGTCTTCTCTTACTTTTGCTTTGGTTTGGTTATTGTGGAAAGATGAGAGTTCAGAGCTCCTCGTATCTTCATGCAAAGTTGATGACATTCATCCTCTTTGATGAACAGTCCATAAAGCTGTTGAGACCAAATGGAAGAATCTAAAAGCAAACTCAGCTTTTAAAACATAGTCATCTGTATATAGGCAGATAGCAGGCCCATGCACAGGACTAGCAACTAAGAGAATTTATTGGGGGAGGTTTGGATTGGATTTTGGGGAAAAATTTCTTCACGGAACAGGTAGTCAAGCATTGCATAGACTGCCCAGGGAAGCAGTGGAATCACCATCCCTGGAGGTTCAAAAAAAATGTGTAGATATGGGGCTTTGAAATGTTGTTAACCTTTGAAAGACATTTTATCTGTTGGAGTGAGTGTACAGGGGAGCCCATAAAGCTGATCACGGAAGTGGAGCATCTCTCCTCTGAAAACAAGCTGGGAGAGTTGGGGCTGTTGAGCCTGGAAAAGAGAAGGCTCCAGGGAGATCTTATAGCAGCTTCCCAGTACCTGAAGGGGACCTACAGGAAAGCTGGAGAGGGACTTTTCACAAGGGCCTGTGGTGACAGGACAAGGGGAATTGCTTTAAGCAGAAGCAGGGTAGGTTAAGAACATATATTAGGGAAAAATTCTTTATTATGAGGGTGGCGAGTCTGGAACAGGTTGTCCAGAGAGTCTGTAGGCTCCTCATCCCTGCAGGTGTTCAGGGCCAGGATGGGTGAGGCTCTGAGGTCTAGTGACAAGTGTCCCTGCCCATGGCAGGAGGGGTTGGAACTGGGTGGTGTTTAATGTCTCATCCAACACAAGCCATTCCTAATTCTATGGTTTAGTGGTGGACTTGGCAGTGTTGGGCTACTGGTTGGACTTTATGATCTTAGAGGTCTTTTCCAACCTAAACATTTCTATGGTTCTATGATTTTTGCCTCTTGTTTTTGTAACTTATGGACTTTATTGACTTCCATTTGAGACATACAAAATCATTTGTCTGTGTAAAAACTCCTGTTTCTGAAACAATAAACTGACACAAACAAATTGGCTTTTCAAAATTTTTCAGTGCTAGCTTGCTTAAGATATTATTAATATCATTAACATTTCTTATTATTTTTATAATTTAGTATTACTATATAATAGTAATATACTATATAGTATAGTGCTTTTTCTGGCTGGGTGAAGTGGGGTAGAGGACACAGCTTCTGGGATCCACACACACTCTGCAGCTGAACAAGCACCTTTTAGAACCACGAGAAATTTCACACGGGTGATCCATGAGTGTGCACCCATGGTAGCGCAACAGCGCTGTGAGCACAGACACAAAGGAGGGCTGAGGCCCTTCATTGGGAGACATATCATAAATGCTGTTTGAAATACTGGAAGAGGCTGCTAGTGAAACCTTACTGTCCCAGAGACCATCTTTGTGTTGAGAGCAAGGGATTAGGTAAATTTTAAGCCTCATGGAGTTATCACCAGAAGGCTGGTAGTGCAAGGCTAGTAGTACAGAGAGAAATAAATACTTTTGTGAAATTTGTTTTTACCTAAATTTGTAGAAGAGATATTCAGAACACCATTTCTTTTCTCTTTCTGCTTTCAAACTTTGCTCTGCGAGAGATAATTAAACATCTTTTGTGACTTTGCTTCAGGAAATATGAAGTTATTGGTGTGATAATGTGTGTGCTTTATTGGCTTCTATAAGCAATTAAAAAAATCTAGATTTAGGCATTTTGTTTGTTATTATTTATTAATAGGGTTAATTAAGGCTGTGAGCCATGGAGATCAGTGTGTGACTTGCTAAGATTGCATTGGTTGATTATGGTAATATATCTAAGAAGTACTGCTTAACTGAATTTTTTGATATTTTGTGATTTTTTTTTTTCCCCTGGGGTTAAAGATCTGTTTCATTTTATACCAGTCAGAATCTGAGCTTCTATTTACTGCTCATATTTCTTTTTCTGACTGATATAAAATTATCTGTTTCATCTATGGCTACATTTTTTTTAAATTCTTTGTTGTTTTACACTGAAGTGTAAACTTGTGTGTAGGACGACTGTTTGTTATCAACTCCTGCCTGTATCCATGAAGTGATAAAGGATTATAGGATTTCCTGTTTCTCAGCTTGCCTGATGTGTGTTGAGGTATCAAGGCTGACCTGCTTGTAGGTCTTTTAGGTGGTATCAATAGCTTGTGTAAGTGCTTGAATGAAAAAATACTGTTGTAAAGAAGAGTTAAATGCAATATACTCAGTCTTTTTACTTGCTTCTGAGACTTTTCCACTAGGTTCAAGTGCAGTGAGGTTTTTGTGTGATCTTGGACGCTGGCTTTGCTAATCTGTGGTGTGAGAACACTATCTTATTCTGGAGGAAACATCAAAGCAAGCCAACTGGCTTTCCCTCCTTACTCTGGCCTGATCTGTGGAGCAGTTCTGTGGAGCAGAATGGTTGGGTTGTGTAGCAAAGTTACTGGAGGTCTCCTTTTGTGCGTTAGCTTTGCTGTGGGCAATTACCTTTGTACCAGCAATGGGAGGAGGTGGATTTGCTCTAATGAGGTTCAACAACTTCCAAAAAAAATTAGAGAAAAAAGTAGGCAGTTTTAACTTAACAATCATGCAGCTTCTACCTTATTAATCTGCTTCCTGAAAAAAACTGTTTTCCCAGAGAGAACCTATGCATGGGATCCACATACGTATTATTGCATGTTTACGTGTTAAGGATCCAAATGTGAAAATGCTGCATCTGTGACTATCTCTAATTGTTGAGGCCATTTTGACTATTGAGTTGTGCAGATATACCTGCCTCTGCCATTAACGTGTTTTCCAGAGTATGCTGTCCATCTGCTTCAAACTGTCTTAATGCGTGCTCAGCTTCATTACGTCCTACTACAAATCAAATAAAAAGGGATAAGTGCCTACATGACACAGCCTGGTTTACATTTTAGGTACATTTATTTATTTCTAAAAGCTAGATATTGCTTTCTGTGTTGGTCTGCTTATTAATTTGGATTTATATAGTTTCTGTGTTATTATTTTGCAGGTGATTTGTTGTCTTTCTTTCTCTCTTCTTTCTGTCTATCTATCTTTCCTGATTTATTTTCTCAGATTTTTTTTTGGAGTGGGAATTATTTTTATATTTAATGTCACTGAAAAAATAAGGCAAATATACATGCTTCAGAGGTTGCGCAGGTTAGAAATGGTATGTAAGACATTAGTGCTGTTAAGTGAATTCATAGTACTCCTCTGTGTTTCCTACATGTACTATATGTGATTTAGGAGTATTTCCCCATCCAACTTTTAGATACAAGAGGCACACAAGGTTTTTATCACTGATTAAATGGCATGCAGACCTTCCAGTGTTTCCTCATTGTTTCAGGGCTTTTGTGTTGACTCTCCATCTGTAACATTACCTAGACTGGTCTTTCAGTTATGGGATCAACTTACTTTTTCACTCTTTTCTGAAAACTGTAACAGAGAGCAATTGGTTGACATAAATGATATTCTGGAGCCTGAAAAATGCTAACAAATACAACATGTAGAGCTGATGGGATAAAAGGAAAAACCTGTGTATTTTTTTTAGCAATACAAGAGGAGGTTCATTAGAGAACACTAATAGCTTTGACCATGATTTGTAAGAAAATAATAGCAAAAGGCATCTTGCTGTTCCTGCTTTGCACACAGTATGATTGAAACACATTTTTAATTCCAGCTTCTGCACTGAAATGGGATTAGTGTATTCTTTGTGTTAAATATCTTGTGATTCTGTAACCTTCAGTGCTCAAGTTGTTTGTTCAACACTACTATTACATTTAGTACTGAGAGAAAAGTTTTCTCCTACTAAAACATTTTAAGAATAAAGTTTCTTAAATTGTACAGTCTGTGGCTGTGAGTAAAAGGCTTCAGCTATGGTTGCTCTGCAAATACTGTTCAGAAGCATTCGTAAGGTGCCTTGCTACTGAAGTCACCTAAATAGGTTGCTGACCTAAAAGGACTATTGTTAGTTCGAAAGAGGGATTATGACACATCCCTTCCATTAAAGCATTCCGTCCCCCAACTACATTTACTCCTGATTTTTACTCTTCAGTGTGGCCTTATCCATCTCTCACTGTAATCCTTAGAAGATCCTCCTTGGCATCTTTAGCAGCTGAATCAAGTTTTGTTTTCATCTTCCTTATTTGCATTCAGTCAAAGAAAATGCAGTGTTTCTTACTTCTGGCTACTAACAATAGCCACTAAATCACTGCAAAACAATGTTTGCTTTTTGACCCAACTGCCTACAAGGCATTCTTTGGAACAAAGCAGATATGCTTTTTAGTGTGTTATGAAGATAACACAGCAGCTGTATTTGGCAATGGTGCACTGGTTTAAATATCAGTGTCTACCAGACTAGAGGACGTCAAAAAATGGGAAATAAGTATGACCATAATAGATGACTATGTAAACCATGGCTTATCATGAAACATGCAAAGAAAATACTCTGGATCAACAGAGGTTTGGTTTGCTTATGTCAGGGAACTGGTGTATTTAACTTTCTATATTGCTTTGACCTTGGCTTGCATACGGTGTTATTGCTGGGTATGACAGCCTCTGTTACTTTTTCAAATACGTATTTTAACTCAGTATGGGAATTGAAAGTGGATTCTAACAAAACTTCATCCTTCAGAAATAGAGAAATTTGTACTTTATTTTGAAATCAAGTAGTGACATCAGCAGTGAGTTGAATACTGTAAGAATACATAATATGGCATAAGTTTGGACACAAAGTTATCTGTGAAGCTTTTAATTTTAATCCTAAAATTGATATTTCTCATTCTGCTTGACTTAAAAAGTCTATGTATTTAAAAGCATGGTTGTTTACTTTTCCCTGCAGTAAGGTAACTTATAGAAGTGCCAGAATATCTTTTGCTATTTCTCTTAATCCATTTACATCCTCTACCTCTGAAGCGTTGATCCTCTTCCAGTTTGAAATACTGTGTATTCTCATGCCTGCTAAGCAGTCATTTTAGCAGTGTTCATGTGGAGTTGAGATTGTATTTAGGAGAAATCATATATTAATAATAACAGCAAAAATAACTGTTGGACTATTTGAAGATCTAGCTGAGGTGTACAGATGGTCCACTTTTCTCCTTCTGCGTTGTAGCCACAGAAAGAGGTAAAAAATCTTGGGAAAAAAGCACCCTTTTCATTTACATTTACATCGTGGTAATGAAAACTTTACAGCCCAAGAGAAATCCTTAAATCGTAGAGTCATAGAATGAGTTAGGTTGGAAGGGACCTTAGAGATCATCCGATGATGAAAAGAAGTATAAAACGTGAGGAGAGATTTAAGCAGCTTGCAGCCTTTTCCACAGAAGAGAACATTCCCATGCCATTAAAGGTGCAGTGGATATTTTAATTATTTTTTTTCCAAGAATACATACATTTGTGCTGCATCCCTCCACTGCATGTTGAACTCAAATCTGTTCTAGTGATTTGAATACTTCCTGACCTAAGACAGCAGCTAGGAATATCTATCTAAATGGTAATAAGAACCTTGAAGGGTAATCCGTGTTAATGTGCAAAATACTCAAAATCTTTGGCCATTCCATTTTGCCTCATTCTGGTTATTAAAACTAAGTAAATCCATGAGTTTCCAATAGAATTATTCTAGAGACAAAGAACAGAATTTGACAGTAGTTTCTGTTAGGCAAATTTGCAACTTTACTATTACCATAATTTCTGTCCAGTTTGACAGTTGTATACAGATTTATTTATTTAACCAGGGCTGTTGAACAATCAAACCCTGATAACAAAGTGAACTCAGGCTGGGAAGTTAATGAAAGGTTTCTGCAGGCACTAGGACCTGCTTTATGACCCTTATTGGTGAAAGTGAGAAAATTTTACCTGGAGACAGTATTAGAGCTTTCAGAATATCCTTCCCTCCCCCCCACCCCCCGAATTGATTCCTGAAATGTAAATAAAATAAATATTAACAGAAAACTAAATTATAAAACTAATATCACTTCAGGCTGCAAATTTATGAAGCTAATTCACCCCTGCCACTGGTTTGTGTAAAGTGTTAAGTGAGTTTAAACAGAGCAAATTATTCTCACCCTGTGTTCTTGAAGAAAAAATGGGAAATGCAATGCTACTGCATGAGTATCAAATGTGGAGTGCTTGAGTTACTAGATTCGATGACACTCCTTTAGCCATTTGTTATATCATCTGTTAATCATAATTAATGTACCTTTCATGTAAAGTCTGACCTCATAGGTACATAGTGGAAAGCTGCAGAAAAATGAGCTTGAGTGCACATGTTCAATGGGACATTAGTCTGTAGTCATTAAAATGTCATTTATATAATACAAAAGCTTAAAAAATGAAGGATTTCAAAATAGGTTTCTTTTTCTCTTAATATTTTTGGGTTTATGCTAATTGTCTTTACCTTATCAGTGTTACTTTTTAAGATGCCTATAAGCTTAATAGTGTATTATGACATTGACAGGTAAAGTTTGCTGTCAGAACGCTTGTCCCACTAGGGCATAAGCATCTAGAAAAAGGTGTCCTTCTTTATTGCAAGAGAACTGTTATGAGTGTTACAGTATTTTTTCTGTTTGTTTGTGGGTTTTTTTTCCCATTTCACAGTTCTTGTGTTTTGAAGAGCATCAATTTCAGTGTATCAGTGCAGGGGGAAAGGCAGAACAGAAAAAAAAAACCCCAGGCTTAATAAGAATATTCAATTGATTTTAAACCATGAGATAATATGTCTGTTATTAAAATAGGTGTAGAAATCCAATTGTATCTTTCTATTGTCCTCTGTAGATATGTCTAGAGGAAATGGAAACAGAATTCATGGCAAATATTTCTTTTGCAGAAAATATGAAGATGCAGACTTTACATCTAAGAGAATGAGTGAACTTTGAATAATGGATTATAAAGATAGTGTATATGAGTTCTATATACATGAGAGCAGTTATGTTTCTGGGTCAGCCTATGCTTTAGAAAAGCTTCAATGAGGTTAGAATGTGTATGGACGAGATTTTAATCTTAGTTCATAAACTAGCTCAGTTCATCCAGAGAAGTTCAGTTCATGCAAAACTGGTATTCATTCAATAGCAGAATGTACTTCTGCTATGGAAACTGCAAAATAACTTTTGTCTTTTATATGTACTTTTCCAAAAGAAACTAGTTATATGTGCTATGATAAATACAGGTTACAGGATCATACATATTACAAAGTCATCCAACTTTTTATTCCCAGAGAATTAATTACATCCCATTTCCATTTTGTCAGTGTCATTTCCCATATGAAATAGAAAGTAGAAAAAACATCCTTTTTTGGATTGATGTACCCTGTTTCCACACATTTCCTGTTGGCCACCTATGGCAATTATGTGAATTAAATAATTATTTCTTAATATAGAAAAAGATTAAGTAACATAGTCTGAGAAAAATGCCTTCTGTTATTACTATAACCTATTCCTTCAGAGATAGCCTATCATCTGCTATGTGCAAGGGGCCATAAACTGATGGCAAGTAAGTTCCGATGAATGTTAGCTCTCACATGAAAAAATTGCTTTAGAAATTATATATAAATTTTCTTTTCATTAACATTGAATATGGGTCTTTGATTTGTAATGAGGTCAAAGGAATGAGAAGTGATTTACGGTGCGCATAAGGAGTTAAGGGACTTTTGTATGAAGTAAATGAGGAAAAAAATCCCATAATAAAAAATTAGTGGCTTCACCTTTGGAAAAATAATGATCATGCAGTATACGGCTTTCTAGAGCAAATTGTAAGTTAATATGTCTTTTATTTGCAGTGAAAGCTAATTAAACTTTGACATCGTAACAGACACTTTTAAAATCTGCTAGCATAGGTGTCACTTACAGAAATACTTCTAGAAGTGCTTCTACATAACAATCTAATTAAAAATTAAGAAGTTATCAAAACTAAGAATGTCATATTCACTGAGATATGTAGTAATATTACACTTAATTTACCACAGAGAGGGAGAAAAACTCAGCAAAGGGGGGCACCTAATCCAGAAACCGTGGTTCTGCATTTAATCCAGGGAAAGCCCTTTTAGAGCTCAAGATGGGTTCACTTCTGCTTGGATGTTGCATAGTTGCAGAATCAGAAGCCAAGAATTTAACTCTGTTGTATAATAAAGCATCATAACCTCAGGATCTGAAACTGCATTTCTGATAACTTTGACACCCAAAAAAATAAAGAGAAAAAGAGACAAGATTCAGGGAAAATATTTGGCGCAGGAGGAAATAAAGATCTGAGAAGCTGAACAAATGGCGGCACTAGAGCAAGTCCAGTTGAGTGAATGAGTAAGGCCAGAGCAGTGGATGTGGAATTAACTCAGTAGAGCCAAGGTCAGACTTCAGTGAATGACTTAATGGAAGGGAATTCCAAGCCTAATAAAAGCCCTTCTTCACAGGGAGAAGTTGACAGCTGGGGATGCTGTCATCTGAAGAAGTTGGAAGAACCTTGTTGAACCCAGGAGACTAACTCCCAGTAAACTATTTCATTGCAATTTATGGGTTAGAAGCAGCTGATTACTCAGTGCTGGAGAAAAGCCTGAGGTACCAAATGACTGAAGAAGGTCTCTGAGCATTCTAGTTATACTCTTTTTTTCCATTAAAGGAAGACAAGTTTCCTTCATTTAATGCCCAGATAAAAAAGCTGAGGTGCAAAGAATCCTCTGGCCACTCTTTGTTATTTATTTCTCATCCATAGGTTGATGTTTGCTTAGAAGATCTGCTTATTATAAATCTAATGCTCATACTTTGAGATACTGAACATTTGCTGCTTGGCAAAATGCAGTTTTAAATTGTGGTGACAAAGTTCCATCTTTACTTAGTACAAACTCCAGTAGAGGTGGAAGGAAAACATGATAGAATTTATACCAAGTATTTGTCCTTTTGGTTAAATGAGTTTCGCACACCAGCTTCAATCTCTTCTTCATCTCTGTTGAAAGTCATGGCCACAAAAGCAACCTAAAACCCAAAGAAGGTTTTACTCAATAGCCTTCTTGATAGAGGGACAGTGTCTTGGGCACTTCATTAAGGAAGACTATTGCCCTCTTTCTTGCAGCAAAACACTTTCTCTTCCTGTAATGGGTGGGCCCTGATTCAGACTTTGCTTATAATTCACCCATGATTGTCAGTGCAAGTAGAGACTTTAGAGGTTATATTTGCTTAACTCTTTAGTTTGCACGTCAAGATAAGAACCTGCAGAGTGCCATGAAAACATAGAAGTGGAAAAAAAGAAAGGAGGGAATGCAATGTGCAGGTATAAATCTTCATTTCTTTTTCTTAAACAAGTTGTCTGAGAAGACATATTTTTGCATATTTTAGATGTAGATGGATATTGTCTTCCTCAGAATAAGAAAAATAATGGAAACTTCTTTGTTTAATAATACAGTAGTTCAGTGTAACACACACTTTTGCTTTTTTGATTCAAGAATGTAGATTTCAGAGCTACTCAACTGTGTGCTTTTCAGAAACAGGAACTGTGCAGATTGTAGGGGAAAATGTTTACAAATTGGAAGTCAAGAAGTTGTCTTGGGTTCTTGGCCTGTACAGATCATTCATGATCAAGTCAAAGGTAACCAACAGAATTTGCCTTGGTACTTTTGTGTTATTTTGAGATACTGAGTGCTTATAAAAATCAGGAACTATCTTCATGATAGGATGCAGACAGAGATTTCTGAACTACAGCAACAGCTAGGGACAGACAGAAATCTTGGGTTTTTTTCTCCTATTGGTAAAATCACGGTGGACGAGTGGAAGCTGGAAGGCAGACAAGCCTCTGCCCTGGCGGTGTCAGTGCCATGCTCCCACAGGCATCTGAAACCTACCTTCCCTCTGAAAAAGCCATACAGCTCCATGGGAGGATTTGAAGATTGCAGCTCAAGTAAAATATTGGTATGAGAGATTTAAACTTGATTGGTAACCATGGTAAAGTAATGTAACTGAAGTAATACTGGAAAATGGGGTCAAATTAATGGAATTCACCTTCCTGAGTTTTTGTGTGGACCAAATTCATTAATATGACTTCCAAAAGATTTTAATTCATTGTCCGACTGTAAAGCAAAACAAAGTTATTGCCATCCTTTGTGGTGAAAATTGGCATTTATGTTTAGTCCTTCTGCAAATCAGCTGCAGGTCAAGCACTGAGTATTATTACTGCAATATTAAATTTTTTTAAACTTAGATAATCAATTTTATGTTGGGTTTTTTTTCCTCACTATCATTATAGTGTTATTTAACAAAAGCAAACATCATTTAAGACATTAAAATCACTTTTGCCCATATCAGAAAATAAAATTAATCCTTCAGCATATACACATATATCTACACAGGTAAGTTATAGACAGCAAGACTGTATTTACTAAGATGTGCTCTGCTATTATGTTTCCTCTGTTAACTGTTACTAGATCACATAAACTCAGTACAGGGAGACTTTAGCTTAGCACTGACAGCCTAGAAATGTTACTTTGGTTACAGAGTCCTTTGAGGTTGGGTTTGTAGAGCCCAAAGGAGGACCTGTGGCAGTACCACAAGCTGTGCTTTCCTATGTTTCTGTAAGTGATGCAGGGAGCAGCTACAGATGCAAATGCAAATACTGGCAAATGATCTGGAGCTCTGTGAATAGAGTGTGAGTGGCAGTAGCAGAGGAGAGATCAACAGTTAGAACCAACAGATTATGAGGAGTGAGAGGAAGGTTCTGTGGTGTGAGGGCCATCTCTGTGCCTCTAGATGAAACAATCTTCAGCCCAAGCTCAGAGAAAACTGTGATTTCCAAAACAATAGGGCATACAAGAAAAGACATAGGGCTTCTGTTTCTTGTGCCATTCAACAAGATTTAGAAGGAAATGCGGCCAGAATTAATGGTCATTACCTGATGAAAACCAGACATCCTTGGGAATGGGCTCATAAGATCCAGGATAAGGTTAAATGCAATTAAAAGGACTCCACTGAGGCCAAAATGGCAGAGGAGCCAGAGGAAACAGATGGATCTTGAAATATGGAATCATCATCATGAGAAAAAAAAAAAAAAAAAAAAAAAGAAAACCAACCAAAAAAACCCACCCTAGGTGGTTAAGACATAACTGTATTTCCCTAGAAAGCATAAACAACTATAAAGACAAGACAATGACAATCACTTTATTGATGACTTGTAAAGAGGGAATTGGAGTTACTTTTCAAGTTCTTTTTCTTGAATTTGGTTTTTAGGTAGTAAAAGAGTGGTTGAGCAATTTTAAAGAATGATTCACTATTTACTGTACTCATTCATTTGTAAGGGAAGAATTTAAAACTACCCCACCTTAGATTTCACTAACATAAGTGTTTAAATGTTATTTCTTTGTTTGCTAATCCCATAATCATTGTAAAAATAAAGCACCAGATTCTCATTTTCCAATTTCACTTAGACACCTGAAGGATCTTTTGCAATGGATTTCACAATATAACAGGGCTTCATCTGCCTGAAATTAGATTCAGAGAGTTCCCTCAATTCACATCACTTATATTACTGTGGCATGTGAGTTCATAAGCCCTTCTACACACGCTTATGTTAGAGCAAGAACAATTGTGTAGATTAGGACAGTGTGCTTCAGTAAATACTGGTGGAGTGAAATGCAGTTAGCCTAATATCTATGCAGAATTAATGGGTGGTTCCATTTAACACAGGAGAAAACACTATAAAGTTATTATTATAAGTTCTGCTGCTCAGACTGAAAATTAGGTGAAACTCTATTCTTGGTAAAAACGTTGCTATTACATATTTATAAAGGCTGAACATGGGAAAAAAAAGGTTGTCAAATTACTTTTGAAAAGCTTTTTGAATTTGCTTCTGATAAGCAAATGGCAGAGTGACAATACGATTTAGTCATTTATCCACTATATTAGGATTCATGGGCTACTCAGAAATTTTGCCCTCAGGCAAGACCCGTAGTAGTTGTGGGGAAATGATTTATGCATTGTAATAAATGTTACTGCTCAATCTGTTTGCTTGTTCAATGGTTAAAGTCCCAAAAGAAAAGTTTATCTCAAATTAGGACTGGCATGCAGTATCTGTCAGCTTTATATAGTACTGTAAAAGTCATTCAGCTGACAGAAATATTAGCAGAATGTTTTATAGATTTTTGTACTGGATGAGTCCTTGCATTGGTGAGGAGAAGCGATGAGGCTGTGGTGCTGTGCTACAGGATTAAAGTTGCGTGTAGATGAGTAGTTTCACTCAGTGGTTCACTGCAAATGAACATCTGGACTGCATATTGGTTCCATGTGTTCAAATGAGATCAGCCCAAATAATGACCAGAATCAATCAAGCTTCAGCCTAGATGTACACTGGTACTGATTTGTTAGACAACCAGAATTGGCAGCACCTTGCATAATTTGGCACCAATTGACAAAGATTAGACTGTTTTGGGGCCTGTCCGGTTATTAATTTGAACCCTCCCCCCCTCCCAAAATATTTTGCAAAGTAAAATCAGCTGTGGCTTATTTGTCCCTGCCCCCTCCTTTTCATACCAGCCCTAATTGTTTTAGACAAACAAGTGAGCTTGTGGCCTGTTCACTTTACACAGGAAGACATGAATTCTTTGATCCATACAATATTCTCTAGTTCAACCTTGGAGCTATTTACTGAGGAGATTTATTTGCAGACAGACAGTAAAGCAGCTCTTTACAAATGGAAATGAATTCAGCTTCTTTGATTTTCTGGCTTGAGTTTCTCCTCTCCTGTAGGATTCATATCACAAAACAATTAATAGATACCTGCACTGGTTCTTGTTTATTGGAGAGGAACACAAGCAACAGAGCTGAGATCACCCAGATGCTGTAGAGGTTTTTTCGAGCAGTTTAACACTCTGGATCAGAGCTGGGACAAGCACAACTCCCCTAGTTTTAGGTTTCGGACTAGACTTCCAGTCCAGACAATTTTTACCACATCTCACCAGCCTTTTGACCAAACATACCCCCATTTTCAAGTCACTGCAGACAAAAAAAGGAAAAAAAAAAGAGATATTTAAAAGAAATAAATTTCACTTTGTGTTTCTGTGAATTCCAGGTTCACAGTAAAAAAGTGGGTTGGATCAAACCTCAAGCACATCTTTGCACAAAGTACTACAGCATTTACTTTCACACAGTTGCAAAGGGACTGCCATTGACCATACTGTCATTTTTCTAGGAAGTGTTTTCTTTGTACTTTGGCTTAAGAACAGGGAGACAGTCAGGCTGCTGAGACCTTAAAGTTTCTCGTTTGCCCTGGGTGAATTGAGTGTAAAGCGACTGAAGCCAGTTAAACTGCAGTGATGCTGAATTGTTGCATGGGAGAGGAGAATTTGACATTCCTCACTACTGATCTACTGGCATATTGCGTGATGCTTCCTTTATCCATTATAAATTCAGAATTGGCTTTATGGACCCTGGGAATAATTAGGATTTTATAGCATGTACTCCTAAGAACAATTTTTATATTCTTACATGAGACACTTTTAATTGTTCAGTAATTCAGTACATTCCACTCCCAAATGGTCTATCACTTTCCTCAGGGATCATTTCCAGAAACGTGGCTTGTAGCGCCCTTTAGGAACACAAAGTAATTTGGGCTAGAAAGTAAGGAAACTGAAACTCCAGGTGGAAATTAAATAGGTAAAAAGTAATTACCTGGTCAGGTCAGAAGGGTTAACCCTTCCATGACACAAGCATGAGGGAATCTTTAATGATCACAGGTGGTGGAATATTTTTCTGACTCAAACCAGGAGTGAGACGTCCAGTAGACAAGCGGCCCCCGATACCATGCTGAGGTGCTGGTTTAGTGCTGACCTGGGATATCATCCATTTCTGCTGAATTGGCTGTGATTTCAGTCGTGTGAGATCAGAAAACAGGCAGAGAAACGTGGCGTACCTCTAATGCCGTACCCTGCTGGGTGTCCTAGCGTTGCGCGGCAATCTTTCTATCCAGCTCTTGCCCCTGCCTGACCTTGCATCGCTTTTATGTTCCAGTGAGATCAAACATGGTGGCACAGACTGACAGGAATGTTTGTTTTGCTTCTGTGAATGGGCATCACTTGTGATTCATGAGATTCACAGTCCTGTGCTGTAGGAATAACTGTTTGGTATGGAAAAGGGTGGTAGGTGTTGGTGATTTGACTTGCCTTGCTAATCTACAACATCTATGATTCATCTGTTCTGGGAAAATGATCACAACATTATCAGGGTTCTTTGAATGCAAAACATATTTTACTATAACTAAAAAGCAAATTGTGTCAGCCATACTTACTGCATTCCTATGGTGCTTTTCCCAAAATAAACCTCTGCTGTACGTGCATAAAGATATGTGAATCTGCTTGAAAATGTTTTATATACTACCTAAGTTAAGCTCTAGGTGTTAAACGTTGCACTTGTGGTCCTATTGGAGAAATTCATGTAAAGAAGAAATCCTGCTTATATCTGCCATTTTTCCTTTAACTACTGTTATCTGGTTTGAGGGTATTATTAATGACATCCAACTGGCATAAATTTCAGTTAGTGGGGGAGTACATTTCTGTGAATGCCTATGCTGTGTAACTAGAATCAACCTGCCCAGAAAAGGACAAACCGAGACACCATATTGTACTATCCGTATTAGAAGAATAAAATCAACCCTTAAAATCTTGCTACTCTGAAGTAATGCAAGAAGCAGGCTTTCTGTGCAGTGATGGCGTTTGACAATGAATCACTAACCACTCTTTTCTCTGCCATCTCAGTGTTCAGTTCATTATGCTTTGTGACAAAGAATAAAAGACAGGCTTCATTCTTTGTAATGTTTATGTTGCTAAAGTGTTGTTTGTAATCAGCAATTTGTTTCTTTGAAGGGGTGTATTTCAGTGTATGGACATGCCTTACTGTGGTTGATATTTTCCTTGGCTTGTTTGTTTTTCGTAATGAAAATGTCTTTTCATGTGGGATTTCCTTGCCTTTGTCTCTTTTTTAATTTACTGAATGCCTCACTAATGCTGGCAAATGACAATATATAAATGAGATTAAAAAAACCCAGTGCTAACAAAGATTAAAAGAAGCATCCCATTTTATAACATTTTAAAGTGTTTTTATAGTTGTTACTTTAACATCTTAAGGAGAGGAAATCAATTCCTGAATGCTGCTGTGATCACTTAGACTAGTTTGATGGCTACAGGTTTTCCATATAGAAAATCCTCAATCAAGCCACTGCAGTCTGATTGCACTGGAACATATCTTTTTAAAGATAACAGGTTCAGATATCAAAGACAGGAGATTATATGAATTCCCAATGGTTTAGGTGTATAGATGTAAACCTGGATTTGGTTACAGGGGAGTTTAACTGAGCTCAGTTGCACGGTCAGAGCCACTAACACTTCGATGATGCTTCCCTGTGGTAGGGGGAGGGGGGCTATTTGTTTCCAGCTTTTTCCCCAGGGATTCTCCAAGACCGTGGCTGCTATGACATTGTAAACTCTTTATAGCTGCTTCCTGCAATAAAGTTCATCAGAAACAGTAAGACAGTGATACTATCATCAGCAGTATCGTTGTGCAGCATGTCCCGTTGCAGCTCCTCCTAGGGAGTGTTTGTTGTCCAACTCTGGGTTCCTGTGTGCAATTCAAAACAGTAGGAATTGCTTCATCCTCAGAGATTCTTGAATGCTTTCCCTTGGTTGTCATCTTCTGTCTTGCCTGTGCCAGATAGATGTTTCTGTAGCTGTTTTCTTCAAAAGCACCCATAAAGAAATTTTCATTTGGCTTTGCTTTTCTTTCCGTAAAACAATCTTTCAGCAAGTAAAGATCTGAAGAAGTGGAATTGACTTAATTGATACACGATGGGAAATGGTGCGCATAAATATGTATCTAGAAACAGAAAGCAGAAAAAACAACACTGCAGTTGTGTTTCTAAATATATTCAAAATTTGTGGGGTGTAGGGAGGAAGGGAGAGCAGTGACTTTCTGCAAAGTAACTTTATAAGGACTGCCCCTTCTGGGGCCCAGCATTGCTTGGACCTGTGTCCTTGGAAAATTCACTTAGCCCTCTATTTTAGTTTTCCATTCAGAAAATCGTATTAAAAATACCTCCTCCTACAGTTACACGGATAAACTGGTGTCTGCAAAGTTCATTGTTGCTCTTCAAGGGGACAGGAATGATCCAAAATTTTAACTCCAATGTTTTCATAAGAACATTTTAACGCCTCTTTTGCAAATTGTTACTGCTGTGAGGATGTGTGTAGGAGCTCTTCACCTCCAAAACAAGTCCTGACAGGAAGGTTCCTGCCAGCCACTTCTGACGAGATGGCACGTGGTTGCTGTGCAGTGCTGGTAACAGCAGCAGCACACTGCTGGGGAGGGGCCTTGTGTCCATCTGAAGGTTACCCACAGAGGATGGTAAGGGCAGCTCTCATAGCAGCCTTCTACAGGTGTTGTCTCCTCCTTACCACTCAGCTTATGCCTAATTTCCCTCCCTCCAGCACGTGTGTGACCAGCATTGCTACTGGAAACAAGTCAAATTTAGGCTTCTAAGGGGATTTTAAGAAATGCCCCAAGTGCAGTGATCTGATGCCAACGGCAGCAATCCGGAGGCAGGATCATCTGCCTGCTGGGGTGTGGGCTGGACCCCAAGGGACATTTCATTCCTGACACCACTCTCACTAGGAGTTTCCAAATGAGCTGATGTTACAAGGCACTATCAGCTGCAGTGGCTGCTGCAGCTCCCAGCTGCTTCCATGTGCAGGGGGAAGCAGTCCACCACCCGGACTTCTTTACCAGTCCCCATGGTTTCCATGTGCTGCATGGAACTGCCTTGGCTTTGGTGCAGTGATCTCTCTAGAAGGTATGGCTGAAAATGATTTTGAGGGAAGGAAAACACTTTGTCCTTTTACTTTTTGTGTTAGAGTTTTTCCTGCTAAATGGTTGCTCTTCTCACTAAATTATTTCCTTTTATGCTGTATCTTAGAAGTTGGAATTCAATTTGAGAAGAGCAAGGCCTGTTTCTAGTGTTCTGGAGGAAGGCTGGTGCTGCTGCAGCACCTGAGCAGGGCAGGGAGCTCATGAGCTTCCAGACGATGAGAATGGAACAGAGCTGCTCAGAGAGGCCAAACCTCAGTTTCCTGCTCTCGTTCAGAGCTGAATATTTCTGATACAATTTCTGAGCTTTACATTCACCAATTCTGGCACCTGTGGTGTTTAGTTACCTCCAAACACAGCTTTTAGGAGGGCAGTTTGGTACTGAAGTTCCTAAAATCTGCCTTATTCCCCTTTTTTTTAGTAACAAAATCCATTTCTTAATGCAGCTGTAGAGCTGCCCTACAACTCTATCCTATCTACTGGAAAAAATAGCATGGCCCTTCCCTTCTTCCCTGCATTGCCATCTCTACACCCCTTTGGAAGCATGATGGGTAAGAGGGCATTGCAACTCTGTGACGATGTTCCAGTGAAGGCAGCACTTCTCCTCCTACCTTCCACCATAAAATAGCTACCCAAGTATTGACTATTTATGTTTGGTGTGTTATGGGCTGCGTAGAGAACTGGAGAACTGGGCACTGGCTTATAGGGCAGTCAGCAGCCAAGTGGGCAGCTGAACCCAGAGCTCTGTTGAAGGTGGTGTGCAAGTCCCTCCAACCTCTCTTAAACCATTTTCTCTCTATGTTTGTAGAGTTTCGGCTATTCTGCAGCCTTAGGCACAGCAGCAGTTTTGCTTTCTGTCCTGCTCAAACCATCTATTGTGATGGTTGCTCACAGTTGGTACTGGGAAATACGTCCCTTTTCCTTTCCAGAGGCTCTGTGCTACCAAATAAGGGGAAAACATGTGTTTCCCAGTGCTGTGATAAGTCCGAGGTATAAGTTACAGCTTTACCATATTGAGAAAGGAATGCAAAGTGTACCCTTCTCTATCAGCGCAGAATGTTTACAGATTTGAGCTATAAGACATGGCAATATTCACTGAAGCAAGCTACATCACTGTGCAGAGAGGGAATGAGGGCTTTTTTTTTTGTCCTCTATAATTTGCCTTTTGCATTAAAAACTATTTTGGTTAGTTAGATTTCTCATTAGATATAATTCTGTAGTTTGTTCTTGTTCTCCTTGGCTAAAGTCCCTCAATTGAATCAAACAAACAAAAAAACTTGTCTCAGTTCATTTTAGTTAACTTGGTCTTTCATATCATTTTTCTAAATTCTGTGAACAGCTGAATTTACTTTAGTTAATAATAAACTATACAAAAAGGGGGCACAGGAAAATTAAACTAAATAGACTAATCTGTTCATCAGCCTGCTGCTAGTTTCATTTTTTCCCTTTTCAGCGTTTTATTTTTTTCTTGTTTGGCTTAATGTACTGTCTTCTTTTAATGTAGTACACTCAGCTCATTTTGTTACCATGCTATCCTAAAGCAGCAAGAGCTTAAAAAAGGCATTATCAGCCAAATCAGTTACAAAATATGTTGCTAAGTTTCTAGTTTTCAGATCATTATTCAATACATAAAACCAGAAACAGTAACTGGCAGTGAGAAACCCAAATCATCATGAAATCTGAAGCATTTCCTTCTGCCGGGATGTGGTGGATGTCGGGGGACTCTATTGGCTGCTATTTGTCTTTGCTGAAAAAAAGACTCAAAGAGTCAGAAGAAAGTTTGGAGATGTATCATCAGCCCATGGTATCATGTTTTTTACAGAAGCAAGGGAGCCATGCAAAGGCTTTCAAAAATATCCTTCTGGATGAGCGTCAGTCACCTGAGAAGCTCATAGGTACCTTTGATGGTGTCCAGCATTGTGACTCCAACCAGGGCTGGGGGAAGACTTAAACAGTTGTGGACAGTTCAGACCACATGTGTGTGGAAAACAGGAACAACTCTCTTAAGCTGCTTTGCAACTGTCCTAGGTACAGCTCACAAACAGAATGGAGATCAGGTGCCCCTTGCTGGGCTGGAGCCACAGGCTGCATGGTGCCCATGTCCCCATGCTGTCACACCTAGTAGAGAAAGCACCTTGCAATCTCCTTCTCCTTGCTTCCAGCTGACAGTTTCTTTTTGTAATCCCCCATGTTAGCACAAGGAGGGTGTAACTGGCACCCTGCGTGCTGAAGTGTCTCTCATTCCCATGGAGGGCCCCATCCTTGGAGTGACTGTAGTGTCGCTCTGGGCACTGGCCCAGCTAGGGCGGCGAGCTCCAGCTCTTGATGGGGCTCTCCAGAAGGCCACCAGCAGGGACTGTGGTGGCTCCTGCCAGCACATCACCTCTCTAGGCAAGGCCACTGCATTTCCAGCTCCAGCAGGACCTTCAGCAGCAGATGTTGCTGTTGGCCTGTCTCATTGGTCTATCCATCTGCTGAGTGATTTGGTTTGGAAAGGCAGGAGAAGAAGACAGAGAATCCTGAATGATCCAGAGATGTAATACAGTGTACAGTCACAGATGTGCTGATGGATGCTGCAAAGAAAGCTTTTTCTTTTTGAACTGTCAGCACTGTCTGTGGCTTGACACAATATTTTATCTTCATTTTAAACTTTTTACTCATTATTAAAATATTTAAATTGGCTGGTGTGAAATCCTGTAGGAATAGTAGGAGTTTATTTCAGGACAGCGGTGCTTAAAAGAGCCCCATAAGTATAACCACGTACAGAGGCGGCAGGGTATCAGTCCAGAGGAAAACTCACTGTCAGTTCAAATGTAATCCATATGTTAAAACTATAGAAAGTGTTTGTTAGTCTGATGGTTTGGCTAATATCAAGGAATGCTCTCTCGTGGGAGACCTAGCTTTCAAGCTCACATAATGATAAATGCTTTACTGAAGTAATCTTCAGGAGTGATGTGGGTCTTAGAGTATCAGTTTTGAAATTATGTGACATTTTGCCAAGTAATGGCCTTAGTTAAGTTGGGGGCAGCTTGGGGAATGGTAACGACCCCTTCTCACACACACACACACACACACACACACACACACACACACACACACATGCATGTTAAATATGAACTGCTCTCACACTGGTCTACGGAATAGAGACATATATGTGCTGTCCAAATGGATGTGCCACGTGGTTGCACCCAAGGAACAAGCATTGACAAGCTGTATTTCCTGGGAAAGCAGACATGGAGGCAGCTTGACCATTCCTTGCCTTTCCTGCAGGAATGTCATATAAGTAGCACTGAAGTGCTAGAATTGCAGTCGGATGAAAAAACACGTGAATGAAAACAAATATCTGAATAAAAACTTTTTTCTCCCCCTCTACTTTTTCAGATAAAATTTTACTCCCAATCTGTGTTCAATTTTGCCTAGTTCTAGGTCAGCCTTAAATGAGGTGCAAATTTGCAAAAGGAACAGCAAATGGCTGCTGCTGAGACAAGAGCAAGGTGGTTGTGCAAGCAGCGAGCAGGTTTTGAGCACATGAATGTCTGTTCATGGTATAGTTTCGTTCTCTGAAAATCAGAGTACAGTTCAACCAGCTGGGATCAAGGCCAAGTTTTCAAAAGAGCTCAGGGACACCTGGGTAAGGGGCTGAATTTTGGTTTCTGCTCTGTTCTCAGGCACAATGCAGGCAGATTTTGGGGTGCTGGTGGGAGCTGAGCTCCAACTCAAGTCCCAGTCTATACCAAGATGTTCATCCAGGCAATTGTCAGAGATCACTGAGAGACTGTTCGAGTAAAAGAGAGCACAAATATGCAGAGATAAAGTTTTTTATTCCTACAACAAAGAGGTGTTATTCTGCCAGTATGTCTAGTCTGGCAAAACAACAATTACTGCATTCAGGATGCAGTACTTAGGGGTTTTGTCCATCCTGGCTCCTTATAAGTGCTTTTCAAAGATGCAGAACTTTACTACATTGCTTCTTGGACACAGAAATAACTTAAAATACAGATCCAACAACATGCAGTTTTTAATGGGAGGTGGTGATTGCGCTTAAATCTCAGTAGTCAAGAAGCTTGGCGCTAATGGTTTGGGATAAGACAGAAAATATGCAAGCAACTTCAAGCAACCTTTTTTTTTTTTTTTTGTATGTCGTATATCCTACATACTTGCTTCTGCTGCAAATTCCAGTGATAGAAAAAGATGCTAATATTTACCAATCACCTTGATTACATTTGACACAGTAGGTTTATACAATAATTTCTTTAAGTGACGTTCAATTTAAAAAGAAGGAAATCCTTAATCAGGTCAGCAGCAGTCTGTCTTTACCTCTTCAACAAATTCTGTGGGAAACTGCACAAAGATTGATGATGATGATGATTAATATTTATTTATTTATATTACCATAGTTCTGTTAAAGCACACGTTCTCCTTTTTGCTGTGAGTTGCGTGTTAACAAAAAGCATTTGCACTTCTAAGTGTTTACAGTCTATGCAATATTGCCTCAGAAAACTGCCAGTCTCAGTAAATGCTGTCAGATAAAATGTTTGCTACAAGTTCTAGCTGCTTCAGATTTTTGGCCTTAAAAATGAGGAAAAAGGAAAACTGACTCAAGATGCCCTACTTGTGTGCTAGTGCTCATATTGTACCTTCTTGCTTCCATTTCAAACTGCAATTATAACAGGATAACTAAAATGGAGTCTGAAACAAAGAATACAAAAGTACAGAATACAAGCAAGGGAAATCTTCTCTAAGCACAATCATGTCAATCCCCTAACAAAAGTGGGGTTTTTATACTTTTAATACCATACAGAGAGGAACTTTGGATGAGTTGTGTGTATGCACATACTAAAATTTATTAGGAGTCATATAATCACTCCTACTACTGCTACATCTCGCACTTACTTTTGTTGATATTACAAATAAACCCCCTAAAATATTTTAACCTTCACAGGACAGGTGTTAGCTTTGGGTATTTTTACATATTCTTCTTATTACAACTGTAAAAGTGGTATTCAACATCATATTAGGTTTACATTCAGAAGTATCAGGTACAATAATAGCATTATAAGAAAAAGGACATTCTTTTTTTCAGGCCTGCATTCTTATTCAGAATAGGGGGAAGCTGGTGCTTCTGTTGTGGTGTTGCCATTCTTTCTTGTTCTTTCTTGAATCCTGATTCATAGTTATGACATGTCATGGATACTTCACAAAGGCACCTAAAGTAAAGTTGTGGGCCCATTACTGCAACAAAGCCAAATTTGATTGGAGACAAAATGAATATATGCATTTCTGAGGAATGGTAATTAATGGCAATGTCATTTTAAAATCCTTAATATTTAAATGATAGTAGTGTCTAAGTTATGTGCTGAATTTCTATCTATGTTTTGCTTTAAAAATGTGTAAAGTACAAGTGTATTTGTTGATTTAAATGGCATGTAAGCATATTCATACAATTCATCTGAGTAAAGGTAAAGTTTGTTAACTGAAAGATTATTTTATGACATTTCCTTGAGATCTGTGTTTACATGGTGTTAAGGTAAATATTGTTGTCAAAATGAACTAAATAAGAAAGTGTCCTGAAGATAGAAGGTTGGGAAAGTTATTTTCCTAACTAATGGGCTCTGAAAGGACAAGAGCTGAAGAGGTGGCTGATGCTACCTCTCCCCTCCTCATCAGTGATCACTTGCCCACATACTTCTGGAGCATCCCTCTTCAGCCAGTACAAATTTTCCTGGGCTTAAGCCATATTTCAGTGTTTCATTTTCTACATCATCATCATGCTGCCTACAAGTTTTGCTGGTACATTGTGCAACTCCTTGTTATATGCTGTCAACAGGAAACAGATACATCACACAGGTGAGGTTAAAATCAGACATGGATGTCCCAATTTATCTTGCATCACCACTCAACTTTCTCTCTTTTGGTTTATTCTTTGAGAGTTGAGTTTAAGAAAAATCTCCCTTTTCTTCCTCAAAGTCATTAAAAACATTTCAGAAGAAAGAGAAGTTGGTATTCACCATTGAAGCAGTCTGAGGTCAATAACACACCATGACTGAAATTGCATATTGATATTCAAATGCCTGGAAATATACCCAGATCGTACCAATTTATCTGGTGCTAATATAGTGTCATCACACAGCCTGGCCTCTCCACTCTTGGTCCTGGTTTTCCATGAACCATGTTAAATGATGATTTATCACCCATACTGTTGCTAACTAGTTCAAATTACCATCTGGAGAGTGCCTATGAGTGTCTCCACTTTCTGCATGGTGAGGTCAAAATGCAAGTTCCCAGCATATAAGTTTCTGACTTGAGTCACTGTTATGCCATGCAGAAACCTGATGATTTTCCAAGTTCCCCAGTTTCCATTCCAGCTCTGCAGTGAGTTTTGCTTCCTCTCCACCTCCTGGCATTATCTGGGTTTATGATTTGAAACAAATCTTCATATGGTGCTCTTTGGAGAGTGTAGAGCAGAAAGTTTTGTGATTTTTATCAGTTTTAAGGAGAAGGCAATCAAAATAGTCCTGACTGTAGGCCGACATGACAACAAGCACGAGCACATTTTGACTGATAAACATAAACAGAACTGTGTTTATATGCAACTTTTGTGAAACAACATCTCGAACCGCTTTGGGTTTTGGCAACCTTGCTTTGCTAATGAGGTACCAATGGAAACAAAGGCTATATCTGTTCCTGTCAACAGGAACTCATAATAAGTAGAGGCATATTAAGATGTGGAATGGGAACTGTGTGGGATTTTGGAGGCAGGAGTGGGTCTTGGTTTGTTTTGTTTTTAATGAAGAGCTTATGTATAATTTGCTTATTTTCTGGTTTAGGTTATACTGAAATCAGTGGAAAGATTCCCTTATAGAAAAATGTGAGCTGAATGAGATCTTCAGGATGGGACTAACTTTTAGCTCCTCTGTGCTTTGTTTCTCCTATTGAACTCCTCTCTTCTAGGCAGGTTGCAAGTTAAGTTGCAATTAAGTCTTGTGCTCTCATAGAAAGGAAAGCAAAGCACTGAAGCCTCTGATTTAACTTACCTTTATCTGAGCCTGACGTGCATAAATAGTCACTAAACTACTGAGTAGGGTGGTGAAAGTGCATGAAATCTTTTGAATGAGGTAAAATATCAATCATGAAAGTGTGCTTCTTTTTTCTTCCCCATAGAAGGATTCATTTGCTGTTAGTAGATATTGGTGCTGCAAAACAAATTTCCCTTTGCTGCCAAAAATATTGATCTAGTATGTGTCAATTATATATATATGTACAAACAAACACACACATATATATGTATGTTTAACATTACGTTATAGAGGTGTGTTTGTACACACACAGCAGTTTCTCAGCTGTAGTGTCCTAAAAGTATTACTGCTTCTTTCCTCCAGCACTCTTTTATCTAAGGAGGCAATAACTGATACTCTAAAACATACTGCCGTGTTGTATCAGGCTGAAAGTCCCTCGGATTCGTCACTGCCACTCTGGCTGTGTCCAGGCTTCGGTGCTTCTGCGGAGGGTGGAGGGGCTGGGCCGGAGGCAGGTGTGGGATAACCCCACTGAGGCTGGGTCAAAGTGTTCACCTGGACTGAGATAGCAAGTTCCCATGGTTAAGTTGGATCTTGTAGTGGGTGCTATATAAATGCATCACTGTGCTTTAAAAGAGCCTCCATCACACCTTTGTGAAGTGAGACTTTAATATAATGTATTTTGATATCAACTGGTTTGGGCTTTTTCATGTTTCTCAAAAAAAAAGGTTGCTAAGAAAACAGAGGCTATGTCTATCCCAGTACAGAAAATGGTGCTAAAGATCATCCCATACTGCTGAGGCCAGCTGTTATATTTTAGTAGTTTTAAACTGCCTTAGCTTTCAAAACAAAGTGGCTGCATCCCTACTGCCTTTTTGTGAGTGGTCCTTGGTCCATGTTAGCTTTTGAGAATTATTTTTGCTAGACAGAGTAGATATCCCAGTAATTTTTTTTTCTCCCCTACAGCTGAATAATATAGATAACCAAGCTCTAGTGTCTGGAAACATTTTTTGGCTCCATCTACAAGAGAATTAGCCAGTGGATTTATCGTCCCCATAGAATTTAGACACAAGTCTCACATAAATTGATGGGATTTACAAACACATTGCTCCACTGGAGTTAACTCATAGTCACACAGAGATTTCATTTATTTCAGTTTGTTTTATAGTATCCAAATGCACACAACCAAGCATAAAATCATCAACTAAAACTGCTGCTAAGAAAACAGGCCATTTTTGAGTCAGTTATGATCTTGTGATTAATCAAGAACCAGTTCTGGTCACGCTGTGGAGAAAGTCAATGGATATATAAGTGGAAATGAGCAGAGTTATCGTGGTGAATTTGGATAAGACAGCAGAGAAAAAAATGTATTTTTTATAAAGTAATTATGTACACAAAAACAAATTCTCCTTCCCTGTTTCCCCCATTCTGTGCTTTAATTTTTCTTGACATAGGATCCATTATGGTATCGTATGAGTTTCGTCACAGAAGTAAATAACAGCTTGTTTCCTTGGGAGCGATTGAAAAACAGAGTAAAAACAGCACTTACTGTTTTTGAAAGTTGTCAGATTGTCATGGCAGTGAAGTGTTGCATCATGTTGTCATGACAACTCAAATTATAAAAACTGATTTAAAGAGAAATAAGAGCACATTTCAGTGATGAAAATCATTTAACTGTAAAGATTTCTGCTTTTATTTCTATCTCTATTCTGCCTCTCTCCTTTTTTTCTAAGAAATGGGCAACATTCAGGGCTCTCACCAAGTAAAGACTTGGAATACACAGTGACTCAGGCAGCTTTTTTTTGTTTTCTCATTGAGACACAGAGGATGCAGGAATTGAAATGTGGAGGCAAGCACATTACTGGACCAAACCATCACCATCCAGAACTGGGGGAAAGTCAGAATGAGATAAAAAGGTGGTGTTTGTGCTTATTTGCACAATCTCCTTCCAAGCAGCTGGTTCAAATATATATCAAGATAAACAGATATCACACAGGCTAAGTTTGTCAGGGATAAACAGCAGTGAAACTGCAGCATGTTCGACCTGTTTAGAGATTCTGGTGGAATTTCAAGAGCTCTTAGCAATGACCTGTTTCTGTTTCTCCCATCAAAATCAAGGAGCATTTGCTTACTGTGCCAATGGTTGGAGAGCAGAAGTAGGTTAGTGCTGACCACTATTGAAATCCCATTCTTTCTGTGGAGTGTGCTCAGAATGAGTCAGGGTGTTTTAACAGAGGATGGGATTGAACCTCAGTATCAGGATAAAATAAACAAACAAAAAAAGGTAAATTGTGCAGTTGGTCAGTTTGTGTAAAATAGCTGTCACCAAACACTAAAGGCTGATGTATAAACTGCAGACCAGCAGTGAAACTACTTGTTCTGAGCAAGGTCAAGCAAAATTTGATTTATCACTGTGCATTGGGCTTGTATATATTGTAACATGGCTTTATACAATCCTGTTCTTGCATTTGTGGAGAGAAGGGTGTTTGTATATGTCTGTACAGTCATTTCTGTTCCTCCTGTTCTTACCCAGAAACTTGTCAGCAATTCAGCCTCTTTCAGCCAGATTTACAGATGTGCAGAGATAAAGTTCCAGGATGTTTCAGGGAAACAGGCTGCCTTGTGAGGAGATCTTGTCCTGAGAGCTTTCTGCCCCAGGGCATGCAGCAGGAGCTCCTGGGGTGACTTCAAAGAGAACTCAGGAAGGAAGCAGCTCTTATAAATGCCCCAAGTATAAAAATAAGATCATAATGGAAAGATGTATTTCTTGATCTCTCCATTTAAAATAAAACAGCTTTTATATTAAATATGGACACAGACCTTTTTTGTATTACAGCTTAAAATTACAGTGAAGAGTAATCATCTTAGGAACAAGAGAAAAATCTATAAAATGTCACCCTGACCAATGGAAGTTTCAGAAATTAACAGGGGGGTCTAGGAATGAAACACTTTTATACTTTGAGATGGTGGTAGATTGAGAGATGCCTCTGCAACTGTCGTTGAAGACATTCGTTGCACTGCACTACACTGGTGTATTCGTCACTTCTGTCTCTCTCAGTCTTTGCCAGAGTCTGCAATCAGTCTTTTAATTCTATTTGATGCCTGCACAGTGGCCTGAAATGACCAGGTGTCCCTTGGCTTTACCACTGGAGGGGAAGAAGAAAGAAAAGTGTAAATATACCTGAGCATTGAGAGACTTTTAGTTTCACTTGTACTATGTTGGTGGTGCAGATGTGGTGGTTTGGGTTGGACATGATGACCAAAAATGGTTGTGAAGCCAGGAGAGTTGTTTCCTGTGACAACCATCTCCGTTGTCAGCATTTAGACTTGCTAGGAATGGAGGTTTAATTCTGTCTTTAATCCAGCAGTAGTGCTGCGTCTCTGAATTCTGCGTACAAGATGGCAACGTGTATGTCCTGAGCAGGCTGGAGCTCACCCTGACTTTGTGCCTGCACATGGACCACAACGCACTAGAGCCAATACACTCAGGCTTTCCTACCCTTCGTATGTTGAACCTAAGCCATGTTGTGCAGATTTCCTGACATTATTGATGCAAAGTCAGTAATTCATTGTTAGTTTTTCAGTACTCCTTTCTCACTCACTGCTCATTTGCTGTTTACTTCCATGTTTAAGCCAGGTGGAGAATATATGGCTAAACTCCTATCACACAGTTAGATGAGTATGCTGTAAGTGCATGTTTATTAGTATTTGTTTTCATGTATCCATCTAGACTGTATATTACTGATGCACATTCTTGTCAACTCAGTGCTTTTGTTCACAGATCCTTTAAATGAAAAGAAAGCAATGTGGAAATCATTTCAAGGCTGATTTTTCACATGAACTAGCTGCTAACTAATACTGTATGTAACTTTTTTTGATCTAATTGCATTGCACTCGGTCTATCTAATGCTGTCACTCCAAATCACCATTTTAAGATCCATGCAAGTTGCAGCACGTTTCAGGCATTAATAGTGGCCAGGTAGTATTGTACTATTTTTAATGAATGTCTGTTTTCTATTCTTTGCTCTGCTTTCTTTGGAAAGAGGCCCATGTAACAAAGTATTAAGAAAACACACTGCTGCCCTGGAATGTGTATATTAGCTGCAGATTATTTCCTATTAGCAGATTAGCTGCGAGGCTATTGGCTCTGAAAGGTCTTTGAGAGTATTTTGTTTTGTAACTGATTCAAGCCATGGGAGAGAATTGCCACCCTGATTGGGAAGAAGAATTAGCTACTGTTGCCATGGCCACTGGAGCTCACACTCGCATTGTTAACTCCAGTGCCCTCCGATGAGATGCCACAGCGTGAGCTCCTTGGCTTTGTTAATGCAGTGATAGAAAAGGGGTTCGGGCAGGCGAGGAGTAGGCTGGGAAAATCTCCTGCGGGAGATAGATGAAATGTTTGGGTTTTTTCTTTTTTCTCCTTTTTTTATTTTCCCTTCCTCAGATTCGGTGTTTAATTTCGGACATGGTGCTGCTTAACGCTACCCCAGTGACGTTAGGCTGTGAGATCGCTCCCTTTTAACAAAATGCTGCTCGGTGCCTTTTGGTAGGGAAGGGGCTGATCCCAGTGCCCTCCTCAGCAGAGTGCCGACCCGCGGCTCCCGTGCAGGAGGAGGGGTCAATAGCGGCAGCCGCACAGGGACCCAGGTCCCTCCTGCACTTGGGATCGTTTTCGTGTTGTAGGGTTGTAAAGCACAACAGGGCCTGGAGAAACTGGAGAAAGGACCCCTTAGGGCTGTTGCAGCTCTACTGCTCGATGGCTGGCTGCAGGCACTTAAAGCCCATCCTTTAGAAATAATATTTTGAATGCAGGCAGGGGGAAAAAAAGAGAGAGAGAGAGAGAGAGAGAGAAAAGGCAAGTGTCAATAACCTAGAGTTAATAACAGCATAAAAAATGTATGAAATTAATCTCATGTATTTGAGAAATAAATAAATATATTTGACTAATCGTTGATAGACAGGGCTTACATGTATTTTTTATCTCTACCTTAATTTCAGTTCGAAGGAAGTTTTGAATGGTGAAAAATGCAGAATTAAAACTTTATCAAAGTAAACAGTTAAAAAAAATGGTCATATTAATTTCTACATTTGAAACGTAGCTCCTGAAATACGTGTAAGTGATTTTAAGCAAAATGTTGAATTTTCTTTTAAGGCCATTCTTCTCCCCTTCTCATCTTCAGTGTTAGCAGAATAATCACCTCCTTTAAATTACCCCACTCTCCTGGACTCTTTATTTAAACCACTTTATGAGGTTGTGTAACGTGTGGAAATGAGCCAAAAAATGTAATTCCACTGGCATGGTAAAATGTTGGCATTGGGCATTTTTCAACTCAGCAGCAGGGTGTGTACGATAGGCCAACTACATGTATATAATGTCTGTCACACTGACTGGGGACATGGAGCAGCATGGGTGGTAGTGGGGCTGTCTCACTGCAGCTCACTGATTTTTATAACAGATATTTTTAAATGATTGCAGACTTATCCTGAGAAAATCATGGGAGGGATTATTATAAAGACTCTTAAAAGCATGCACATGGTTCTTCATGGTTTCTCAGCAAGCTGTAGTTTTACAGTTAAGATATTTGCAGGAAAGAGCACAGTATCTCCTGCTGCTGTAGGTCTTTTGGAGTCTCAAGCAGAAGACAAGGCTATCCTTCCTAAAGAGCCTCCCCCTACCCAGCATATTCCTTCCCTCTTTTATTTTATCCTTGCTTAGATATGTTTTTCCTCTTCTCCTTCGAGATGTACTTTGTGTAGGTTCTGCAGAAGCAAAGAAGGATCATGTTTAAGGCAGATGAATATGTACAAAAGCACAAAGGGCATCAAAGGAAGGCAGTTTTGCACAGCTTAGACCAGCATCTGGTGTAAATGAATGGAGGAGGTGGTAAATAAACATCAGAATTCAGGAGGGAATTGCTTTAGGTTGTCACCTGGGCAAGGTGACAGACAGTGAATTGCAAGTTGAGAATAAAGAAGCTTCAGAATTCCAGTGCAGTCTTGGCCTCTGTACTTTCTCATTCAGCTTTATTAACTAGATTTCTGCCCAGTTGGCATTTGTTACTGCTAAGTAACAAACAAATCTGTCACATCGAAAGAAATGGTCAATACATGCAGGTATAATAATAAGCTACTCTAAAATATACACTGTTTCTGTAGCAGGGCGAAAGCTCAGTGGTTTGCACAGCTGATCCTTCCAACGTGAAAAAAAGATAATCCCACCACATTTTACAAATTAGGAAAAAAAGTTTTAAAGTAGAAAAATTATTTGTATATATGTACATTTTCTTAATTTCTCTGTAAAGTTTAAAAGAGGGTTTCCTGGTCCATATCCTTCTGAGCTTCTGGAAGATTCAAAATTCTCGTGGAGAATGCATTTTGATCCAAGATTCACTTCTACGTCACATGCTGTTATAACTTGTGAAATCTTGATCAATGTAAAATAAACTCTTTGTCCTGAAAACAGAGCTAATACTGGTCATAATAGTGTGGAAGTGGCAGCTGTCGTTTAAAGGCCAAGGAAAAGGATTGGATCTTTGCTTTGATCTCAAGATATCGGCTAAGAGTACTTTTCAGATTGCATATGAGGACTTTCAATGGGTAAATGACCAACCTAGAAAGCAGGATGATAGTCAATGTGCTGTTTAATCAGTCTAATTCCGGTGAATCCAGTTCCAGTAAATGCAATTTTGCCTAATTTTTAAAGCATTTAAAAACAAATTCAAAATGCAGTCTCATCTGACATTCTACTGGGGAAAATTTTGTATAATCCAATAGTTATCCTTTGCAATACCAAAGTTTAATTTTGCTTATTGCCTGAGGGAGGTGAAAGTCTTCGTCTGTGGAAAATTCATGAATTCAGACAATATTAGGTCTTTGCAATGAATGCTTCATAATCTCTGCTTTTATTTATGCATTCATTTTAAAAGGAATTCTTTACAATGCACTCTATAGTGTAGATTTTATCCCTGTGGCTAGTCTGACTGAAATAATAACGTATCTCCCTATCTGTCTTTTCGTCTTAGTGGTGTATTTAAGACAGACTACTTGTGGTGGTGGAAATGACAGTCCATGTTTCAGGAGAGCAGACTCTCCTGTCTGTCTCATTCTGGAACTACAGTGCCAGGAGTGAAACAGGATGTTCCAAAAATGATGCTTTTGTTCAAGTACTGGTCAGGAGTTCTTGGGCCTTTCTGTGTACTCCTTCCGTAAGTTAATGTGTTCATCATGGGATTCTTGCACTTGAAGGGATGGTGGTGTATTTTAATTCAATAAGGTTTGCTCACTTTGATTTCATTCTGAGATATAAATTAAGTGAAATATTTTTATTTTTATTCAATTTTTTCATTCAATAAAGTGTCACTGTATGTGGTTCCTTGCTCTTGCTAAAGCTTCAAGTCTCGCTAAAACTGCAGTAAGCTCTATTTTCTAGGATTTGTTCCCATGTTTCAGAACATGAGCGAACCCTTCCTTCTTCTTCTCTATCCATCCCATCCCCCCAAGTAGAGAAATGAAGTTACATAACTTTTCCCTTCATTTAGAAACAAGTCTTCTGTAATTTACCATCCAGAACCCCGAATAGTTTGACTTTCAGCTTCTGTGCAGGTACAAACACACGTGATCTTTTAAATAAAATTATCCATGCTTAAAGTAAAAGGGATGAAGAAGAACTTCCAGTCTTCTGTAATGAAATGGGGATCAGTTTTTTGTAATGTTTTCCATGGAATGCTTTTGTTTGCACGTAGATATTGATTTACCACCTTCATAAATGGTTATCTATCATAAAATATATTGGTGAGGTGGTTTTGCTCTATTGACTTTGTACACTTGAGAATGCTAGCTTGACTTAGTAAGGGTTTTAGGGAATAAAAGGGGTTTTGTGATACAGCAGACATACTGCAGTCCTGGATTAAAATTTCAGAGATGAGACTGTAATTACCAGTTTAATTATTTTTATTTCCATTAGGGGTGAAAATGAGTCATTCCATTACATGGATCAGCACGTGCTGTTGCATAGGATGAAACTGCAGAAATATGTATGAAAGGAAAATGAGGAAGTACATAGAGGCATTACATTGTATAACACTTGTTGCAAATGCTTTGTAGCTACCATTGTTTACAACAAATAATGTAAATAGATTTCCACAGGAAAGTTTTAGGTTTTGTTTATCTTTTGTAAATGATATGAAGAGGGAAACACAATTGGAAGCTTGCTTCCAGTTGCCCTTTAGGACAGACTGGTGAGTTCTTTCTAGAGCTTTCCAAACTAGAGAGGCGTATTCCCATCTGGTAAGTACTTAAGGCCCTGTAAACTTCAGCCATACTTGCATATGGAGGCAAAACCTCCCATGCTATGTTTTAGCACAGTGAATCATTGGTAGGAGAAAATCTGTTAGAAAAGCTAATACAGAAGCTTTCTTACAGTTATTCAGGTACGAGGTAGGTAAAGAACATTTCAGAAGCTCATTGTAGATATATTCAGCATGGTCACTCTATCTTAACATCACATAGCCTCACTCTGGCTGACTAGTATGTATATTTGTCTAAGTATTAAGGAGTTAATAACATTTGCACTGCAGGTGGAAATACTCAAAAGTGCAACAACATTTATATTTTATGTTCATCTAATAGAAAAATGTGCACAGATGTGAGAAGGTGAGTACAATAAATAATTGAGGAGGACGTTAGAATAAGAAATCAAAGCCACTTATATGCTTATGATCTTTTAATTAAAGATGCTTGAGTGCAGATCAGTGGAATTAATTCTAGTTTCCTTAATGGGCAGAGGAAGTGATTTTGTTCTTTTTGTAGTATACCCTTGTCATCTGACTGCAAATATGGATGGTAGTACATGTAAGTGATGGATAAGGCTGGTGGTTTATTTTGGACTGAAATATTAAATGGGAAAAATTTCAAGAAGGGCTGCTTAAATGTAGGTGCAGTTAGACATAAATGATGTCAATATATATATTTTTTAAAAAGCACCAAACATGCGTACTAGCAGTCTCAAATTGATAGTAATAGTTACAAACTTGTGAAGTTGGAGCATGACTTCAGGTATCTGATTCTGAGCTCCTTGACTGTGATGCAGTCCCAACTATCTAAGTATCTAGTCCTAAAATACCTAAAATACAGGTTGTTATTCATTGACTTGAGAAAGGCAGCTTTCTCTGTGCATGGGCTTCTCATCCTGTACCCGCTGTAAGTGCTAGCACTGTTATGACTGGCTGGACTGGAGTCAGAC
The DNA here is from genome assembly GCA_035584735.1 of Pseudotriccus pelzelni. NCBI lineage: Eukaryota > Metazoa > Chordata > Aves > Passeriformes > Tyrannidae > Pseudotriccus > Pseudotriccus pelzelni. Next base: position 135,921,559 of record JAWMRA010000078.1, on the reverse strand, counting down.
ATGCTGCTCCATCTCAAAATAACCATTATTTTTTCAAATAGATCATACTTTATTTACGACTATCATGCTGTTTCGTCTTCTTTCTTTATCATATGACATTTAAAATTTGTAATGAATTGTTCATTGCCCAATATAATGGAGTGAAGCATGGTGTGAGCAACTCCTCTGAAGCTGGCTATGCTCTTTTGCAGCTAGTGAAAGCCGTACTGTTCCCATGCATTGGTAGAGGCTGCCTGTCAATGAACAGTTCTGTCTGTCATGTAGGCAGTGTCTTTTTTGGGACCAGAAGGAGACAGGGAAATCAGGCTATGTTCATAGAAATCAGGTGAGTTGTTTTGTACAGCCATGAAGAGAGACGCACCTAAAGGCCGTGCACACAAGCAGTGCAAGAGCTAGAAACACATCTAAGATTGATTCACAGGCTTGAATAGCTCATGATAAAATTTCATTTTCAATTTGAATGAGCATGACTGTAATGAAACAGCCAGGCAGTATCACAAAAAGTAACAGAAAGTAAAAGCTACCTGTGCTGTAAGAGCTCACCATCCTGCTTGGCAGGGTGCTGACTGTGCTGTGTGAGATGGCCAGAGGTACAAATGGGACAGTGGGACAGCACTGCTGTACTAAAGAAATCATAGTGCTATGGGGAACTTCTCACCTCTTTTAGCTGTCTTGTCTTTATATGATCTCTACAATGATCTACATGTCTTAATATTCCCTTGAAATCACCAGAAATGTTCTGTAAATTGCAAAACTAAATTCTTAAACAGACTTCAGTGTCCTACATGCTCACTAGAGATTCATACGAGTTCCTCATTTTGCCTGCAGACAAGAAGCAATTCATTACTTGGAAAGTGTGCTAGCGTACCTTGAATATGAAAGGCAGTAACAATTCCTGTGGCAGTGTGAATAACAGCTCTCTTGTTGTGGCACAGATTGTCAGTCTTCCTCTTCTCCCTTTCCCCTCTCCACATTAGGAACTAGATTAGAGGAGTTACCAGCTTCGGAGATGATGATGGAAAGTCACCTGCAGTACCCAGGGGCATGGGTTTACATCTTTCAGGTTGTCTCCTTAGAAGCCAAAGTCCACTTACAAAAATTTTGATTTTTTTTTTTTTTTAAACTGTGGAGTATCAGTAAATGTCTGGGCTAAAGCTGCCACTTAATGAAAGAAGTTTTTTTCCAGGACTCCATATATATATGTGTACATAAAAAAAATAGCAAACTCTCTTAAAAACTGTGCTTCTTTTTTTATCTGTCACATAATTTTCCTGAATTCCTGCACTCATCTTTGAAGTGTGGCCAGTGGATAATGAATGGATAGTGAATGTGACAGTAAATGAAAATTATTTTGGTTTCAATATCTAACAGTGATGCTCTATGCCAACAGCATGCTATGGCTAAACAATGTAAAATAGGAGGAGTTCTTGGATTTTCAAATTAAAATCTAAAGGTAGTTCTTAAACCTCAGAAATAGTTGGATTGGTTTGTGGTGATGAAAAGTAATATTTTTATTGCCCTGAGGATGTTCAGATTAAGTTAATTTTACCTTATTAAAAAAGTAATGCTTTCCTATTATTGCTTTGGAATTCTGAAAGCACTGAGTGGTAAAAACCCACTTTTTCTTTCCCTTTTAAAGTTAAGAAATTTATAAATAGAAAAAGAAAGTTGGTAAGAGAGATGATGCATCACTTTCTGATAATTGGTGTATACTTTTCAGATAACCCCAAAACCTTTTATAATATTTATGGAACAATCCACTATTATTTTTTTATTTCTTCTTTACTTGACTTACACTGAGAATTTATCCTTTAATATTCACTTGGAAATGAAATCATTCCTTTGTTATATGATTATTTATGGACTATGGAGTGAAAAGCTCTTAGGTGTAAGTAACAAAAAGTTCTAAACTAGGTCTCCTTGCTGTGGTACAACTCTTTTTCATGTAAATGGGAATCTAGGACTTTTAAGGTGGGTCACAGATGAAGTTTCTTATTCATAAAAAGGTGCATACATTTTTCTTAAAGCCTATCAGAAAACAGATCAAAACAAAACAGCATGATGTGTTGTAAGCTCCCTTTTGCACAACTTTCGTGCTTCTTTTTTCTTTTTTTTTTAATTTTAGCCAGTTCTTTGTGAAATTTTTAGTTATCATGGTAGAAAGGTGAGAAAACTTGATGATGGTTAACAAGAAGATCATCACAGTTTGCAGCTCCACAGACTAGAAGGGTTTGAGCCTTTATGAGTTGTCTTGGAAAGAAATAAATCATGAAAATTTACCTTGTGAGGAATAATTCACTGCATGGAACTCATTTTAACAGGTTTTACTGTGTTTCTGAAAGCAGCAACACGTCTTTCATCTGACAGAATCGAAGTTCTGTACTACAAAGGCTTGTAGAACATGTCTTATCTTAGCTCTGCACCTAGCAAGCCTGTTATGTTCTCCATGAATTATATACAAGGCAAAAGCTAAACATCTGAAGCTTGAAATAAACTGCTTTCTGTCTGGTTATATTTCACCATCTGACTTCTTGTATCCAGAAACTGGCTCATTTTAAGAAATAATACAATTTTGAAATTAATAACATCGTGTTAGTGCTGCCAAGTCTGAAGCAAGTCTAGGACATTCTGTCTTGGTGGGATGGTGTTGGAGGCCCAGTCATTAGCAAGGTCATTAGAAATGTAAGTCAAAATGAGTAAATCAGTTTCCAAATTCTGCAAAGTGAATGACACAAAACATCAAGTGTGAATCATGCCATAAAGTTATGAGAAAGCAGTTTAGTTTTCAGGCCCACTACTAAAGGAGCCAGCAAGTTCCTCTGTATGTTACTCCCTGACATGAGGCCCCTCTCCCATTGTACAGAATGAAGTAGCTCTGCTGAAGTCAGTGAAGCTGCTCTGATGTGCTCTGGCTGGGAAACTGACCTGATGACTTGTCTCTTCTGTGCAGAGAGCAATCATTTCATGAAAATAGTCTTTTGAAAAATTAGTGTTCTCTTCTGGTATTGGGTTCCCTTGGAGTCCCAGAGCAAACTTGTCTTCTGAGATGTCTAACCGTGCAAACTCTACATTCACTTAACCCTTCTTATTTAGACTCCTAGTGTGGGATGAGCTGTAAATTCAGATACTGTAGTGGGGGTGCAGTTTTGTTGTTCAGGCTAGGTCAGAGTTTTGAAGGAATGGGTACAACCAGCTTCTCTGATAGTGGTCATTATTCTTAAAGACTTGAACTATGGAGACTTTTGAATGAGCAAAAATATGGATGATCAAAAGATGATGAAATGCACTGTGTCCAAATGGTTTTCTTTTCAGCTACCAAGTGGGGGAGCTGCTTGTATAAATAAATATAAGATGGGAATGAGACAGGCTCAACAAAAGGAGGCCATCTATAATAGTTTAGTGCTTACGTCTTTCCTCTGCCATCTCCCAAATAAGATCTCCATTCTCAAGGATGCTTAGAGAAGTTAGTTTGCAATCTTCAAGACTGGCTGGTGAGTGTGATCTCAAGTATGCACTGCTTGGTGCACTCCCTGGAATGTTCACTGTAAATTATCTTGCAGTCACAAATTAGAATTTGTTCCAATTCCAACCCTTTGTTTTTTTTTTTTTTTTTTTTTTTTTTTGCCTTGGCAGCCACCTGCTTAAAACAGTAAACAAAAAAATTCTAAACATGCAATGCATCTGAAAAGTAATCTTATTGGAAAAGGTGTAATGTGCCATTTGCTGCACTGTTTATTATCCTCACCAGTGTGTTAGCTCTTGCATCATAAGGCTGAAAAAAGGCAGAAAGAAGATCTGTGCATGTGACACAGCTAAAGAAATGTGGGTCATAGGTGACCCCAAAACAGTATTTTAAATGGCTGACAGAAAGCTTTGGAAATAATTTATTTAGAAATAATTCTTCTAATATGTCCTTGGTCTCCATTTTTATTACTAGGAGTATTAAGCTCTAATCTTCAGTTTGTGGCGTAAGAGTCCTCTCTGTGTCAATCACTTGTGACGTAAAATACGGATTATGTCTTTAAGTGGGAATTACAAAACAATGGAAACTTTCAGGGGCTCATTCGTTTTTGGTGGAATCTACAGAGGGTGTCCTAGGAATTGCTGTCAGAAAACACAGTAATAGTATTCACTCACATGCACAGAATTGAACTAATCTCTAGATCTGGCATTAGAGAGGAATTTTTCCTCAGAGGAAACTGGCAAGACAGCTAGGTGTGGAGAAACTTCATCTTTGGCTAGAACACTAACCAATGAAGGGAGCATCTTCAGGCTCTGCTTGGGGTTATGCAAGTGAAGTGTGGCAAATTGACTTCTTTCCAAAACCTCCCTGGCCAGAGCTAGTGCAGGTCCTGCAGGGCAACTGCTTATTCCAACATCATCAGTTCTCTTTGTAATTAATTTACATTTTCCCATGTTAAACTTCCTCCTTGCTTTAACTGTGGACTGAGGGGGGACATGCTAAGGAAAAGGGATGTGTTCGGTGCCTTCACACTAAGCTGGTTTGTTGTGGAGTGACATCTCTGCCACCGCAAAAAAGCACGTTGAAGTGTTCAGTAATGAGGGAGCTCTGCATAAGATGAGGTGCATTATGTAGGATAGCTGTTTGTCTTAAATGCTTCCTTGCTACTTTAATTTTTATTTATTATTTTTATGTGTTCCTTTTTTGGTGAAGAAGGTTTTAATTCTACCATTTCTTGTACAAGCCAGAAGTAGGAAAGACTTAGACTTAGCAGTGTACCCTCATGTGCTTCCTTTGTGATATTTCCATAGAAGGACTGATACTGTAACTGCTGCTGGTTTTGCTGTGTTTGTGTTATGAACATGCAAGAGGAGTACATGGAAAAGGAGGATGAAAACATTACATGCTCACAGTCTCATGGACCTTTAATGACCAGTCTTGTAATATATCCACCAAAGTCTCCTCCTGGCTGACTCGTTTTCAGGGAAGAAAGTTCTTTGGGTCTTAAAACAGTCACAGCTGTCCTGCTGACGAGGCTGCAGAACCTGACATTTAATGAGTGATGGAAAGTGTCAGACCTCATCTTTTCAGCTGTGTCACCCAAAATAATATGCATAAAAATCTACAGAACATTCTTATACCAGTTTGTCTTTCACCTTTATGTTACCTCCCTTGGCTGTGAAGGATTTGAAATAGCTCTTCACTTATTTTTGTGCAATGGAAAATAAAGAACAATGCCCAAAGGGTTGAGTTGACCAAGCAAATCCTTAAATCACAATGTTGAAATTAAGGCGAGTTCTTAAAGTAGCAAACTCTTCTCTTTGTTGCACCAAACATGTTTAGAGGATCAGGCCCCAAGTTCAACTAAACCCTTGACTGTAGTATCTTGGGTAAAGGTTGGAATTACTGTCTATTATTTTACCAGCCTGTTTCTACAGATGAGAGAGCAGAAGCAGCAACCTATACACTGAACAAGTGAATAACTGTCTGAAGGACATAACAGGAGTCTAGAAAAGAATAACAGTAGTAATAATAATGAAAAGTTACTCTGTTTTAAACAGAACATTACCATCAGATACTATAGAAATAATAATTACCGAGGTCAAATATTTAATGAAAACATCCAGCTATTATTTTGATCTTAACCTGTATAAACTATCTCTTTTCATCTAAGTCATGTTTCACCTGTAAATGGAACTACTAGTGTTCTTTTCACATCAATTCACGTCTCTTCTGATTTGAGAGGAGATGGCTATTATATTGATTCATCTATTTTGAATTCGTAGGGTTATTGATTTCAGATTTACTCCTGTGTTTTTTTTGTGATCAGGTATTTGTAACCTTAACTGAAAGTTTAGAAAAATAAATGAAGAAGAATACATTTGCAATTTTTCTAAATGACATAATAGGCTATTATTAGTGTATAAAGGATTTATTGCTTTGTTCTGTGGATTTTGTGTTTCATGTAAGTTGAAAGTAGCTCTTATTGTTTAGCAAAACAGAACAGGTATGCACATTCATGCCTGCGGAGACAATCTGTCTTTACCAAGATTATGCTTTGTCAATCACTCAGTGTAAAAGATCTTTGGTAATTTGATTATTCCTCCAACCCTTTAACACACAGCACATTTCAGGTTTGTTTTCTGTTAAGACTGTGTCTTCTTACATTATTTGTCTGTATATATAATTTTCCAAAAATGCAGTATGTGTTACCATTTAGACTTGATGGAAGAATTCTTTTGAGGAAAAATTTGTATCAGTAAAAAAAAAAAAACACACCACAAATCAAAACAGCAGTCAAGTTTCAAAACTTAGATGAGTGAAAAGCCCTGCGTGAGAAGTATTAAAGAAAACTTCATTTCCCTAAGTAGCAGAATAAAAACAAATTATAGAAATTCTTCTGTCATACGATGAAAAACATTTTTCCTCTTAGTTGTCATTTTAATAACAAATTTCATCTCCATATCTCACCAGGAGTAAACTAATTGCAAAATAGATATATTTAAAATAACTTCTTTTGTTATGTCCTGTGTATTAATGGAATAATGTTTATATGTGTTTCATGAACCAGAATGTTTTTACAGTTGATTGCTACTCATGTTGTTCAAGGAGAACTGTGATCCAAAGGTAGCATTGTGAGTGCTCTAAGAAGAAAGCTTGGTCCTACCTGAGTTAGTTTTTCAGAGGTGTAGAAATCAAAGACTATTTCAGCTGATGCATTTGATGTTTATAGTAAGTATTTTCAGGGTTGTTGGAGACATCTGATTTGCCACATACTTGCATTAAAATTTAAATTTGTAAAATACCAGCAACATACAAGTTGGGATAAGAACTGCTTAACTTGACAAATCTCAAGAAAGTTGTCATTAGTGGGAAGCACAGCTGATTAGAAATGTTTAGAGGATAAATGCACAAATACTAATTAAAAGTCCAAAAGGGCTGTCATGATTTAACCCCAGCCAGCAACTCTGCCTCACACAACTACTTGTTCACACGCCTGTGTCAGGATGGGGGAGAGAATCGGAAGTGTAAAAGTGAAAAAACTCTTGAGCTGAGATAAAGACAGTTTAACAGGTAAAGCAAAAGCCGCGTGCACAAGCAAATCAAATCAAATCAAATCAAATCAAGGAATTCATTAACCCCTTCCTATGGGCAGGCAGATGTTCAGCCACACCCAGGAAAGCAGGGCTCTGTTACACATAACAGTGACTTGGGAAGGCAAATGACATGACTCCAAATGTGCCCCCTTCCTTTGGGGGGTATTTACAGTTCAGCACTTCTAGCTCAAAGGAAAAAAGAAAACTTCAGAAATTATTTGATTTCTGGGTAGAGCATGTTCCTGAGGACAAAATGCTAATAAAATTGTTTTTCAAACATTGGAAAAACTCCTGACTAGAAGCTAAAGTCTTATAAATTCAGATTAAGAAAGAAGAGCTGGGAGGAACTGCAAGTGGGGTCTCTTGTTTATCCAGATCGGGATGGGGTGTCTTTTACAGAACTGCTTTAGCCCAACATGAAAGTTTTAGCTGAATGCAAATTACTGGGTTCAATCCAGCAGCAATGATTTGAGATTTAATGGCCTGTGGGATACAAAATGTCCTTTCTGACCATAAATTTGTGGATCTTTGACATTTCTGAAAATGAGGTATGAAATCTTAGTCTCACTAAAATCAGCATCAGTATTTCTCTTGGTTTCTCTTCTCCCTCCAAACTGCAGGAAAGGTGGAACTGATTTTGGGTTTTTTTTCCCTGTGATTTCTCATCTCAGGAGGTGACAGCCCCCCCCGCCGATTCCTTGCATAACCTACTGTTTTATATTACTAGACTAAATTTTTTTGGCTACAAGACAGATGAATCTTATCTTATTGCATATTAACAGGTTGATGCTGTCATTGGTGCTTTAGTGAGGTAATGCTAAAAATAATCCAGGACTGACATAAAAGGCATCCATTTTATTTCAGTTGGCTTAACACTGTGATCAAAGTGACCACCTAACTGTTTTGTATTCTGAGACTTTATGTTCTCTTCAGTATGGCTGCTGCATAATCATAAGGCCAAATATTTGCCAGTTTAAGTCTGTTGATTACACTGTTTATATTCTCTGCTGGATTAACGTTGGACTTGAGGATCTTAAAGTTGCCTTTTTCAACCTAAATAATTCTATGATTCTACCATCCTATGATACCTTCTGCAGTAAAGATGAGTCCTGGAAGAAAGCAGCATGTGAAGCAGACAGCTGGTAAAGGTTCTTGATCCCTTCTCTGTTCACTGAAAACTTAAAGCTGAAGTCTCCTCTGATCTCAGGGATAGGAATCTCTTCTGCATGCTCTGCACTTGCTCAGAGCACAACCTGCCTATTGGTGCCGATGGGTTTTCCTCCCTGGAAGTGAGGCCAGCTGTGCAGAGGGATCCACTCTGGCAGCCAGAGCTGCAGAGCAGGTCTGAAACTGGACAATCCCAACACACTGATTTCTTTAGGTTAAAAATCTTTATGCATGTATTAGAATCATAGAATGTTAAAGGGTTGGAATGGACCTTAAAGTTCATCTAGTTCCAACCTGCCCTGCCATGGGCAGGGATTCCCACTAGACGAGGTTGCTCAAGGCCTTATCCAATCTGGCCTTCAACACGTGTTCAAGGCCAAGTAACATGTCAGAAAAAACTTATATTTTCTAGTTATGAATCTGTACATAGATCTTCTTGCTGCTATGCAAGTTTTAGGGTTTTTAAATCTTTCTTCTGCTTTTGTTTTTTGCTTTGAGCTATAGCCATGCACTTTGCCCCAGACAGGTCTCTGAAATAAAAGACTAATGAATCCTTCCTTCTAGTTTCAGCTTGCAGCCAGTTCATTCAGATAGATTGTATTTCTAAACTTTGGGTGTGAGGTACACAGTCTCAAATGACACATCATGAGAAATATTATAGCAAATGATGTTTTATTATCACTCTGTCCTTTGAACTGCAACATCATTAAAAAAGGGGAAAAACCCATGTTAATTTAAATACACAGAATATTGTAGATTGTTCTTCTTCTCTATCCAGTGCTGATGGTTCAAAGGAATGATGTTTTCTTTGATTTCTTCTCCATTATGTATCTATATCAGTACACAGAATTTTGAATAGAGTTGCCTGAATTGACATTTTTTCGTGGTTTTATTTTGGTTCATGGATTGCAATATGAAAGAAAGGATATATGCAAAGCAGATTTTTTCTGTCCTATCACACTGTGTTACTTGTACTGCCCTGAAAATTGAGCTAAATCCTCTGGGCGTGAAGTAAGAAGAAAGCTCCTTCCCTTCTGCTCCTCTAAACCACATGAACTTAAATATTAATGAAACTTTCATGAATCACACATAACACATACTGCCCCTTTGTGCTGGAAAAGGCCCTGGCTTTTTATGATTGGTACGGTACAGCCAGGATAATAGGAAGCAGAGTCATAAAACAGTAATTAATATACTTCTGAGCTGAGCTATTTTATTGTATAGATGCTAATTAAGAATGATAGATCCCAGTGATTGAGTGGCACATAATACATTCGGTCAGCATAAGTGAAAGGTCAGTTATAATTTTGACTACTTTAAGTGAAAATGTTTTCCCTTACGTCAGTGATTTCAGGAACCACAAATGTCAGAGTGAAATGCCTTATTCCTTTTCTTTTTCTATAATGCAGATTTTTAGTGACATGACAGGAGAGGAGTAATAGAAAGCATTTGACTTGTTGTGGGGCTTCTGACCAAACAACTGGGAAGGGAAAAGAAAAGAAAGTTAAAAAGATTAATAAATAAATATTAAACCTTGGCATTTCAAGTGCATTTCATTTGGGGTGGTTCTCTGAGATGCTGTAAAACGGACTGGTTTTTCAAATGGGCCAACCCCTCCTGCCAACAAATGATTCAATGAGACTGGACACTTCAAAGTTCTCTTTTGAAAAATCTCATCTATTTGATCAAAACGTTCCTTGATAGTTTTAGAATATTTCTAAGTTATTAATTTTCAGGAAAGTGGAAAAGGGTAGTCTTAAGTGCAAAACAAGAGATGAATTCAGACATTACAGCTTTGTCCAGCAAGGAGACTAGTCAAAAAGGGAGCTCATGTTCTGGCAGTTGGAATGTTAGACATCTCACAGATGCTCGTACCAGTGCTACATGTTTAACTTCACTTGTCATCTCTGTGTTCTTCATAGCTTAGACACCTTCTATTTTTCTTTAATACTGTACAACCATGATTAAAGTCGATAGAAAAAATCCTGTCCTGAGGCTAAGACTCTTAGATACTTTAAAGGGTACACGCTGAGGCAAAACCATGGCATGATTTTTTTTTTAAAAAAGTCAAGATTAATTTTAAAATTTTGCATTATTAAACATCATTTGATATTTTGATCTCATATATTATGTAATTCCTCCTTAGGGATGATCTGCTACAGTACAGAAAGTGGAGGGAAAGGGAGGTAACAAAAGAAGACTTTTAATTCAGTTCTGTGATGGTTTTTGGGCAGTACCAAAAAACTGGAGTTATTACTGGTGATTGTATTTAATACTGTAGTTTGTATAGCAGGTGTGTATTTTAGAAATATAAGCTTGAATTGACTATGAGGTGCTGCTATACCTCCTACACATCCTATTGCAGTGCAAGAAAAGAGTGATGCTGTATTAAAAAAGTCTCCCCAAAAAATTATACTGAAACAGGACTGCAAATTGCAGTTTGTGGTTTGAGATACTAGTGTTAGCACTACTAGTAGAGGGATAGCATCTCCTTGCTCAGGAAATTGCTACTTGATAGTGCGTCTGATAATATCACACTGAGTGTTTGAATTAATGATTTTAATGTGCTTTAAGGTGAGTGACTAAATCTAATTTCTTAGGTAAATGGGTATGATCAGTAAAGCTGATCAGTAGAGCAAAAGAGAATGCAGCAAGTGAGAAAATAAGCACAGTAACAAAATCAGAGGTTTCACCTAAAAGTCAGTGAGGGACAGAAAAACTGAACCCAGATCAGAAAGAGTTGCTCAGTAAAAAAGGAGGAAAAACTGGCGTAAATGGCATTTGAATAAAGCCCTCGACCTTGCTAAAAATGAAAAATAAAAATGAGTGAGTAATGCTTTTTCAGGATTTCAGCTCTTGGAAGGAGCCAGCAAGTGGGCAGGCCCAGAGGCGCAGGGCAGTCGGTGGCCTCGCACTGGGGCAGGAGCGGCAGCGCTCCCGCCGCTCGCCAGGACGTGGTGGATGAAAACCAGCAATAGGAGTCTGACTTGTGTACACAACAGGGGAGATTGTAACTAGCAGCTTATGTTTTAGTATAATGCTAACTTACTCGGGCAGCTCTGGGCACACTCCTAAGAAGCCACTAATGACATTGCAGTTGTGTAACTTGAACAGTCTCTGTTCTTGCTCAGGCTGCCAAGAATACTGCAACCCAAAAAGCCTGTTACGCAACTGCAAGAGAGAAACTTGGGCTGCTACAGACAGCCACATCTTGACAATTGGATTTTTGTCCAGGCTGGCTTTTCAGCTCATTCTTTATGTTAACAGGACTATGGTTTTCCCATATAGGCTTCTTCAGTATAACAAAGCAATATATTTTACCAGGAAAGCTGAGCACAGTATTATAGTATAACTGCATTTTTAATTCAGCTTCTATTTATCTCTACCTTTCTGAGTAATGAAGCTGCTGACAATTTTCCAGAAGGTCTAAGATCCACTGCAAATTATAATCGAGCTAGATGTTCTTTGGAGAAGAGGAGAGGAACTTTTCTGTATGGCTTTTATGTTTGGACCTGTAACAGGAGTAACACATGTCTGGAAGAGACCTCCTGCATCCCTAGCTTCAACCCTATGCAGTCATAGGGTGTCACATTGTCCTTTTAATAATTAGATCACCTTCTATTTTAAAATGCATAGAACATTTTTTTCCCCCTGCTGCTATTCTTGTGGAAAGAGTGTTCCAGAAATCTGCTTGCTATAAACCAGCTTCTCGTTTCTGTCCTCGATTTATATCTGACCATAACTGATGAAAGACTAGACAAATTACATCATTAATTGTTTATTCTCCTTTGTGGTAGGGCCTGCCATTTGTGTGAGTGTCATCTTAGTAGACTTAAGTTATTGAAGTTACTGACTTTAAAAGTCTGAGAAGAATATGTGGGATCTGGAAATTTGCGTGGAATGAAGTCTGTTGTTATCCAAGAGATACTTTGGGTTGGTTTTCTGGGTTCTGGTAGCTCTCTGTTTCAGTGCTTGAGTAACCTTTCTGTTTCTGAGGTGAAGATGAGGTCCTTGTCAACAGAGAGAACTCACTGAACCTCTAACTATACATGATAATTTACCTGCAGGCACGATAAAAAGCATCATGTCTTCAATTGTTGATCTTTGATTTGGAGTGCAAGAAATCACTTGAACTATTGAAGCAAGTAGATTTTCTCTGGGAATTACTACGAGTAATTAAAAGAGATTTTCTCGCTCAAAAGGAGGCAACAGAAGACTCTACTAAAAGGGAGGTGACTGAAAGGGAGGGAGGTTATTAGTGACATCCAGGAAGCATAGTCTTGGGAGCAACTTTTTAATGTCCGTGGCACAAAAAGAAGAGCACAACTATGCATTTGGGAAATGAGGGTGAAAATTTCTGCTTAACCTGGGTGGTTACAGCAGTTGTTAGACAGAAGTAGGTCCTGGAGCAAATGCAAAGGTAGTAGCACTTTTGAACCAGGACCGAGCTTTAGAGTCAGGCTTGTTCTTTCTTTTTCTGTCCCTTGATTTTTTAATTCATTAATGGAAAATGACCTTTTCTTCAACAAATCTTGATTCTGGGTAAAGATCTAGAACCCACTTCCTATTTTTTGTGGAGGTGTTGTACCAGCTAATCTAGAGGAAAGTGCTTCCATGCATGTCTCGAAGTAGATGTGTCCCCAGTTGCTCTGAAATTTTTCTGCACTCACTGTTCTGATTATTTTCTTTAGAGACATTTCAGTGTATTTTGCCTATTTTCCAGATTCCTGCTGAGGAAACAGACAGGGAGCTCTTGAGGCACAGGGAGGTCTCTACTAGTGACAAAGTGGAGAACTTTGTGTGGCTGAGGAGCTTTCAGGTGAAAGCCAGAGCTGTTTTCAGGGTTAATGACTGCTAAGCATGGTTAATGTAGCTCACAATTCTGGATTCAGGCACCTCAGGACAAACTAAATCCTGTTTTAGATACCTAAAGCCTACTTTGGATCTGGACCAAATGCTTTATGTTTGCAGAAATGTTGTGGAGAATGTAAGTGCTTCTGATTTCAACATGCAGATACTTAAACTTGATTAGAATAAAAAAGCAAGAATTTTATGCATAAAGTAGTGTTAAAAGACATCCATATCTAGATCTAAGCCTATAAAATCAAGGAAATCCTGAGCTATGATTATTACATTAATCTTTCTGTCCTCTTCTCCAGACTGAAACTCCCTTTGTCCTAACAAATATGGTTGTCTCTGTATCTGCCGCTGGGGTAACATTTATTATATTAATGTGGAACAGTTTATTATCATGTAACCGATAGAAAAAGATATTTTCTCTGTGATTTTCTTGGCCCACTAGATTTGTTAACCTTCTGAGCCTGCTGTGAACCTTCCTTAGTTTTCAGTAACATGTACAAAGACTGTGGGCCTTAAGGCTGTGGCCTGTTATAGCTACACTACTTGTGCTCTTTCATTTGTCTTGTCATCTGGAACATGTATCATTTTAGATGACATAATTTTGGGCAGTTGTATTTTTTAATGCAATATTGTAGAAACACCTAAAATCCTGGTTGTTGCTTTCAGCATCCCAAAATAGCATTCTAAATAGACACTCTAATACTGTACCAGTTTTTCTATTATTTATCCAACAAGCCACCCGTGGTGTGTAAATTCCATCAAACAATGTCTGCATTGTGAAAAAGAATAACTATTAGTGTCTGTTTTAGAAGTTATTCTGTTTTCTTAGTGGGACTACATATACATTTCAAAACAGCCAACCGAATTAGGATATAATGAAGTAATGCTTTTTTACTGCTGCTTTTCTTGCTCTTCCACACTGTTCTTTCTTCCTAAAATAAAAAAATATTTTTAGAAAGATGAGGAGCTTTGTTTTGAATAGGAATCCTGCCCCCCTGAACCCCAAATGCTCCATCTTAGCATTTTGTTACAGGGAACAGCAATTTTCTCCATGGGGAAAGAGGATAAATCATAATTAAATTAACACCTTTCAATTTTTAAACGTTTGAGTGCCCTATAGATATTTTATGTAGCTATATAAATTGTCATAGTGAGACTAGATTAAAAAAAAATTTAAGAGCACTGAAGAATCTCTCAAAAGTACTGACAAGGGAGCACCTGAGTGACTATTTCTTAAATACAGAATAAGCAAACATTTTAATGTGTGGCCTGTGACTTTCAAAATGAAGCATAGTAAAGAAGTTGAAGTTTTTGATCCATATCCATTGCGATACTTTAACTTTTGAAACTGTTTTAATGAGTGTCAATTGTGTAGCATGTTGCATTTTACTAGACTCACAAGAACTAAATATAACACGCAGATTTCCAGGAACTCATAAAAACTCCTTCTTTTATACAGGAGAAGGCATTTTTAATATGTCTTAAAGAACTAATGTTGTACTTGTAGTTTTGCATGTAATGAGGTCTATTTCTACTCTGTATGCACAGTTGCTAGATCTGTGTATGGTAACACAGCAATATAGATCCCCATTGATAAGTATTTCCCATGTCTTTAAAAGAGGATTAATGGACTGCTTGCATGGCAGGTTTTATTTATAATACAGGGTTTAAATTTGCAGGTATGGGTTGTTCACAGTGGAGAAAATCACTTGTTGATCTTTGATTTTTAACTTGATCAGTACCAGAAACCCTGTACTTCGTAAATAACTCAGATCTTTGCAGTAGTATTTTTAAATGAGAGAGGTCATTTTTACATACATATTTTGATTAAATATATTATAAGTGTTAGGAGTGTTCCCCACTTATGCAATAAGGAGTGTATGTTTAAAATTGGCACTGTTGTTCAAAGGAAAAGAAACCTGAATCCCATCTTTTTTATTTGCCTCAGACAGGCTTCTGCACAGTAGCAGGATATGATGGAGCAATGTGTATTTACAAATAGAGAAAAAAGATATATAAAACCTCAGATTTAATGCTTGGTAGTTTATGCAACTCTGTTATCACCATGAGATTAATGTAATCAAAATGACTGTCGTACCATAATAGTTTGTAGACTAGAAGTGATTATATAAATTTTGAAATTTATGTTTGTGTTTATATTTTAGTTAGTGGTTTAGGCTGTGAAATTTTGGCCCTGGGGTTAAACCTAAAGGTTTTTAAACTAAGAAATCCATGGCTAAAATATGTTTGGTGGGAGGGAATAATGTAATTACATACAGCTTTTTGATAAACAGCCTAAATTATGCTTCAAAGGACAGATGTGTCTTTAATAATCGGAACCATTTGCATTTTCAGATTAAACTCTGCTTGATTGCATTGCACTTGATATGTATACTTAAATCTATATGTTAAATGTTATACTTTGATATAGAGCATATTGTTTGACTTTGTTCTTATGATCTGACAAGCTTCATTATATAATAAACTAGTTTAAATAAATCTTAAAGACATAAAAGTGTACTTGACAGTAAAAAAAAAATTTGAAGCACACAAATGATATATCGGTTAGATGTTCCAGAGAGAGTCAAAGCTTTTTTTCATTCAGATCTTTGAACATGTGTTTTGAATAAAGCTGTAAGGCATTTTCCAGTAACCAGTGTTGTATTACAAAAATGAGTAAAGTAAAACAAAAGGAAAACATGTTTCAACATTTTATTCAGTATTGTCACACATTGTTGCACATTTCCAGCTGGAAGTAAATGTGACATTTGTAATGCTAATTTTTCAAACCTAACCTTTTATAACGTATAAAATATTACTTGGGATGGTGTGACCTTGTGAAAAGAGCAGGAGTAATGAAGTACTCGATCAGGGTTCAATTGGATTCCTGATGGCTTGAGTGCAATTATACTGCCAGTTTGTTGCAATCAATCAAGACAATTTTTGAATTGTTCTGTTAAACTGTACCTAGTGTTAACTGCTGATAAGCAGGTTACAGAGCAGTTGACCTGATATACTATCAGTGTGTGTATCTCACAAACAACAAGTGATGCTGTTAACGTTTGTCCCATGTGAGGAAAACCCCCGATTCATTAATACAGAACACACTCTAGCCTTGCGCCATATTATGTGAATGATAAATATGTGATAAATGTGAATGTAAGTGTAATGCATAAGGACATAAGAAAAAAGCAGTATACAATTTTGGTGTTACATATGTAATGCTGTGAATTGTGGGCTAATTGTGGGTAGATACATTAACAAACTAAAAAAATATATCTCATTGAGTTGCTCACCGTTTTCATCTATCACACTGACAAATTGTCAGACTCTCTTGACTCAGAGAGAGAAGGAGGAAAAGAAGCAGAAGGGAAAGAGCACATGCAAGTAATCTGGATATTTTAAAAAAATGGCAAATTAAGGGAAAAAAAGGAAAGAAAAAATCTTGCAATTAAGCTATAATGGAATTTATAGAAAGATGGATATAATTTATTTTGGTTTTATTTGTCCAGGGCCATAACATGTTAGCCTGGGAATATAATCTAAAACATACCACATACAGTGTCACTAATGGGACATTTATGCTAAAGGGATTTATTCCCATACTTCAGGATAGGAAAAATATACTCTAATGTTTCATCACAAGGCATCCCTTTGAAAGTGAAAGCTAATGAAGTACTTTTTAGTGTTAGCTGAAAATATCATACACCTGAAGACCCTTAATCCTTGTGAAAAATGGTTTAACTCACAAATGTCGTGCTTGAAGAAAGGCTGACAGTCTCAGGAGGCTGGGTATATCCTCACCAGCCAGTACCTAATTTTTACCCCAGTACACCTCAGAAGGTGACATTTTGCTATAAGTTGGCAATACAGAAGTGCTTCACTATTTGTGAAATTTTTCTCCTGATGTGGTAGCACAAATGCCGTGCGACTGTAGCAAGACGGGGCAGACCCCAGAACTCTTTTTACAAGCTGGGTTAATGCTCAACTTCAAATGTTGTTCCCACTGAAGGCAACAGCAGTAATTGCATGCATCTCACTCAAAGAATATCTGCTCTTTTCCTGAAGAAGTTCTTTGCTAAATATGTAGCTTTTTTCGAAAATGCAAAATCGGTAAGGATTGACTCTGCAACTGTACTCCATAAACACGTCCCAAATATCACCATGTAATTTTGATGCTTAAAACAAAACTTTTTCTTCCTCAATATTTAGCCTGCACCTCTACTTCAGGTTGCCAACTTGGCAGGTGTATAGCTCAAGCCCTTTCTTTTTGTTTTTGGAAACTAAAACAAGCATATTTTCATTGCACAGTGAAAAATTGCCGCTAGAAAAGGAAAAGTAGAAGTGAGGGGTTTTTTGGGGTTTTTTTTTGCTTTTTTTTTTTTGTTGTTGTTTTTTAAAGAAATCAGTTAAGGACAGAACATACTTCCAGATGGTCTCTCTTATATTGTACTGCTTTATGTACAGGGCCATCTGTAACTCTTTAGTTAATTTCCACTGGTCTAATTCTGTACTTGCATGTATGTATCTAGAATAGATTTGACCAAAATATGGGGCTTTTATGTACTGTTTGTGGGATATTTTCAGAGTAATATGTAACAGAGCTTGGCTGCTCTGCCCTTTGTATAGATAGAGAATGCCAAAGGGTAGGGGAACGGCCTCCTCTCGTATCTTACCCAATTCTTTGGAGGCTCCTAAACTCAAAGGAGTACAACAAGCGGATTTAGTTCGTCGTGCGTACATACAGTGGGAAGCTCTGCATGCTCATTTTAGCCCACAATATTTATCACATACAGGCTTTATATTAGTGTTTAACCCTCCCATCCATTTACTGCATTTAAAAATACCTCCCTTCTCTTTTCCCAAAGACAGTAATTTAAAGCTTTCAAGATAATGGTGGGAAAATTTCGTGCAGAGGCATTGATGTAATGGCAAGAGCATTTATTCTTTTCACATTGAAATGCCAGTTTTGAAAAGACTTGAAATTGCGGCGTGAATTTTGGTTGCATTTGTTTTTAATTGACCATGTTGAAAAAAGGGAGGAAACATCTGAAAACAGCAACTTGTCTGAAGTGTTTGTCACTCATTTTTTATTTTTAAAATGTCTTCTCTCTTCATATAACTTATATTGTAAAGTGAAAACCAATTAATTATATTAATTAGTAATTCAATTAAATTACGTTAATGTAGATGATGCTTTCTGCATTTCAGATCTATTTAAATATTTGTTCTGTATTGTTATTATTATTTATCATATTCAGATTTCAGTAACCAGCCTTTATTTCTTATGGTTTACTTACATATTTTATTTTTAAGGGCTTACCTTCTTGAATTAGAGAACATTATGCAGTTCATTTTCTTGGCCTTAGACATGCAAAGAAATAGGTGATCTTTTTGTCTCTGACACCATTTTTCTTTCTTCTCGTTGTAAGACTAACATTTAGAAGAACAGTAACATTGAAGTTGTCTCTGTCTCCTTGTAGATCTTTCATAACGTGTGTTTTCAGGCAATAAAAACCACAGAGCATATGGATCAAAAAAAATGGGATTCAGGTGATGAAAGCGATTGTTTCCTGTTGCCTGTCTTGATTTTCTTTTGAGTTTGTGCTGAAAGGTTGAGGTCGAAGTCAGATGATAAATTTCCAAGTTCCATGGATGGTTTAGCCATCCTTATGTTGTTGGGAAAGATAGCTGAATCCCTTTTCGTGCTAGTTTTAGATGGAGATTTTAATATTTCTTGCTGAGAAATCCTATAATTTTCTTCCATGTAAATAGTGAACAACAAATGTTGCTCTAATCTTTTCACTTGTAATGATGTTGTTTTCCTCATTACCTAAGGCTGAGAATAACAGAAATCTGATTTATTTGTTACCAGAGGATGATTATTACATATATTTCAGTTTATGGCCAACATAACTAGTAAGAAATACCAGTGTCCATGTCTGGAAAACAGTTCTAAGCCTCCTATTGACCCCAGATAGATTCTGTCCATGGAAGACAGCAGTCACGACAGGTTGGGCCATCCCAGTGCTCTTGTGCTGCTTTGGGGTTTTGCCTAGCTGACAATATATGAAGTGGAAAGGTGTTTTTCTTTTCAATTCAACAGTTTCTGTAAAGCGCCTTCCGAAATCCACAACTGCTTAGCTGTTTTAAAATGAATTGCAGAAGTGTAGTCATCAGTGATCATGAAAGAACAGGGAGTTGATAGGGAGCTCTGGAAAGAGTGGTGAGCATGGGTTTAGCTAGGACATTTTCCTGGCTTCATACTAAGAGAGCAGGTGTTGGTATTTATGTTCCAGCTGCGTAAATTGACCATAGGTATCTGTTTGGTTAGTTGTTCATACGATCTTCTTCTGTGCAACGTTTGGGCACCTACATGTTGCAAAGCACAGAGTGGCAGGGCACTCCTGCAGCCCTGCAGGATGATGTTGTCATTGGCTGCTGAATCAGTCTTACCAGGAAGTCAGTGAGGATGCCAATATGCTCCTCTTTTTTCGCTTCACTGTGTTGTTCTTCATGTTTTTCTTCCTTACCTCTCAAAGGAAAGAAAGAAATATCTGTGTTGGCTGCAACCCTGTAACAACTTTCCCTCAAAGTGACAGGCAAAATAAATGGCAAAATGATATTGTTCAGAATTATTCCTCTCAGACAGGCTGCTGTAAATTCAGCAACATTGTAATCACAGATACTGAAAATAGAAGGATAAACTTTCTTTCCAAATGGGAGTTCACTCTGCTTTTTCTGGTCTCAAGTCAATTCTTTTATAGTCATCAGGGTGTTATTTGAGAGCCTCCAACTACCAATTAAATGTGACTTTCAGTCCCTTGTAGGACCTCTTGGTATATTCAGTTTTCTGCAGCTTTTCTTAGTTTGGGATTTCATAATTTTGGAAAGTAGGCCATCTAATCTGGTCTGTACATCTTTCTGCAACATCTACTGGAATGACATAGTAAAAGGCTGAGTCCTAAGAGTATTGGCAAACAGCTCTTACTGGTGGGGAAATTTTATTGGTAAGGAAGGAAAGAAAACACCAAAGAAGACACCATCTTGAGCCAGGTTTGGCTGTGGATTTGTCTTGCGTTATCTTTCAGAAACACAATTGTATTTGATGTCATTAAAATGTAACAACCAGAAATTTCTAATATTTTCTTTGTGCTTGTCTATGGAAACATAGGAGTTAAGCCAGTGACATTCAAAATCTTAATGTCCATCTACAATGCATGTTGTTCCAAACACATCCAGTAATCAGCCGGTATAGCATTTGAAGATGCCAGTCAAAGTTTATTAGTTGGCCCAGAAAATACTTAAGTAATAAAATTGTATAGCATTTATTGCTGGAAAATAATAAATAGTTGATAAATAGTAATGGCCTGTAGGTTCAGTGCATTCCTCAGTGCCCCAAAATTCACTCATTAAATCCTCAAATGAACCTAACAGTAATCGTGACAACTGGCAGCACTAACACAATAACCTGTAGAAGATGAATTACTAAATGATTGCAGCGACC
>JAWMRA010000078.1:135843466-135895966 GCA_035584735.1 Pseudotriccus pelzelni | reverse complement strand
AGTGCCCGGATGTGTCAGCCTTACCTTCATTTGATGCTGTTTAGCCCTCTGATAGATTGCTGTATATTCATCACCTAATAAATCCTGAAGAGAAGAAATTGAAATAGTGAAATCTTGGTGAGAAGCCAGCAGACATCTAGCTAGCTGTTAGCCTGGTAAAAAACCAGCTTTCTGCTATCAGGATAAGCATTACCCCGACAGTTGCATCGGCTCTCAAGCCTCTGGATTTGTTTGCAATGAGAGATTTGTTGTGGATTTTTAACAAGGCTCCTGTGTGTGTGCCATGCTTAGTAAATATTGGCCTTCAGGGTATTTTTCAGTCACGCTGAATGGACTGTTAGTTTTCCCAAACTGCAAAGTGGAGAAAATCCATTTCACTGAGGTTTTTTTTTTGTTGTTGTTTTGGTTTGTTAGGGGTTTTTTGGTTGTGTTTTTGTTTGTTTGGTTGGTTGTTTTTTTTTTAACAGTAGATGTTGCATCACAACTGTACAAAAGAAGAAGAATATCACAAAGAAGATTGTGTTTGAGGAGCTGGGGAGGAGAGACCAGTGACTGTGTAATGTCCAGTTCTTAAATAAGAAACATTACAAGTATAAAATTTCTGTTATAAAAATTATGAAACAGTATTTTTATTTCATTAATGGTACCATGAACATGAAAATATGATAAATTACTAAAAAATTGCACCTTTTACCAGAAGGTTGTAGTAATAAAACATATAAAAACTGTTAGATGTTATACAGGATGATATTTATAGAGAAATAGAGAAAATGAAAACAAAGTAGCATTTATCTGAACTCTATACATAATGTAATGTGTGACTAAAACAACAGTGAAAAAGAAATGGACATTGTGAGGGGTTTCAATGCCTTCCCATTGTATAGTTTAATGTTTTGATAGCCAGTGGAGTTTAATATTACAATATTTCTAGTGCCCCTGTGAACTGTTTTGTCGATACTTTTTATGAGCTAATTTTAAATGAATATGAACACTGGGATGAAGCTTTTTCATTTGAGCACGATTTTTAAAAACAAAAAGCTTCTTGAGACAGTGTGGGTATGCTGAAAGCAGCACAGCACCGACATAGTCAAACTTTACAGCACTCAAGTGATTAGTTTTTTTTCAGCCGCTGTGGTGAGGCTGTTCTTAAAGTGTCTATCAGTCATAGTGAAGTACTGCAATGGTTTGATCTCCTTGATATTCTGGAGAATGATAGTGTATGAGAATGATTTTTCTTTTTTTATTGTCCTTACTTTAAAAGATGATGGAGCAATGAATAGAGCAATAATTTACTGAGCATGCACCCACTGTATGTATACTTTCATTATACATTTATAGAAGACCTATTGTTTTGTGTTTTCTGCTGGAGGCTAGTCTTGTAAAAGAATAGTCTAGAATAGACTCACTCAGTGCATGTGTTGTCCATTTGCCTGTCAGCAATAGTTTTGACAAAAAAAACAGGGAGTTTGAGTGACTGCTGGTCTGTCTTAAGGTATGGTAATGAGGCTAATTAGGAGAGATGAGAGCTGAACTGGATATGTGAAGGCAATTATCCGTGAAACTTTTGTCATGCTTTATCTTTATCAGATCTCTCTTTGTCTATTTTTGGCATTTGCTTGTGACACACAGAATGGAAGTATTTGAGGAGATGCATATTTCAGAAAAGCAAAGTAAAAAAGGAAGGCAGAGGGAAATTTATATGAGAACATCTCATTACTAAACTGTACAACTTATCAAGGATATTGTAGATCAGCCCGAAAAGACCTTGCCTGTGTTATTCTTGTCACTTACATGAATTAAAATCAATTACTTTTTGTAATAATGAATTTACTAGACACTTACATCTCCCCTGTTCTGTGTATGTTGTTTTCTTCGTGCTTTTTATGTTATGACTAACTGTAGTAAACGTGTTATTAAACTAACTTAAAAGAAAAGCACGCAAAGAGCACAAAAAGAGAGTGAAAATACATTTAATTGTAAATTATTTTAAAAAGCTGAAATTTTCTAATTTCTGTTTTTCAGGAGGTTAGTGTGATTCACTTTCATACTGTGTCTTACAATCTAATGCAAACTGATTTAAAAAGAAGCACTGAACAGAACAAATGAAAACCATGTGTCACAAGTCTTGATGAATCAATGCACATAATCCACAAAGAAAGAAGGTGATAAATGAAACTTGCACATTAATGAGACCATAACCAGGCTCAATTACTAGGCCTTTTTGAAGAGCCATAGTAACTTCACACATCTTTTCGTGTTAGAGGGAAAAAATTACATCCTCTGAGCTGTCTGCACACTCCTGCTTCTTGCACTATGTCAAAAGACGGTATACCTCTAATCTACTTTTAAAGAGACCGTACTATTAAAGAAAAACGGAGCTATGTAAGGCATACTCAATGACTTTTTAAAAGAAAAAATCTTGTTCATAATTTAGATCATTTTACTTGTACATTTTTTGTGAGTTTACCAAATGTGCTTATAAAGTCATATTACAGACTGCAAAAAGAATTTGTCTTGGTAGTCCTCTCTTCTGAGTTTGCTAGAAGTATGGCAAGGAGTATAGTGAATAGATGTGTAAGAAAGATCAACGCTTATTGCCCTAATATTTTTCCATTAAGCAGCAGTTCTTTTTCTCAGATTTTGTTTTGTAGAATGTATATTAAAAGCTTTGAATTTATTGCTAGCAACAACATTACACGTGTCAGAGTGGCAGCACAAAATACTTGAGGCTTGTGATAATAATCCTAAATCTTTCATGAAGGACCAAGTTGGAATTTGGGTCTGTAATCTCATTTGCTTTTAACAATGGTATGGGAAGTTGCTTAATCTCAGATATAGCCAGGCCTGCTTGCTACTGTAAGATCTTCATGTTCTGTAAAGCACAGCAGACTATCACTGCTATCAGTACTCACCTCCTCTCTTTCCTCTGCATTCTCCATGCACACATGTACACACACAAAACCATTTTATTCTTTCTATGCGACAAAGATAGTAAACGGGGTTTATTGCAGATTGTAAGCTGTAGCCATTAGCTTCTTTGATAGCTTCTACTGAGCTTTAGTAAAAAGGCTCCTTTTGCCTCCAGGAGAGAGTTTAGAGAACTCCACTGTCTTTTATGTGATGGAGAAAGATGAAAACTGTAGCCCACGGCCCACAGGAATAATATTAATAATAATAATGTTGATAGTTGTAATAGTAATAAGAACAATAAACAAACAAACAAACAAAACCCAACGAAAACACCCAAACCAAAACTGGCTTGTCAGCTTTCTGTAGAACAGGAGTAAGGGAATGACCACAAAAATGCCCCTTTTACTCATCAGCAAAAGCAGTATTAGGAAGGAAGGACCTCTTCCCATGCATGGTACCCTTTCTCACTGTAGAGTTCAAATTTGGTAATCACAATTATAAAGATCTGGAATACAGATTTGTGCAAGGGGGAAAACTGAAACAGTCTTTAGATCATTTATCTGTTACCTATGAGCTTGACTAAACAGAAACACCTCATATGCATTCCTACTCCCTCTTCATCTCGTCTCTGCTGACAATCTGTCATATTATGCATGACTGCTCATCAGTATAAATATACAAAGAGAACAAATGTGCTGGTCTCCCACGTCACTGGGAGGAGGACTCAAATCTTGCAATCCGGTACCACAACTAAATAATGTAAAGAAGTAATTTATGTACTTTATATAGTTGCAGAAGCTAACCTTTGGTTTTAGTGTGTCTGGATGTCTTTACCATATTTTCCTGAACAGTTGACAATGGTGGTATATAAACACTTAAAACGTTTTATTGTAGTACTGCACTGTTGCAACAGGTTACCTATGGTACTCATAATGAACAGGTACTAATGAAGTGTCATTTCCTTGCCTTATTTGGTTTGTGTTGCAACCTTAATTATATTTTGATTTTAGAATAAGCTCTCAAAGTAGTGTTCAGGGATTTGGCCACACGACTTGCATTAACATTAATCAAAATCGTGTGTCTGAATTCCCACCACACTCCAAATGTACCCTGGGATTGTTGGTGGGGATTGTGTGCAGGGAGTGCACATGCAATAGATTTCACCGCTGTGTTTTTTTTATTCTGCGTTGCATTCCTGCTCTTCATACCTGAAATAAAAGATGGCAGGGAATACTGAAGCCCTTTGTTTGCAGGCTGTGTCAGTGAGGACAGTGACAATTCATGTTTCCTTACTTTAATTCACGTGAACCCAGCTATGCTGAGAGGCTGGGGTGGTAACTGTAACCCAGGGAATCAGTAATGGCTTTCAGGGAACTGCAGGGTTTTGAACCTGAGGATTTGAGGCTGGTTCAGATAAAATACAGCATCATCTCTATCGTCATCCTCTGGGGCAACCAAGGCTTTGTGGAAACTGTTGACTTTTTTATCAGTGATGTGCCTGGTATTAGAGTTTGCATTCTTCTGTATTTTCCTTTTTCTGGTTGCAAGCAAAGTGTCAAATATTATTATAACACAGGGAAAGTGTTTCGGCAGGTCTTGCTGTCCCAGTGGAGGCAATGCCTGGAGTTCAGTGAGATGGCCTGCTCAGAGGTCCTCCTGACTAATTGAAGTAGGCTCTGGGGGTTAGACTCATTTTGGTATGGTTGGCCA
Organism: Pseudotriccus pelzelni; assembly: GCA_035584735.1. Lineage (NCBI taxonomy): Eukaryota > Metazoa > Chordata > Aves > Passeriformes > Tyrannidae > Pseudotriccus > Pseudotriccus pelzelni. Next base: position 135,891,346 of record JAWMRA010000078.1, on the reverse strand, counting down.
TGGATTGAAAAGGGCTGGTGTTTGTTTTCATAAGTGTTGTCTATATGCTTTGGTGGCTGGTGATCACCGATTCAGAGGCAAGACTGTATCATGAGTTTAATACCAGAACGTCTCACAGAAACAAAATAAAATTGTAACTTCTGGCCCTCTTTAATGTTCAAAGTTTCTACGTTAAAAATAAATTTTAAAGAAGGCTACATGTATTGATCCAGTACCAAACTCAAGAGAGTTTCTGTCTGAGAACCTACAATTGTTTATATGTTGATCATGGTTCTAAGTCGCATTTTTGCAGCTATGTCTTTGATGTCTTCTTTGAAGCATCTTTAAAGAAGACAAAATAAAAGATGACCATTCATGTTTAAGCTAATCCATGCTTTGCATCAGAAGAAGCCTCCAGAAAAAAAAAAAAAAACCAACAAAAACCAAAAAAAACCAAAACACAAAACCTGAAGCTTCCTTGAATATCCTGTCTTGGAATGATGGGTGCTGAGTGACTGAAAAACAGGAAAAAGGTGTTTAATTTACTGAATTTCAAACCAGTTACCTCATAAAATAAATAACAACTTTCCATAATGTTTTCCTATTAATCCATATATGTAATGCAAATAAATGAATAAAAAGTTTCTTGTCCTCCAAAGTTTACAGTGATTCCACCACAACAAGACGAACAGTTTCTATCTGTAGTGATGACTCATTGATTTGGTGTAGCACCCCAAGACTCATGTAAAAAAATACAGTTACCTCCCTTTGGCTGCCTGAGGCTCAAACATTTAATAAAACCAGAGCCCCAGGCATTTTCTTAATTTTTATCTTAAGTCCAATCTTGGAAAAGCTTATGGATGTGCTTGACTTTACACAGGTGAGTCAGCTCATGAAAATAAATTAGATCTCTCCCATGCTTAAAATACAGTACAACTTTGTTTTGTTTTGTTTTGTTTTTGGGTTTTTTGTATGAGCAAGGCTTTTCTGTGCTGCTGTAAAATTAGTTCTTATTTCTACTTTATCACTCACATTCAACTACTTTCTTTGCCATGTATTCTTTTTTAAAGTAGCACTTTTAGAAATAAAGTGTTCCTACTGTGGCATTGGCTAGAAAAAGAGAAAATATGTATTTGCAACTTGTATGGCTCCAGCAAAAGTGCTAATAAAGGTTGCCTTAATCCTAGAATCCAATTGAAAAACCATTAAAATTGCTAATGAACAAGCCAAGAGGTATTGTGTAATGTAATAGTTAAAGTAGCACTTGTTTCCTGGCAATGATGGAAAGGATTTTTTCATTTTAAAAAACTGTTTCAAAATCATCTTTCAGTGTATAACCCTTTTTAGTTTGCATCTGTCTGCATCATGAGCGATCCTTTCACCCCCTTTTCAAAGCCATATGAAGCTTGAAATGCAGGATAATTAAAACAAATCTTGAGTAAACTGTTTTGTGGAGATAGAAGTTTGATGGTTGAATATATAAAAAATTGTAACCAGATGTTGTGCAGAAGCCATAGCAGTTTAAAGATCACGAGCTTTTTCTTTTTTCTTTTTTTTTGTATGAAGTAAAAATATCCTAATTGAAGTTGTCAGCAGGAGTGAGACTAATATGCCTGTATTTGATTAAATAATAGTTTATTTAACATTCAGTGTGGCCTAAAATTGGCTGAGACTGAAATACAGAAACTTCTTACTTTATTTTTTTGTATTTAAATAGTGTGAAAAGTAAACCTAGTTAATGTTAACATCTTTGCTGGTTATTCCCAACTATTATATTATTTGTCCACCTCTTTGTTTTGTATGCTCTGCTATCCATTGCACACACGTTTTCTTCCTATTCTCTTATTAATTGGTTGGTTGATGGAAGAAGTGAAAAACAAAAGATGGGCAATACAGTCTGGAATGCACTAATTGATCAGAATTGTTACTGAAATTTGTTAGAATTTAAGAGCATAACAAAAGCATCATCTAACATCCCCTTTTGCTAGTCTGTGCAAAGCACAGAATCTCCAGCAGATACATTAAGAGATGTTCATCCATGAAAAGGGTTGTGTGTTTTCAAAATTCTGGAATATTGAAATATGTGCAGTAGATTTCCTGGCAGTTATTTACTCTATACAGGATAGCAGTGTTTTATGGATAAACCCTGAAGAGGTAGTGGCTAAAATTCTTTCACTAGGTGATTGCTATTTTTTTCCATTGTTTCACTAATGAACATAGTGATGTCTTCTGAAGTCAGATGCTGAGATTCTTTCTCTCTTTTTTTTTGGTATTACTCTACTTCTTAAATAGCCCTGTAATCTTCTGTGACACTGTGCATAAACAAGGGGGGATCCCCATCTTGCCTCCTGCGAGTAACTACTCTTACAACCATAGGAATTTCATTCTCGCTCTTTGTAGCTGCTTGGCCTTTTGCGTAAGAAGGGACAACGTGACTCATGATCCACAGACTGCACTGGATTTAAAAATGATCCATAAATGCATGAACCGCTTGGCTTATTGCTAACGTATGTGTGTGTATGTGTGCGTGTGTGCAAATATTTCCTGCAGGAACTTCTCAAAATGAAGACTGAGATTAGGCATTTTTAAGGCTGATACGTCTTTAAAATGGCTCATTCTAATTGTTGAGTGATATTGCCAATAGTAGGGTTTCCCAGTGTTCCCTTTGTCCCTGCCATGGGAGCAGCACTCTTTAGGAGCCCTCACAGGACCCTTTGGGGCCAGCAGCTGATGGTGGCAGTCCTGCCCAGCTGCACTGCGCACTGCCCAGCTGCTTCCTGCCCCTTCTCCTCTGTACCTGGGACTGCACCCAGTCCTCTGAGCAGCACTGGTCTCTGCTGCTCCTACATCTGCCAGTAAATAGTAGACAAGGCCAAATTTGTAGGGAGATTACAACATTCTGTAGGAAACTTGTATTCCATTACAAGGCCATTAATCACTGAAATGTAGTAGAAATCACAGCCCTGGCTGTGCAGACGGTCTGTGATACAGTGCTAGGCCTGTCATTCCTGAATGCAAAATTATGCAGATTATCTTCAAGAGAAGTCTACCATGTCAGCCCTGGTAGTGCCACACGTATGCCAGGGCTCCAAAGGTAGGTGGCAAGGCCTTAGTAAAATTAGCCAAGAATTGCCCTTACCATAGCAAAAACCATAGCAAAAATCAAATTTGGTGCAGTCAGTTTTTAAGTTTTTTTTCTTTTCTTCTTCTGTGTTTAAAACATGTTGGCATCAAACCAGCACTAACTCCGTAGGTCTTCTACTATCTTCTGCTCTCCTTATGCTTTATGCAATAGGTGGAGTTAACTGGCTATGAAACAGGAGAGGATTTGTCTTTGATTTGGCAATGGAAGAGTTAGGTGCAAAATACTGATTTGTTGAATGTTGCAGCTAAGTTGCTTCTCTTTGCACTGCTTACAGTAACTTCTGGGAGCTGTTCCCTCTTTAACTCTGACTGCTATTAATAAAGGAGACAGGGCTCACTATTTATATGCTACAAATTATTTCTGGAAGGTATAATTCATTGGGAATAGCAACCTGATTTTGGAAAGATCTTTCCATATAAAAATCCATGCATGTCACATCCACTTACATATGTGGGTATTTTTCAAAAGAGCAATACTCCCGCTGTATCATACCTAGATTTACAGCCTGCTTTAGAGGGTCCAGGATGCTGGTGCTAGTCAGGTAGCCTTGGCAGACATCTCAAAATCTCCTCAAAGGGTCCAGAGGTTGTTACTGCATGAATCATTCAGTGTTCCCCACACCTTCCTCATCTTCCTGCTGATTTTACGATATCAGGGTTTCACAGCCATGAAGTTTCCACAGTCATGTCCATTTCCATGCGACTAGCCACTAAGGTGTGAAATCCTAGTCCATGACACAGAACCAAAAAATGTTTCCTATAAAATATATGTAGGAAATAAAGTCCCTTCTCTTTTCAGTTTCTGAAAGAGGGCTTTTGGCAAAGATGCTGATGAAATGGAAGGTGTTTTTTTTTTCTCCTAGAAAAAAGGCGTGTCATTATAAATGTGCTCCTTTCTGGTGTACATATTTTTCCTTCTCACTTCTAAAGATTCCAGTAGGTGATAAAGATAAGGAAAGGGAGTGAAAACAATTTGACATTCACTGTTAAGTAAAACATGTATTAAATTGAAAAGTGAATTCTTAAGAGCGTCAGAGTTTTTGTTCTGTCAGTAAGATACAAATGGCTTTGAATACAGGGAGTTCAAAAGTAGCAGCTATGATTTCATACAGTATTTTAAATATAAAGGTTTCTTTTTAGTATAAAGTTGTGTACGTGGGCCTTCTGCAGGCTGGTTTCAAAATCAGGTGAATTGTGATACAAGCAGGTGGAAGGTAATGGGGAAATTGTTTCCTGACATTTTTTACCTAAAGTCTGAAAAATGGACGAGTAGAACAGGACCAGTCAGTTCCTCCTTGAGTCCGTGTCCCAGATGTGCACATAGCACATGTAGACAGCACAGTGGTCTTTGCCTCACAGTTAAACACTGATGCCACTTCAGAAAGGAAGCAGAGGGCTTGTTTTACAAGGCACTTCTGCGCAGTCAGCTTCATTTAAGAAGACTCCAAAGGATGTGAAAAATAAGGTAACTGTTGGCTGGCAGGACAGTTTTTGCTATGCCTCTCTTCAGCCTGGTGCCTGATTTCTTGAAAGCTATTTCTCAGTTCTTCACAGCGAGCTGAACTGAAGCCTGAGTGTGTGACAGGGTGGGTACATTTTGTCCTCGGCATGCAGAACTCCTGGAAAACCCCGCTAAGTTACGTGCTTGTCTCATACTGCTCTTGTCAGGCTTGTGCCATTTCAGGGAATGACTGCCCCCAGCAGTAGGCTTTCCCTGCCTCTTGCATTAGAAACAATTCCTTTGGTGAAATGCAGTCTGGTTCTGACAATGCAGATTTTGAAGCTGGTGTCTTAAGCAACTTAAGCACCAGCTTCTTAATGGTAAGAGAAAAATTAGACTGGGGCTGCTGGAAGCACTGTTGTGAGGAACAGTATTCTCTCTGGGCACATGTGAATGAGTAGAGAAGAACAGAGGGCATACCCGCTTCTAAGGCTGCAAAGGCAGAAAAGTCCCCAGTCCTTTTTGAATGTTCTTAAGATAAATATTATTTGTTGTTTGGTTGGTTAGTTGTTTGGTTTTTTGGTGGGTTTTTTTGTATTTTGGGGTTTTTTAAATTATTCCCCTATTGGGTGATTCTCTCAAACTAAAAAGAGGTTAAGGCAGTTTGGTTAATGAGGTTAAGCATGATTAATAAGGGATTCAGAGTATTCCTTTGTGGACACCAGTTATTGTGACTTTCCTTTTTCTTGTGCTTTTACATGTTCCTACTCCCTCTAGTATTATATCAGGAAACATTTGTTTTTCTTTTTTTTTTTTTTTTTGTTTTCTCTCTCTAGCTCTTTTTTTTCTTTTTAACCGTGTGTTGTATCACAGATTTTAAGGTCTCGAGTCGTTATGCTGTGACTCTGTCTTGAATTCCATGAAATGTTTCCTATCAAACTAGGATACCATATGCCCATGTTGGCCTAAAATTCACAATGCATCATGTACCAGAAATAGAAGCTGGTAAAGATTCTTCAGAGATTGTGTTCACTTGTTCCAAAGACCTGGTTTGTTTATGGAAGGGATGCTTGCAGTACATAAACACTATTTAAGGAGAAATGTCTCCAAAATGTAGAACAGTTGTTCTCTTCTTCTCATCTTAATGGTATTTTTAAGGAAAAAAACATATACAACAGGGTATATTGACTCTCATTTACAAGTAACCACTAGGATCTTGATAGGAAAGAGCAAGCAGTGAATAATTTTTGTAAAACTCACGTTGGATACTTTACTCAATTGCTAGTAAACATTCTGAAATTATTTACAGTGAAATTTAAAAGTAGGTTTCTCCATTTTTATTAACTGTATACTTGTACTGACTCCAATCTGTAGAATTTGATCTGATCTATTCTAATTAATACTTTTTATACCCATGAAATTTTAAAATATTTTCTGTTTCAACACAAATGAGTAGCAATTAAGGCTAAAATGGATAGAACTAAATAGAACAGAAAAGTGCGAAGCAATGTACAGCTTCTCACTGAAGAAAGACTTGCAGGATTGTTGAGGCTGGAAGGCAGCTCTGGAGGTCATCTAGTCCAACCCCACTGCCCAGAGCAAGGTCAGCCAGAGCACTGTGCTCAGCTCCATGTCCTGTCAGTTTGGAGTATCTCTAAGGACACACACTCCACAGCCTCTCAGGACAACCTGCTCCTGTGTTCAACAACCCTCACAGTAACAAAGTTTTTCCATTATGTTCACATGAAATTTCCTGTATTTCAGTTTGTGCCTTTGCCTCTTGTCCTCTCACGGAGCACCACTGAGAAGAGCATGGCTCTGTCTTCTTTCCTTCCCCCATCAGGTACATATTGATAAATCCCCCTCAGCCTTCTCCTTTAGGTTGCACAGTCCCAGCTCTCTAAACCTCTTCTTGTATGACAGATGCCTGAGTCTCTTCATCATCTTTGTGGTGCATCCATGGAAGCACCGACACGTTCAGGTATTTCTTGTACTGGGAGGCCCAGCACTGGAGACGGTGCTCCAGGTGTGGCCTCACCAGGGCTGAGCAGAGGGGAAGATCATCACCTCCCTTGGTTTGCTGGCAGATCTTTGCCTGGAACAGCCAAGAGGGACTTGGCACTTTGAGATGGGTCAGCTTTAAAAAAGCCCAAACAAATATGGAGTAGTTGCTTTGGTGGTTTTTTTTCCTCTTTTTTTCTTTTTCAGGAGCTACCTCCCTAGGTGAGCGCTGGGACTGATCATGGTAGTCCCTTCTTAGTTCCTAAAGCTATCAAAAAGGAAGCCATCAAATATTTTTGCTCAAAGTGGGATTACAGGGCGGAATATGATCAATCATTTAGACACAAACTCTGCCTTATTGTCTTGTTAACTGGGAGTGTTTGGAATGGATTGGATTAGATGAAAATGTCCATTATAAAAAGGCCACTAATTTTCAATATTTACCACACCGTGGTGTCTGGGATACCACAGTTTCTCCCTAAGCTCACAATAGGAAATAACTATGGTAATTGTGTGGTATGGGTTGGCAAATGTTGGTTTTTCTGAATGGAAGTCGTTCTAGAAACAGCACGTAACAAGATCTGCAGCAAGACTGCAGTCCTAAGTGTACTGAAAATAATAAGTGGACATAGTCTGCTTTGGATCCCACCCTAGGAACAGCTTTCTCATGGGGACCACATGAGACTCAAATTATAGTTACTTCAGTTCCTGAACAAGTACGTGAGCTACAGCTGCCCATATGAAATGTTTTCTTGTTGCATTTTTTTCTTTAAATAAAATTAATAGTCCTAAGGGGAATTTTTTTAAAGTACAAGTAACAGGTAAATGTTACCTCACCAATTTTCACCAAGGAGTAGACACCTAATTGACATTTCCTCTCTGAGTCCAGAAGACTCCTATGAAAACTTTAGATCCTCTTTTTTTTTTTTTTAAATCCTTTGAATTACAAGTTATTCTTCCAGTGTAGTTTCCAGATTTGGGAGTGCAAATTTGGGAGGATGTAGGTGATCAAAAGTCAGTGGGACTGAGGCATCTAAGACTCTTAATGGCTTTTGAAATTTTTACCCCTGAGGAGCCTTTCCCCTGCTGATTTTGGCAGCCCTCAGCCAAAATCTACAAATGAGAGTTCCTCCTCTCAGCTGCTGGCTTTCTGAGCCATTTTCTGTATAAATAGAGATCACGTGGGCTTTAATAAGGTCAGGGAATGTTTTTTAAATGTCTGTGATTTTTTTTTTCCTTCAAAACTTAATTTTGCCCATCTGATTTCTGTGGAAGTGGGAACAGATGCCAGAAGCTGAGAACTCCAGCAGCTTTGTGCTCACGCTTGCAGCAGAGCACTTGTGGGATTGGGACCCTCAATTACTATCACATGTAGAGTTACATTCTGGCTCATAGCTGAGATCTGCAAAAGCGGTCTGTTGCTCCTGCCATGTCAAAGTAGGGGTGTTTAAGGAAGTATGGACATAGCTTTCCTCTGGTTTTGTCTGTTCCATGTTTAGGCACCTTCAAACATGACTCTTTATCTCAGAAAGTCAGTCAGTTTCCAGAAAAGTCTTAACTATAGATTTGGATTCACCATTTTAGACAGCAGAGGTTGGGTAGTTTCGCTTAGTGCCAAGAAATAGAAGAGTCAGAGGCATTTCCAGTTTTCTCAATGTCTCTTTCAGCGTGCTTAGTTCTGAGAATATTTTTAGCCAGTTACTTATCAGAAGAAGAGTAGTCTAATTTTGTACATTTTTTACCATTTTATGTTGTGTTTCTAATTTGAAACTAAAATGCAAGAGACTCTTATAATGACTTAACTATGTTCCCTAACAAAAGCTGAGTGCTTTTGGAAGCACACGGTGTTTGGGAAGAAGCAGCGATCTGTGTGTGTGAGCACTGAGGTTTCAAGCAGCCGTTCGGCACTGGAGCTGCTCCGTGGATCTGTTGCAGCAAAGTGCAAGCAGAGAAAGATTAAGGGGCCAGGATCTCAGTTCCCAAACCAGGCTCCCTCTGTCCTGCTTCTGATCACTGATGTGTCTACCTAACCGTTTTTTGTAGGTAATATTATTATTCCAAAATTGGACTTCTTTTTTTAATCTCATTTTTGAATGCTTCATATAAATACTGTTTTAAAATTGCTTGAGTGGTCAGGTTGATTTAGAAAAGTGGGAAGATGTTTATCCAGGAATTTAGTAATTTTTACAGCAGTACTTAAAAAGGACTGATAAAACCTGTTGAGATAGTAACTCCATAATTCTGGCAAAGATGCTAAGAGATGCTGCTGGCAGCTTTTTACTGTGTTAGGTGAGAAACTGTGAAAAGATAACAGGACACAAGTTTAGGCAGACTTTATTTTAAAGACTTGTGAGCACACCTCAACAAAGATAATGCGTTACCTTGAGCCGGGGTACAGGAGGAAGGGAGAAAAATGGTGCTACATGGAGGGAAAACAAAGACAATCAGGGCTTTCTTCTTGAGCAGCTGCAGCCAGTTCCACTAATGGAAGTGCAAGAGCAGAAACTGGCAGCACAAGGTATGTGTTCGTTTTTACAGATGGCAGTGCAGACAAGTTGGTAATTGAGAAGGAAGTGGTGTACGTGAGCTGTTTGACGGGGGACAGCCCATTACAGTACTTTCCTGTGTAATTGACTCGGTGAGTTATTGGAGGCAGGATTTCTATTCCTCTTGAATAGGTTTCAGTTGCTGTAAAGTGACATCATTCTTGTGCGGGAAATGCAGGTTTCCAGGTTGCTTTTTTCCCTTTTGCTATTGGTGTTAATAAAACCTTAAAAATAAATGTTTGGGTGGCTTCCATGGAAGTCTCTATCATACTGCTGGTAATCTGTGGCAAAATAGACCAGAAGCAAGCTCATACCCCATAGTGTGCTAACTGCTGTTTAAGGCACTGGAAGAGATTTAATGATGATCACTTTGTGTGAGTTGAAGGCTTAAGACCATAAAAATACGTTATATCTAGTAAAAGACAGTTGAAGGCAACTGCCTTCTAAAAAATCATACTTTGTGAAGAATGATTAAATAAATATTTAAATGTTTTTAAACCAGAATAATATATAGTTTTACCAGAAAATATCTTTTGGTCTTCGTTACAAATGCCTCATACAGTTAAAATGTGGTATAAATACATAAATGATAATACACATAAATAAATATATATGTATTTATTGAATGTGTGTGTATATATTTGGCCCAACAGAAGATCACATCCATTTTTAACACATAGTGTTTAAACATTAATTGCCACTAACTGTGACAAGGAAGCCTAACCAGCAGAAAAATTTTTTTTCATATTTGTGCCTCTGCAGATCTTGAGGGGGAAACTATGAAATTACCTCCCATACCTGTTTGGACTGCAAGGAAATACAGTTTGAACTACATAATTTCCACTGATAAGTGCTTGAGGCAATGAAAATTGATAAATCATTGTAAAGTGTACTATGATTATTCAAGGGATCCCGTAGTTGCATATGGCCTTTAACAGATAATGGGAGCGATGGCAAATTCCTGCCTTTGGACCTCAGGCTCTGGCGCAAGGTGGTCTCCAAAGCCAGGTCCCTTCCAGCACAGTGGCAAAGGTTGGGTCAGCTGTAGCTTGAGGGAGGATGTAAAGGTGAGGAGGTGAAGAGTTCCAACAAGTGATTTAATGGCCTCTTTTCATAGCTGCGTTTTTCTTAATTTAATAATGTATTTTGATAAGCCGTTGCTTTACTTTGGCAGAAATCACAACATCCTAAACTAGTATCTTACTAAATCATTCTTGCACAGTAAGACATAAAAAGATTGTAGTTTGCTGCCTATTTTTTGGGGTGGAGTGGGTTTTTTTTTTGAGTAGTGAATGCCGTGTCTTTAAGGTAGCTTTACAAAATACAGGGAAATGCTTCAAATGCTGGGACAAAATCTACTCATCTTCATTTTTGCTGCTGATAAAAAAGTAATTGCAGTTTACATGCACATTAAAATATTTACTCTCCCTAAGGGATCGGGGTAGGATTCTGAAAGGCTGCGCTAGCAGTAATGTTTCATTTACTGTCTGGGTTTTTTTATCTCTCTAAAACCCCCCTGATTCCTCTCATTAAAAGTTTATAATACAGCATATATCATAAAGAAATGTTGTCACGATACAGCATTAAAAATTCCAGTAAACTTTTTATATGAATTAAGTCTGTAATTTTGACTTTCCTCTTGGCATTTTTACTTTCTTTCTAACTTGTTTTTCCTAATCTCTCTCTTATGCATTTTTCAAATACAGCTCTTTAGTGCAATTGTTCTTGAAAATGTCTTAGATGAACAGTTTGGATTTGGCACATTAAATTGACTTAAAGAGGCATCTGCTAACTAATAGTTAAGGTTGAAAACAACTTCTATTTTCAAACTCTGCTTTTTGTGTTTCTCTTTTTCTGACAACTTATGCTTTAGGGACAGAAATTTGCTGTGCCTGGTCTATTCCTGAAAGCCGTCCAGGTTATAAAGGAAGAAACCCAGCGATTTTCTTTTAAATTTAGACATAGTTATAGCAAAGGAAACTAAATTTTTAAAATGTGAAACTTTACAGAGACATAGCTGTGTCTGTTTTCATAGCTGAGAGATTTGATTAAACTGATAGAGAGAGGTCTGAGTGCCTCGGCAGCCAAAAGAAATGAGGGCTGAAAGATGCCTTTGCCATCTTAAACAGGAGCAAGTAGCACTTACTCCAACACCCAGATGCTCTCCGTCCATGTTTTAAACTTCAATTAATCTGAGCCTCACCAAAATTCAAGATAGTCAATATTATATTAGGAGAACAAAACGGGAATGACCTAGCAGGTGTGAAACAAGAAACTCTTTCATACTCACGGCAGTGCAAACACAGCAAAGACAGATGCAACTGCGAGTGCATTACACTGTTTTTCTGAGCCCGGTGGTAGCAGCCCAACGATTAAAGATGTGAAACCGGCTGCTTACAGTTGTTTCTCTCCGCAGTAAGTCACCTGGCTCATTCTGAACCGAGTGTGCAGGTTTCTTGGAGCTCCCATTTTGGACCTCCCGTGTTGCCAGAGAGCATCCAGAGACAGCGTTTTGCCTTTTTTGTTTCGGTGAGGCATATGTAGCTGTATTGCCCGTCTTCATCGTTGGAAATATGTCAGGCATATGCTTATTCTTGGGAAACATTTATGATTTCTCTGCACCTCCTGTTATGGAGCCATGATTACAATGTGCTCTGTTTCTGGCATGGTAGGAGAGGCCAGAGATGGTAAAAAAATCCACTCAGGCTTCATCATATCGTAGTTTTGTGATGGGAAAGCGAAAGTAATCAGCAGCAAGATAAGTTTTGTTGTGTCCAAAACCAAGAGGGTGATGCAAGAAAAATGCTTGGCTGCTGCTTTTGAAGCCTATTTGAGTTTCTAAAAGCATCTTCTGGCAGAAATTTTGAAAACAGGATGAATTTGGCACTAGCAGAGTGTCAGGCACCGTTGCTTAGTCTAGCAAGCTAAAAAGTCACAGTTCCTGAGCAGTCTTTTTGGCTGTGCTTTACAGTATAGATTTTGCTACATGAAGTTCTGTTGAAATAAAAACTGAAACTTCAGTACATTTTAAAATACTTCTTGTATAATATAGAGTGTAATGATGCTTCTACATGGCTACAAAGTTTGAAATAAAGTGAGCTGTACAGTCAATCTTTTAAAATCTAAAGCAGATTTTATGAAGAAGAAGGGCCTGATCCTGGCAAGACGCCTGAGGGAATTACTTGTTATGGTGTTCTCTGCTGGTTTATTGTTTAGCAGAAAGCACTCCTAATAATTGCCTTGTTTCAATGAGGTATTGGTAACTAGTGAAAATCATGTAAGGAGTTAAAAAAAAAATTGGGCATTCGGGCTTGAAGCTGTGTATACCAAGTTTCAGACTTGTTCAATTTGAAATGGTCAAGATATGAAACCATAAAAAATGTGAGTAAATACTCTGCATATCGAGGGTTGTTATGCAATTACATGCTTTCAGCATGGTTCTTACGGAGGCAAAACAGTTAGTAGAGAGTTCTGCAAGACCTATTCAGTGAATAATTACAAAATTCCATAACTTAGCTACATAAAAATAATAACCCACTTGTTACTTTGCTACTACTAAAATACTAAAATGCGTGCATACTTTTTTTCCCCAGAGCAAAGCCACTCTGACTGTAGATTTGTTAGAAAGTTATCTGAAAAACTGCCCCCGCCCCCTGATTTTGGCCATTCTCCAAATTATAAACAGCTGAACTGATTTAAGTAAAGTTTTCAGTATCAAAAAAAAAAGAAAAAAAGAGAAAAAAAGGAAAAAAAAAAGAAATGTGCGCCAAGTTTCAGCCTAATGTGATTTGAGACAACTGCGATATTAAATGCCCAGACCTCGGAACTGGAATGGAAATAGAGACAGGCTCTTTGCAGCACTGGCCTCTTCAGGATCTGGGGTTGTAATGTAGTGGCTATAAGGCACCAGATGATTAGAGCTTGACTTAGTAGATACATATTTTAGTTATTTAAACCCTTTGGCTTATTTTACCAAGGATGTAGAGGAAATTTGCAGTGATAACTCCAGCTAGTGCTAGGGCATTGATCACAGACTGAACATTTTTTTCTGTGGCTCAAACCCTCCCTTGACTGGTCGCGTTGACTTAATGTTACCGGGCTGATTTAAGAAATTAACTGTGGTAAGTAAGCTCACATTAGGAAAAGGGCAAAAGCTTCCCTAACATATTCCTTGAAAATGCTGGCTAGGGTAGAGCTTAACAGAACACTTGAGTGCATGGCTGCGTTTTATGGGGGCTGTGGGCCATAGCTGTTGCGCAGGCTTTGCTGGATTTGAGCTCAAGTGCCTGTTTCTTTGCGAGACTACTCAGAAAAGCAGCAATATTGGCCGGTGTTATTGACTAGTACAAAAGCTGCGTATGCAAAACCAGACTTATGCAGAAGTATAATCACTAATAGTAGAAGTATGACTGCTGATTAACATCAAGCAACAAAAATTTGTTTAAGATAAGAGGATTACAGGCTTCTAAAAAAGCCCTCCATTTTTTCTTGCAGACATAATCAAAATTTCTGAGGTGTATTTTTAACAAGCAGGTCCATTCTGTGCTTAGTGGCTTCTGGGAGTCAAGAGTATTCAGCCCAATTCTGCCCCAGTCCAGTTTCATGGCAGGAAATACCTTCTAAAGCTGTATGTCCCCACTATAAATATCTATAACCAAAATGCTCAACAAAGTAACAGCGTCTAAGTTTTTACAGAGGTGGTTTGATTTTTCATTTATTAGTATATGTAAGCTATTGTTGAAATATTTTGGTATTGAAATAATCAATGTTGATTGTCCTGTAAGGTCCTTAAATAATATGGAAATAAGAGAAGGTAAAAAAGAGATAAAATGCAGCACATAGAACAGCACAAAAGTCAAATTTACATGCTTTGCATTAAATTTAGGGAAGGGTGTTTAGCTGGACTACATTGACAATTTAAATAGATAAATAGTTTGTAAGTAGTAAATAAGCAGACTTCTAGGATTTTGATACATATAGCTATTACTATGTATTTTGTAGATTGCTGTCACCTATAGTCATTGTAATATTTCATTGCAACTAATGTCCGTTTTAAATCATATCTTTCTTTTTAAAAATAGAGGGAAAATGAGTTGCTTTTGACAGTGTTTTAAAGACATACTCTTGCCATAGCATTCAATTAAGATTTCAGTGTAATTATGCCTTCTGTCCCTGTTCAGGTGTACAGAAACTCAGCATATAAACTAGACCACTCTCTCCATGTTTTAATAGTCTGTCATTACTTTGTAGAGGGTATTTCCCAATTTCAAGGAACACAAACAGAAATGAAAGGGTGGAAAGACTGACTCAGATTAAGACTCCACTTGGTTAATACACCACACCAAGAAACCATAGACCAGCAGACAAGAAGTAGGAATGGAAAGGAACAGTTCTGCAGTTATAGCTGAATCCTGGCCATATACAGTCATTTCCGCTTGGAAATTTCTCACCCTCCAAGTGGACCAAGTTGGGATTAGTCTAGTGAGGCTTTTATTGTACTCTTACGGAAAATATTCCAGCAGCCAGGTGAAGCTGGGCAAGGATATCCAGCCACAAAAACAATTGGGACCTTCAACGTACTTGTAGACGAGTGCACCTTTCCACGACGAGTTGCATCTCATATGCACAGCTAGTTAGATATTTGTTGAAGGACATCAACTGCCATTTAGTTCTTCCCTTTGCCAAATTGAGAAAAATGTCATATATTACTGCTTCTGATTTAAGAGACAAAGTAGGGGATGATGTAAGGGGGTGAGAGAGAGATTATCCTGATGACAATCTTGATTTTATTGTATCACTTTAAAGTAGCACAACCTGCTGTACAAATGAAATTGTGTTCTTGGTTTAAAAGGGCAATTGTTAGCCTGACTTTGTGCTCACTAAAAACATTTCCCCAATCTTGTTAAATTATTGCACTCATTTCAGATTTTATGGCTGTGCAGCTTACCAGCCCTCGTTTCTTTACGTTTCATTCATTTTCCTTGTATTGATGATTAATGGAGGATGTCGAATGTTAGAGTGAGCAGGCATCAGCAAATGCAAGATCATAATTAGTTTAGCTGACGAGGGCCTCTGATAGCACTTGCATCTGGATGGAAAAATTACCCTATAGGGAACTGGCTGCTCACCAGGTCTTTTTAGTGATACATTGTGAAACACCCGATGAATCAAATGCCCTTTCAATGCCAAGAAAGTGTTCCAGTCTTGAAGCCAAAATTATGTCTGCAGAAAGCTTTCCATTTGAAATGTATCAGAGTACAATTATAACCATTGTACTTTTTTGGCATGAGCACCAGTCTTCTACAGTATAAACTAAAGTTAAATAAATTACTTAAATTTTATGAAACTCTGAAATTTTTACTTATAGTGTTAGTAATTTTTAATTTATAATAAAATTATTTTTCACCCAGACTGTTTTTTCCTGTACTTACTCATTCTTATCTTAGATGCTGAAGGTTTCATATGGATTTTCTTTCTTTGCAAAAAGGGAACAGAGTTGAAATTCAGATTTTCTTTTCAGCAAAAGAATTCAATTTCCTGCTTATTAATATTTGTGCCCGCAAACACAGCCTGACTTTTGTTTAAATGAGAAGTTTAATGAAATCATTATTACACAGAAAAAATTTAACGAGCAATACTCATAAACATGATGACTTTTAAATATTCCTGGATCGTTATGAAAGCTGATGCATGAACAGCTCAGTCTGGTTAAAAATCAATTTGTATTTAGGAAAGTTGTACTGTACCCTTCTTTGGCTGACTAAAATAAAATAAATAAATCTATCCGTCGACGAGACAGTGTTTTCTGGGGTTTTGAATGAAGCTCTGAAGAGGTCTCATTAAAGAATACTGTACTTTTATTTGTTCATAGTGGGCTAAGAGAACTATATGGTATCTTATACTGATTTCAGGTGTAAGTGGGAAAGAGTGGAACTGAATATCATGTATTAAATTAATAATGTATATTCTCTGTTAAAGGAATTTAGTGTGATGCAGGTACAGACTATAATTAATTGAAGTGATGGTGTTTCAGAATTCTTGTTACCAATCAGACTTTTAAATCAAGCAAGCTAAAAAGAAATGATCTGTTGTGAAACCAGGAGTTTACAGAATGTTCTATCAGCTTCCAAAGGTTTTTTTCAGAATTTGCTGTTTAGAAACCATCATTAAATGCACAAAACCTGAAGTTCAAAAAGTTAAAGCTGTTATTCTGAAAAGGCTTTGGTGTTTCACACACCTCATCCATCACTCTAGGGTTAATTATAATGAAAATCAGTGGTGCCTATTAAGCACAATTGAACCTGACCTCATTATGGGCAGCGTGGTTTTATACTGTCATTGTTGCCAGTCTAGAGACAAAACTCCTGTGTTGATTTGTCCTAACTCTGCAGCTCATGTGACTCACCTCTGACCTGGTTTTTTTCCCTTTTTCTTCCCTATTTCAGAGACGTAGAGGCTCGGGTGTTTTTTGTGCCAATTGCCTGACCACAAAGACCTCTCTCTGGAGAAAGAATGCAAATGGTGGATATGTATGCAACGCGTGTGGCCTCTACCAGAAGCTTCACTCGGTAGGAAGAACTTACCGGTTTGTTCAGTAGAAAAAAGGGTTATACAGCTAAGCTGGGCAGCTGTGGTCTTGTCTGGTTGTGTGATTAGTACCACTCCCTGGCCTGCAGTTAATTTCCTAACAGGGTTTTGCAGAATGGTCACTTTGGGATCAGATGTGATTCATTATGAAACGGGCTGGGATGCTGTGGCTAGATGGGTTTGAGATCACCAGTGATGCATTTCATTATTTTGATACAAAATAAGGGGAAAATTATTTCTTTTCTGGGAATTCCATTTAAAGTCATATAATATGTTGTGATGAAAGCTCTCTAAATTCAAGAGTTCTCATGTTCATAATGAAAACCAAAATTCTTAAAGTTAGACATCTATATCCACATCAAAAATATCTCTTGATATGGTTTTTGTGTTCTTTCACGTATCTTACCCCCTTTATTCTTGAGAGTAAATTTCCTGGAGATGTGGGGTGGAGGGTTTTTGTGTTCTTTTTTCTACAGTTGTCTGATGGAGCATACTGAAATAGCACAAGGAAGCTATTCACTTGATGGCACTCATCACTCGGTGAGGGAAAGATTCACCACCCCTCAGGATCAGGCAGGGAATAAGTAATAATCATGATCTGTCTATATTGCTTTTCATCTTATTGACACTTGACTTGATCCTGAAAGATGTTGAATGGTCTGGTCGGGGTCCAGGAAAGCCATGCTTAAGTGTTTCCTTGGATAGGTGCCAAAATGCTTGGAATCTTTTAGGTTAGGACCCACTAGTTAAATATTATCCCCGCTCTCTTTAATAGAAGCACATGGGGGAGTCAGGTGACCAAGTCTTGACTCTAATTAATTAATTTTTACAACATTCCCATGAAATTAAAAAGTGTTACTATTTTTCAGAAATAGAAACCGAGGCAGCTTTTGGGAGTTTGCCAAGGCAACACAGCAGTCCAGGCTTAGAGCCTAAATCAGAAATCTATGTGGTGGCTGAGAGTGCACATTTTTTAAAACTTTTTTCAGAAATTAAATTTGCGGCATAAGCTTCTAAATGGTCTTGTGTACAGCCCATACAATAATCTTGTTTATCCAAGAGCCTGTCGAACCAGCCTACTTAATAAAAGAGAAAAATATTCCAATTTTCAAATGTAGCACGACTATTTATCTGAAAGGTTGAGTGTCCGCCGTGTGCTGTCGTTCTGAGGTCAGTAACTGCTGTTAAACTCCAGGACAGCCCAGTCAGTCAAAAAACATCTAAGCAGGAGAAGATGGACTAATGTACAGCCTCTGGCCCGGATCTTGGCTCTGTCTTCCTGCAAGTATCATCTTCCTGGAGACCTCTCAAAGTTCTAGATATAATATCTAATTTAAGGAAATTGGTCAGTGATGAGCATCCACAAAGATTTTAACAAGTACAGGGTTTTAATTTTTTTTAAAAAATTTGACATTTGAGTCTGTTATTTGTAGAACTTCCATTTACAGCCTCCATTTTCCCTTTTTTTTTTTAATATACTTTTCTGAAATATACTGTTGCACCTTACCATGATTGTTAGCATACTTTATTGAATAGATTAAAGCTACAAGAATCACTTTTATATTCAAACACATAGCTCAGATCATTCTTATGAACCAGTGTGCTTTCCGTCATAATTAAGAATACAATGTCGAAGTTTGTTTTATCCATATCGAAAGCAAGAAGCTGACACTGTCTCTTAGCTCCACTGTTTAAGCACAGCAATAAGCTGTCATTCTGTGGACATTTGACATTAATATCTTCAATTGAAGTTTGACCAAACAATCACAGAGAATTTAATTAAGCCTTACTCTGTTGTGGTACGATAGCAACTTCATTGTAAGTAGGAGTCTGAAATAATCAGACAAATCTCTCCTTTGGGACACCTTTTGAGACAGTCCATGCAGAGGGACACTCCTTGGGCTGACACCAGAAAGATGATAGTTTCTTTTATCTGTCTGCCTGTCTGTTTGTGAAAAGTTGCACAAGTATTTGTCATATATGTTTCTGAATTAAGGGGCCTAGGATGATGCAGTTATCAGATAAATGTCCAAAGCTATAAAAATTCAAGGGAATACAATTCCCTTCTAAAAGATACCCTGTTCGGCTAAATTATGCTACACTGCTGAGTAAAATTCACCTATAGCAACTTTACACTTTTCTTAGCTCCCTTTTGATTGGATTATTACTGTCTAGAACTACTATCCTCATTAACTCAAGCCTAAGGTCCCTTTTTTCCTTGTATTTAATAAGAAGAAAAGTCTATGATCTGTCAGATACTACTAGGTTGTAGTGATTGACAAATGTTAACATGGTAGTGATTTCTGCTATCAGTCACATTTCTGTTTCTGTGATACCCCTGAATAATTTTTC
Source organism: Pseudotriccus pelzelni (assembly GCA_035584735.1). NCBI lineage: Eukaryota > Metazoa > Chordata > Aves > Passeriformes > Tyrannidae > Pseudotriccus > Pseudotriccus pelzelni. Next base: position 135,872,296 of record JAWMRA010000078.1, on the reverse strand, counting down.
AATATGTTTTAAAAAATAGTATGTCTGTCTAGGGGTAATTTACATTAGACTTCCCACATTTTTCACATTTCTCTCCTTTAATCCAAACAACTATGTTAAGAAGTGTGTAATAATAATCCAAGAGTCTATTATTAAAATAGTTTTAGTGAAAAAAATGCAGCTCACTGTAAATATATACACAGTTATTCACATTTGGTTTCTCCACAGAGTCATGAATTTGACCATTATCATTGTGGTGCTGTTCCTCATTTTTGTAATAGTTCTAACTTGGTCATGGAATGCTAGATTTTGTTCCTTAGTGATTCCTTGGCCACATCCTTGGACTGCTTCAGTGTCCAGTGGAGAGGTCACTCCAAGTTCCCTTGGCATCTAGGAAGTCTAATCACAATAATTTAATGAACTGTTTGTTGTATTTTGAGATTTTTTTTTTAAATTTACTCATGTATTTGGAGGGAGATTGCTAGTTGATGCGGAGATGGCAAAAAATATTTGTGATCATCCTCAATATATTATGTACAACATGTAATTAAGGACCTGACATAGGCCATTTTAAAAGTAAAGTTTTGTCAGTGTGTCCACTATATTCTAAATGTAATGCCCCACTGAAAAGCAAGAAGTGAGCTGAAACTTTTCTGTCTGCTGTGGTCGCAACTAAATACAGAATATTTTTGTCTGCACTTTACTTCGATGAATAAGGAAAATTAATAGCTTTCACCACGTAATAGTGCATTTTAATCACCTAAGGACTAGTTGAATCAGATCAATACAGTCATTTGCATGCTGAAGAATTTGAAAGCTGGACCTACAGCCTTTAACCCCTCGTGCCATGTAACTTTGAAGAGCCAGAGCTGCAAATAATTGTGTGAGGGTCCCTAATCAAAGGTAGGAAGATGTTTGTTTTAACTACTTTGATAATCAGACTTCATACCTGTAGCATGAAGTATTTCCAAAATACTGAAGGGTTATAATGGAGGCCATATGAAAATGGTCTGTAATATAAAAATAAAAGCTTAATAAGAGTAACAACAATATTATAACATCTCACACAGCATCTCAGTATGACTGTGTTACAATTGTCATGAAAAGGTGAGGAAATTACACTGAGGTTGTAATAAAGAGTATATGCCTATGCATATTAATTGGCTATTGATTCTGCAAATTACATCTTTATCTGAATAGAATTTACATGAAAAATATTGTGACTTTTTCTAGCATCATTTTATCTCACCTTTGATCTGCATGAGCAGGCTGGTTGAGGTGCTGTTTTTCTGTCAAGTTTAAATTTCTCTTATTAAAAATCTAAATAAAAGTGTGTATTACTTCTGAGTCAGTGTTTTAACAAAATTACACTCTTAAAAAATAGCTGCACTGTCTAAAATGTAGTTAACCATTAAGAATAAGGCAACTGCATGGAAATAAATAGGTGAAAGAGGAGAGGAAGATGGCAAGTCAAGAAAGAAACTAGATCTCTACAAATAATAGAGTGAGTGCTCTTCCAGATCTGAATGTTTTTATACTAGTTTGAAGTTATGAATATATAAAAATTTAGTTACATTCAAGGTACAAATTACTTTGGATGTTGACTGTAAGCCAAAATTAAATCTGCTTTTTAAAACTATTTTAAAATTTCTGAATAAGCATACAAGTGGAATACAGTGAGAGGCACCTTTCTGGCCTCCAACAAAAATAGGATTATATGTGCATTTGAATAAGACAAATGTCAACTGCCAGCACACCGAACTGAATGTCTTTTAGGTAGTTTTTGTTGCTCTAACATCTGCCCAGTTGCTCTAACATCTGCCACATACTGGCAGTACAGTACCATTTTTTACTCACATACCATTGTTCTCCTGTTAAAGTGGCCTTTCCTTGTCCTTCCTTGTACTGTTTTTCGTTCTTCACACAAAAGTATTTCCAAGTCTTTTCTAAAGAAGCTACCTAACATGAGCTGGTGTGAGGTAGTAGCAAATGGAAACAGAAGTCCTCACTCAATTCTTGCCTCTGCCTCTTTTGAGATGCTTATTTCTTTACAGATCCCTTTTTCCCTGCCTTCAGGGAATGCCTGCTCTCGCTCATGACTTACTAGCACAACATCAGTAACACTTAGAAGGAACTACAGTAGGGATGAAGGAGGGGGAGTTGGTGCCAAAGTACAGGTAGACCTTTTGGTGCATAGGAGAAGTTTTCCTGGGCTTTCTTCTCCATCTTTCTTAGTCCCTTTCCAGCCACCATCATCCCTCTCACCACCACAGTGGACCTGCAGCCTGTTTGCTAGGTGACAGCAATGGTGGTCAGCAAGCCCTGTGTTTGCTTGCATTTTCTATCCATGTCAAAGCAGAGTGAGTATCAAGGTAAGTGTTGCTCAGTTCTTGTCGCAGTGGGATCTGCGCAAACCCCTGCCCGATACCAGCTTTGGTGGCATGGTGCACTGAATAAACACTAATGCACAGGGCTTTGCATCTCCCATCTCATCCCCAGCTCTCAGCATCCACTTTCAACGTATCTCCCCCAGAATTTTTTAGGAATAAGAGGTTTGACAGCTTGGATACTTCTTGCCTTTTTTCAGTAAACAGGTATAGTATGTCTATGACAGTTGACTTAGGTTGATAAAACAAGCCATTTCCTAGTTTACTTTCAGCATGAGAGATCATGGACCAGCATTTGGCTTGAAATTTGGTCATTCCTATGAGACTCTTGTTATAGCTCTTCAGAAAAGAAAAGATAAATTTGCATGAGCGTAATCTCGCAGATTTGTTTAATGTGTCTTTCTTTTTTCCTTTTGTTCATTATGTGTGTGTTCCATGCAGACTCCCAGGCCTTTAAACATCATTAAACAGAACAATGGTGAGCAGATCATTAGGAGACGAACAAGAAAGCGCCTTAACCCGGAGGCACTTCAGGCTGAGCAGCTAAACAAACAGCAGAGGGGTAGCAATGAGGAGCAAGTCAATGGAAGCCCCTTAGAGAGGAGGTCAGAGGATCATTTACCTGAAGGTCATCAGAGAGAAATTCAGCTTCCCAGCCTCAGTAAATATGAGGCCCCAGGTTCATTGACTAAAAGCCATTCTGCTCAGCAGCCAATATTGGTCAGCCAAACTCTGGATATTCACAAAAGGATGCAACCTTTGCACATTCAGATAAAAAGTCCTCAGGAAAGTACTGGAGACCCAGGAAACAGTTCATCGATATCAGAAGGGAAAGGAAGCTCAGAGAGAGGCAGCCCGATAGAAAAGTACATGAGACCTGCGAAACACCCAAACTACTCACCACCTGGAAGCCCTATTGAAAAATACCAGTACCCACTTTTTGGACTTCCGTTTGTACACAATGACTTTCAGAGTGAAGCTGACTGGCTGAGATTCTGGAGTAAATATAAGCTGTCTGTTCCTGGGAATCCACACTACTTGAGTCATGTGCCTGGCCTACCAAATCCTTGCCAAAACTATGTGCCTTATCCCACCTTTAATCTGCCTCCTCATTTTTCAGCTGTCGGATCAGACAATGACATTCCTCTAGATTTGGCGATAAAGCATTCCAGACCTGGGCCAACTGCAAATGGTGCCTCCAAGGAAAAGAGTAAGGCACCACCAAATGTAAAAAATGAAGGTCCCTTGAATGTAGTAAAAACAGAGAAAGTTGATAGAAGTACTCAAGATGAACTTTCTACCAAGTGTGTGCACTGTGGCATTGTCTTTCTGGATGAAGTGATGTATGCTTTGCATATGAGTTGCCATGGTGACAGTGGACCTTTCCAGTGCAGCATATGCCAGCATCTTTGCACGGACAAGTATGACTTCACAACTCACATCCAGAGGGGCCTACACAGGAACAATGCACAAGCTGAAAAGAATGGAAAACCTAAAGAGTAAACCTTAGCACTTAGCACAATTAAACAGAAATAGGTTTCCTTGATGGGAATTCAATAGCTTGTAATGTCTTGTGAAGACCTATAAAGCACTTCATATAGAGAGCATGCCTTATCCAATATTAAATCCCTTGTTATTTTCTTTTTTTTTTTCATTTTTTCTTTATTTTTTCCTTTTTTTTTCCTTTATTTTGTTCTTTTTTTTTTTTTCCTTTTTATTGAGTGGGTTACCGAGAAAAAAGAACAGTTGGATGGTGGCCAGAAGGGGAGGAAGATAATCCTATGGGACACGGCCCACCAAAGCTAGCCAGAATGCAGTGAAACATGGCGAATAATCTTGAGGAAATTTTACCGGACAATTAATTGCTGTTGTGTAAGAGACATAACTGGCAAGAGTGCAAAGATGTGTATATGTATATACTGCTGCAGGGGTATAGTGAACATATGCACACTGTATATAAGAACTAGACATGTTAAATATACAGATGTTAAAAGGTCATTTTCTTTAATTTGGGCGTATTTCTGCCCTACAACATGCCTTAGGGTCACCTTGTCCTCAGAGCTTTGGCAGCAATGTCATCTAGGTGTTTCTCAGAGTCAGCTGATTTTTAGCTACCATTTTATCACTACATTCTTTCTGGCACACTTTAGTCTAGGAAAACCATTTTGTGTAAGTGAAGTCTCTAATACAGAAGCCACACTCCGGGTTTAATTTGCATAGAACAAGGTAACCTGCTGTATTTTATTTTAATATATTTTTAATATATTACATTTCTAAACCTTAAAGTCTAAGGTTACTTCTCCACAGGCTTAACATTGCTATACATACCAGTCAATCCCTTCAGTAGACTTATACCAGCTTTGCTAAGTAGCATTAAATGTCCTCATAGTACTTTTTAATACTTAAAGCTTTTTAAAAACTATCCATGAAGGGAAAGCTCCTCAGCATAACTGCTCAGGGAAATAGGGCTAAATAACTAAATATTAAATAATTGGTTAAAGGTGCTGTTAGACGAGCCTCCATGCTTGCTACAAGGGTATACAAGAACTGACTTTAATCATTTTCATTATAGTGTCCCAACCAGTAGTTTATTATTTTGCCACAGGGATGTAGAAGATATTACAAGCTACTGGATGCACTGTCAGATTAACTTATTTCATTAAAGAAGTTGGGAGAACAAATAGAAAAAAACCTTATTTTTCTAGTAAATATTAATGTATTACATTTCAAATAATGGTGCCTGACATATTGAATAATTATTTTCTACAGTGTACGTATGCAACAAAGATATTCCATCATGCATTAGAGTCAGTTCTGGCTCTGCCTCGCTGTTTACATTTGCAAATGTAGCAAACAAGGTAATGAAGCAACTATTTCTATTGCAGTAGGTATCTTTTTTTCTGTGTGTGTGCATTAAAGTTGTAAACGATAACATGAAATGAATGAAATTTGTTGATATTAATGGTATGAAAAAAACAAGAAGGAAATGAAAATATTTTTATGCCTACTTAGGAAAAAAAAGGGTAGCACTATTCATTCCAAGTACTTTTGTATTCTTAAGCTCTTAACTCACATTGTTATGCTTAAAATGATAAACATATATCCTCTTTTTATTGCTTTGTCTGTGTTTCAGAAGAAACATTTCAGAAATTATTTTGATAAGTGCTGTTTGACGATGCAGCACTGATATTTTATTGCATTCTGTAGTAGCATTGCACTCCATTTTTACAATATTACGCAGTTGCTTTTTGTTTTGTTTGGGTTTGTTTCTTTTTCGCAGTGCAGGGTCTTAGTTCCTTATGGTCGGATGGCAGGTGTAGCTCAACTGGTTCATGAATGTTGCAGCGAATGAAGTTTAAAATGTCTTTCTGATATTATGTTGTCTTTTATTTCTCCATTCATGCATTTTATTTTTTAAAATGTTCTATAAAAATATCTCTGGACTAAGTCCTCACTTGAGATTATATGTAAAGGGTCCTATTCTGATCTCACTTACATGCCGTCTTTCTCAGATTTTCATGTAATTGAAACTAAAGCATCATAAAAAAAAAAAAAAAGTTCTTGTATTTAACTTACCTGAATCTCACCACTCTCCCTTCTAGAATTTGGTGCACTTATAAGATACTTAACCAGATTAAACAGGGAGGTGGAAGATGAAAGGCGAGGTGATAGGAAATGTCTTATAGGGGTTGGCAAAAGGAAAACCAGGGGGGAACTGGCCTAAATATTCAGCACTTTGATAGTCTTTTGAGAAATAATGTGCCTAAAGCAGCCGGCAACAAACATCACCAAGCATGAGAAGCACTTACACAGTTGATCACCAAAGGTCTTGCTGACCTTGGCAGTATTTAGGTGTTATATTTTCACAGAGGTGAAACATTATTGCACAGTTTCTCTGATTTGTTAGGCACAGACAGGCTGTTGTTCAGCATTAGGCTGCATTCCTTCCTGCTCCAACCATTGCTTCTTTCTGGTGAGCAGCATATGGAAAGTCCCACTCAATCTGTTCACAGTTGAGTTCTGTAACCCTTCAATAGTATTCTAGGTTAGCAAAGGATATTGGGCCACATTCTTCTTCTTCTATTTTTTAGATGAATCTCCAGCTTGATACCAGTGCCAGACGAAGTCTGGTTATGTTTTTACTATTGTTCTCCAATAATAAGTTCTGACTTGGTTTTTGTGGATTTATTTTTGTTGGGTATTTTTTGTTTCTTTTTTTTTCTGTGGGGACTGAAATAGATTGCCCTCGTTTCGTTACGTCAGGGTCCAGTGTGTGTCCTTTTCAGCTTTTCCGAGATGTTAGACTCGCTAAGCAGTGATTTTTATCGGCTTCAGAGGTAGCTGCCTGCCGGTTTTCAGTTGTTACTGGTTTGATTTACTTCATCTAAGACCTACCAGTTCCTCTGGCTTCTTTATTGATAGAAGCTGCATCTTCATGGCAAAGTATTTTAGGGGGACATGTGCATTGAAAGACTTGAGCACTACCCTGTACTTCATAACACTTCTTGCTGAACCCAGAAGCAGAGGCCAATAACAGGAAATACACATATCAGGGTTTGGGGTTGAGGAGAAATGAAATCTTATGAGTGCAAAGAACAAGACAGGTTTTTGAATGTTACTATTGCATACCTAGATGATGCAAATAAAAACTGAAAAAAGTTCATTGTTCTTGCCATGACATATTGAGATGTTCTAAGATTTCTGCTTTGTAAGAAAAATGGGATTTTGCCATAGCCTGTTCTCTTTGATTGGGGTGGGGGGAGCACAGTTTTGTTTCTTAACAAAAGAGGGGTGACTCCATCGCTCTTCCAGACCCCCTCACGATGGATGCTAATAAAAACAAAAATAAATCCTGGCATAGGAAACAAATAATCTTATTTAATAATTTTCAGATTGAAACCAGTGTTAGCACACAGAAATAATTGCTGCACCCACTGCATTTTAATCAACTTACAGCACTAAAATTTGAACTTTCAAAGAATCAGTCTTTGTTCTCCATTTGTTAGTGTCTTCAAGCTGATGTACTTCTCTTACTAAGGAATGGTAGTTTAAGATCTTAAAACATACCTCAAATTGGACCACAAAATGGGTGATGTTTCAAAACTAGAGGATTTGTGGTGGCTGTCACTAATCAGGCTGCAGAACAGGCACAATGTTTCCATTAACCCTTTCTGTAGGTGGAACCATCATGTGGCATCTTCTGCAAATTGGACTGTCTCTAAGCTATCATTTCATGGCTGCTGCCCCCTCAATTAATGCTGGGGGAGATGAATATGTTCCAGAGCACAATTTGTGTTCAGGTGCTAAACTTTTCAAAAGAAGTTTTGCACCTAATTGTCACTGATGAAACTCCTCCCTTAATTTATGGACCTTCCAGAAAGAAGGAGGGACACTGGATGCTCATATCTTGTTTTGCCTATAAAAGGTACTGTTGCACATTGTGACAGTTTTAAAGAGAGAGAAAATAGAGACATCTCAAAAGGTTGAGGCACGCTGTGAGCAAGAGATTATTTTTGCAGTTAGAGGGGCAGCAGGACAAGTAACTGATGCTAATGGCATACGGTGCCGAAACAGTGGTTGTGCAATGGGAAGAATTGATTTGGCAACCACGGGGCAGACTTTTAGGTCCATCCTCGGACTGGACAGTGTTGTTTTGTAGTCATAACTACTTGCTTTATGTGCTAAGGTTGTTGTCTACCATCTGCTTTTTACACAGAATGTCTAAATAAATTCCCATTTTTGCTCCTGTATTGATTTTTCTTGGCTGACTTAACATGCTAATTCCTAATACTGGTCATGGAAAGCCAAGGAGATTAGAAGTTCGCTTCTGTGCAGCCAGAAGGGTAGATATATTTCCTTCTGCTTCTGTGGAGACGGTTATGCTTGGCAAAGAACAGCGAGCAATTTGTCAGCCTATCCCAAATGCGATAGATGAAGTTGTCCAAAAGTTAAGATGGGCCAAGTAAAATTACATTATTTTGTCACCTCAGAATAGGATTCTTCTGTACCCTCTTCCTCATAATTTCATTTCATTCAGCCAGTTCTGGAATGCTGGCAGTTGGTGAAGTGCTACCTATATAGTAATCACATACGTCCCAATTTACCTCCTTTTAAGAGGATAAAAGATGCTAATTTATTAGCCACCTGACAGATAAATACCAGTTTCATTTGATTTTTTGTTACACTTAGCAAAGTAAAATTCCTTTACTAGCAAAGCAAAATTACACTTAGTAAAGTAAAAACACTGTAACAGCTACACAGTTTTCCATTCCTATCATTTTGGCCTCTGAGCTCAGTGTAGGAGAACAGGAGAAAAGGAAACATCTCAAAATGCCATTGTAAATTTAGCTTATAGAAAATTCACCAGCAGGAAAAGGAAAAATAAAAAAATAAAAAAAAAAAAAAGGACTTTCATAAAGAATGACTTCATGTTGCTAAAAACCATCATTAAACTTGTAGCCCTGATTTGACTCTAGAATGCTGGCTCTTAATGTTTTGTCCTTACAACACATGGATGTGTTTTTTGTTTTGTTTTGTTTTGGGTTTTTTGTTTTGTTTTGTTTTTTGAGTTTCATAGTGCATGTTCATTTCTACTCACAAACATGTTCTTGGTGTATTTCTTATGCAAACAATCTTCAGGCAGCAAAGATGTCTGTTACATCTAAACTTGAATAATAAAGTTTTACCACCAGTTATAAATCAGATTCATGTCATTTCTGGGGACAATGTATTGTCATCGTGTCACTACACCACAGTGGGGTTGGGGAGGAAAACAATCTGGAGTTGAGCTGCTCTGGGAGCACGACAGGGCCTGACAGCATCTCTGAGTAATGGCTGGTGATTATGGCTGAAAGGCAGAGGCAGCACTGCTCAGATGGGAAAGGCATGAAAAGAGAGGAGCTCCTTCAAAAACACATTAGCCCTGTCACAGTCCTTCTACACTAAGGGCTCTAGATGTGATCCAAATCTCATTCAAGTTAATGACAGGATTTAGAGTAAAAGTCTATTTCAGTGGGATTTGAACTTTTTTCAACACTCCAGCATCCTGGCCTTCCATTACCGGTTTTATTCTGCTGCCCCAAAGGGGAGCAAATGCTGGAATAATTTTGAATAAGAAAGGCTGATACTGAAATGTGATCAGTACCCCACGGTTACCAGTTCTACCCCTCACACAAAGTCTGTGGTGGTCTTGAAATAATCCCTGATACTCAGGACTGTGGTTTCACATCTTGCCCACAACTCTTCCAGGAAATCCTGCTGGCTCCCATCACGCAGGTTATTGACCCAATGGTGACTCAAGAACAGAGAGTACCACCTACAATGCTGCCACCACCACTTCCTCCAGCAATCTCGGAGGTTTCCTCAGAGATCCCGAATTGGAGCACTGACCAAATCAGCTCAGCTTGGCCTTTCTGTTGGGATGAGCTAACAGCTCAGGGTGGTATGGCTCCCAGCCACCATTTCCGTTATGCCGTAATTTCCTTTTTCCATAGGTTTTGTCTCACATCCATGGTTGAGAGTTTGTTCACTCTTATACAAAATAATGTTTAAAGTAATACAAAATGGTTAATATTACAGTACACATGTTCTAGAGCTTAATTTTAAAAGCCACACACCAGAAAAAACTTCTTCCTACGATTCATTCTTCCAGTGAATTCAAATGTAAAACCCTGTGAATTTTCATTCTCTTTAATTTCCAAAGATTCATAAAAATAATAAGAGTAGTAAAGAATACAAAAGGCTTTTAAATGCAGGGAGAACCAGTTTTGGAGACATGAACTCTGTGCTTAAATTTTATGCATTTTGAAAAAGATGTGACATGCAAAAGGTGGTCAATATGGACTTTGTAAGATTATATATATATGTATATATGCACAGTCTATGTAGGAATATATATATAAACTCTATATACATATATATTCACACAGAGAGAGAAAGTTCATGTAGGTATAAAGAGTTAAAAATTAAACCCCAAATATTTCCACCTTTTTATCTTTTGAGGATAACAAGATGTAATCCAAATTTCTGTTCTAATTATAAAACTATCCCTGACCAATGCAGTATGTCTTTAATCAGCATTTAAAACAGTGTTTAATATTGCGTGTCTGTCTCCATATACCTACGTGAGCTCATAATTGTAGAAGCTGATGACCTCAAATTTTCCTTTGTGGTTCTACTATTTGTATGGTCTACTCATATTGTTAATGCCTTCCTCTTATAGGAAGGCATGTAAGCTGCTCATACAAGTGAACACGAACATCGTTATCAGGTCTTAATATGCTATTACAAGGTTTAAATTTGTGCCAAGAATCTAGGGACTTTTTGTTCTAGCAGCAGTGTCCTTGATTATTTGCTATTTAGTTTTAACTGCTGCCATATCTTGACATAGGTCAGAACTCTGTTGTCCCAAGTACAGCTGGCCTGAGAATATAAAAATACAATCTGCTAGTAGCAGGTCCTGACCCTCATCCAGTGAGATTTATAAGTGTATGAAGTTTAAAAAAAAAAAGAAAAAAGAAGTATCAGAGTAGGTGCTGATGCAGAAGAAAATGAACAGAATGAATAAGCAGTGTGCCTCATTCTGTATAGAGGGGAAGTGGGGTGCTTTCAATAGTATGCTATTGATAGAAGAAATGGTCTAGTTATCTTACAACCTTATTTATTATAAATCACAAAGAAACCTGTCTTTATAAGGTTGTGTTGGCAGTGGGCAGGGATATAAAATCAACGAACAACAGAATGTCTTTGAAAGAGTTCACTGGAAGTTTGGAAGTTTAACTGTAATGGGCAATTATGCTGGACAGTTGGGACACCTGAAACCTGATGGAGGTACAGTTTGTACTGACACCAGCTTCCTTTGATTTCCCTGAAGAGTCTGACTACTTTGAGTGCAGGACAAGAGTGTCAGTGGATCCTCTCTGTAAATGAAAGTGTCTCCTGCACATCCAAAGGAATAGAAGTGTCTTTCACACGCTGTGGTTACAATGTCAGTGGAACTGTCTGATTCAATCCCAAATGCTACTGTGGAATTGACAGCTTAATGGTGAGATTGATACAGTGACAGTTCTGTCACCTGCCTCCAAACAGCTCCTTCAGTGCTGATACAATGTCAGTGGAGTTGGCCGGAGAAGAAATACGACCAGTTAAAAGAATAGGAAAGAAATACATTTAAAAAAAGAACAAAAACTTCTGTTTCGACACTGTGGGAAGATGATGGCTTAAATTTGCCACAGAATGGCTTTAGGCTGATGCTTTTTTCTTTTGTTTTTGCAAAGGCAATGCAGCTGCTGTGGCCTTATTTCTGAATGAAATGATTTCTTTTATGATATGTAGTATAAAACAAAGCCCCAACATAGAGGTAGCTCTCTTCTCACTGTAGCATTCTTTTAAGAAAACAAGGCAATGAAGGAGGGTACAAATGGATTAGGAAGGCTTTTGAAATGATCATTTCAACAAATGGAACTACATATGTACTTAGCACTTATTTTTGTAAAGAACAAATCTTGGAAAGCAAAATGGGAATATTTTCTTTCCCTTTTAATCAAAGTAGAGTATTTTACTCCCTGTTAGAATCTGATAAAGCAAGAAATAGGTTTCAGAGTATGTAAGTATGAGATGTGAAGCCCTTCAGAAAGATAAGGTGATTTTTCAAAGTTGATGTTTCTTAGGGGTGGCATTCACATTGCATACTTTGGACACCCAACTGTGAATGCAAAATATGATCCTCATTTTATTAGAGTCAGTTGAATGTTCAGAGTAGGAGCTTAGTAGATGTTCATAGCCACCCAGTTGAAGGGTCCAGACTGTATGATATCCAGAGACCCCTTTTAACCTAAATAATTTTGTGGTTATAAATGTTCACTGACTGAGTTAACTTATGTTTCTCCCTTATGAGTGTAATTATATACAGCAGGGAGCAATTGGAGACAAAGCCAAAAAAACCTGAAGCACATCTGTAGATGGAAATGGTGGAGCATATCAGGAGCTTTCTAATACACAGGCCTTTGGGACCAGAGCTGGATCCAAGTACAAAATACCCCATTAAACACATGGCTCTTAACTGGAGCAAAAAGACTCTTCCTTCTATTTATGTTTTCATAGTAACTCACTGCAATATATTCCTGGTAATTATATATTAACCTCTACAATTAAGCATAAAATGCTAGACTGCTGATGCACTGACATTGCTATTACGCTTGTCAACACAACTCTTTGGCAAACTTCTATATTATCTGTAAATCAAGATGGGGGTATTCACAGAGTTGGATAATGACTGAAGAGCAGTCCCTGGCACACTTTGGTCAGGGCCAGCCACATGCCTCTGACCAGATCCCTGGCACAGCTGGGGAATTATCACAGAGCTCTCAGAGGAAGAGGCAGGAAAGAGTTGAGCCCATTCCCTTGAGGACAGATTTTCAACAGGACGCATCAAGCCCCAGGGGCTGTGGGTTACATCCTGAGCCACCAGGCACACTGCTTTGGTGTGTGGGCACATTTTGGGGATCGGTAGTTTTGCAAGCACAACTCTGTGCCAGTCTCCTAAGACCAGAAAATGACCACTTCTGATTTACTGATATTGTCATTGCCTCTATCGACTCGTTCCCCTTGTCTGATGAGAGTGGCTAGAGCAGCTTTACCTTTTGATACCTGCAATCTGCTGTATCTGTCTAGGTCAGCTTTAAAGACAGAAGATTTTTAGATTCATCTTATATACAGGAATAGACTTGAGGAAGGGGGAAATGTTTCCTGCTGCTGGGTGAGTGGTGATCCTATTATTCATCTCAGTTGTAGACAGAGGTACATAGCAGATGTCTGCACTTGATCAAACAGATCATAGTCCTATTTTCCATTGTCCTACATTATAAATTTGTGGGCAAATCTTTGGTTTCTAGTAGTACAAATAAAGAGACAACAACAATGAAAAATTCCCATGCTTCCAGTTTCATAGCACAGAACGTGGCCATCCATTCCAAGCCGTTGTAATTACCAGCACTTTTGAGACAACCCAGTTCTTCTTGCCCAGAAAAGGACAAAGATTATTTCTTTTAATACAAAATGCTTCAGTGCTGTTGTGAAAACTTATTTTCTCAAAAAGGACTTGTTTCAACACATTTTAATGAGCTTTACTTAGAACTTAATAAGTTTTGTTTCAACTCTCATTCTAGGAAGTTTTGGGTTTGACAGAAGGAAAGCCCAATTTGTGTCTATGTTCCACATTTAACTGAGTATTCCTGATAGCTCTTTAATGTAAGCCACTCTACAAACAAACCCTAAACTTCCTTAATTATTCAGTAAAAAACAAAAAAAAAGTACAGATTTTTAACAAATCATAGAATTTTTGTATTTGAAGATTCACTCGATCAATCTCTAATGACACCTTCAAATTAAAGCTGTTGATTTCTGGGGTTTTGTTATTATGCTATGTCCTCTTCTCTGTGTGATAGTATATTAAAATAATTTTCATGGAAAACACTCTATTGACTGTCCTACATAACTACTGGTGAGGAAACATGGAGCAGCACAGAAGAACTGCCTGAATTACTGGCACATATAAAAGGGCAGGCTTTACCCTGCATACAGTCTAAGAAGATAAAGATATTTGGCAGCAGAACACCAGAAAGCCTAAATATACAGAAAAGATAGGAATTTCAGATTAGAACACGAGGACTGGAATTAATGGAGAAAGTGTGAAATGTGTGGTTATATGAAAAAAACCTCTCCACAAAATATAACAGTGGTCAAACCCGTACTTAGTAAAGGTTAACTGTAACAAATTCATAAGGCTATTTAGTGTACAAGGATAGCAAAGTTCCAGGGACTGTGGGAAGTGTTGGATCTGACCACTGCTGCACAGGACATTGTGTGGTTGCTGGGAACATGCCTTGAGTAAGACAGGGCCTTTTCTCATTCTCCTGAGAGCTCATTCTCCTCATTCTGCCTGAGACCACAATTTCAGAAACACCTCAAACTGGAGGTGCTGCCGAAAGAAGCACTCACACTGCTGTCTCCCCTGGTCTCTCTTCTACTCCTGCTCTTCTCCTTTTACTGGCACAAGTATTTGTGTCTCCCACTTGCCCCAGAAAGGTGGGTTTTAACTCCAATTTATTCCCTGATCCAGTTTCTAGCACAGTGACAAAAACACCTGTGTCAGCGGGAAGTAAGTGGTGGTAAAATGAGCAGACGGTGATGTGGAAAAAGGCAGTATGGGGTTTTCCTTGGCAGCTAATATCAGTCAGCTGATGTTCAGTGTTCAGAAACCTGCAGCCTGGGGGACGGTACTAGGCCTGGTTTAGAGCAGACTCTCAGCTGTACACAGCACTGAATTTTATTGGTCAAGGTCTATATAGAGGATGAGGAGCAAAACCTCAGCTGTAACACCCCGAAGACTTTCCTTTCCCTGTGCCAGCAGCTGTTAGAGATGCCTCTTTGTCCCCCTGTGGCCATGAATTAACTGGGGCTTACTTTGCCCATGCCAGTAGAAAACCTGGGCAAATTGATTTTATGCATTTCTAATTGGGCAATAGAAAGTTTACCCAAATAACATTTCTGTATTTATTGCTACACTGATCTTGTACTCCATAAAGGTGAGCACTGGAGACTCCTCTGCAAAACAAATCACTACAGGAGAGAAGACGAGATAAATGGAACTGGATGGGGAAAGTTTTGAGGGTTCCTCTCTTCTTTCCCACGTAGACATTTCTTAGTTTGCAGTTTTTTGCTTTGCTTTTTCTTTCCCCATCTCAATCTCTCCTTTGACTCTATTCCACACCTTACAGCTCATCGCTGATTGTGCATAATTTATTTCTACATAGACTAAAAATGCTAATTTTTGTTTGGTAATGAAACGCTCTCAAATATCCTCTCTGGCTTTGCCTATGGAACACCAAAACATCTGTTTTAGATCAAAGTTGCAGGTTCTCTTCAGTTGAGGGTATTCCTCTTCTGCTTGATACTTTTATAATAATTATTACTAATTTACTAAGACAAAATGTTGTGATTGCTCATTAGACACCTAAGACTGGAACTCCTCAGCTGCTGATGCTCCAGGTGACACCAGGAGGTTGCACACATGGATGAGATGCAGAGGGAGGGCAGGTGCTTTTGTTCTGTGCAACATACTCAAAGCTCATCCTCATTCTGCATTTAGGCCTTTTAAGTAAGAAGACAAAGAGTTAGGTAATAGCAAAGTGCCCAGCTTGATCCACCTTCCCAAAGTGATTTTCCTCTGAGGATTCCAACTCCAAACTCCCTAAACTACTTATTGCCACCGAATAGCGGATTAATCTAGGACAAGAAAAGCAGCTACATTTTGCCCCCTCCCCCTGCAGAGCTAACCTTTGCTACAGCAAAGGAATAGCAGGGTTTTGACATCTTGTCTGGCCCAGCTTATGACTTAGCACATTTCTGCAGAGCTTTATGAGACTGTGAAATGGGAGGGTTGGGCACAGAGGCCATTACCAGCTCTCCCTACTGAGCTGGATCTCTGAGAGCGGAGCAGGGAGAGGACTGCGGAAGGGTGGGTGGAGAGAAAGTAGGAGCAATTAGGAACTATAGATCCTGAATACCAAAATACCCACCACTGTGCAGTAAGTTCTAAAATTGTTATGTCGCTGTATTACAGATCCATAGCGCTGCTCTGCATAAATTTTAAGGACATGGTCTCTAAAAATGAACAGCTGCTTCTTCAACAGCTGAACAACACTTTTTTCTTAAAATCATACCTCTTTTTAAGGTTGTGTGAGAGAAACACGTGGAAAATCTTGGCCTAGAATATTTTAAATAACTTCCAAAATTAATATCATGAATTAGAGACTGAATAAAGAAAACACAGCAAAGATACAGCAAACACACAATATGTATCTTATATTGTATCTCTGAGTTGATACCAATTAATGTGCATGCAAGAAGGATTTACCTGTTCACCTTTTTACAGTGAGAGAAATCACAAGGCTGATATGCTGATTTCTGCTTCTCAATTTGAAATGCAACAATGTTGTGCTTATTTATAAAGTGCAAATCTCTGAAGGGATTACAGTGCTTATTCATTGGGAAGTCTTCAGAACCCCTTGAAATGTAGCTTTCCATAAAACATTCAGGGTGAGGTTTCTAAAACTGGTTTGAACAGAATCGAAAACAAATTTAGATATACACTGAGCTAAAGAATATCCCTCTTTCCCATGGAACTACTGAGATAACAGGAGCAGAATATAACACCTTGGTTTTATGATCTTTTCCAAAATTTCCTACTTCCAGTGACTGGATACCTGCTAGAGTCACAGTCTACTCCTGTTTTATTAACCCGAAGAACTGATATAATATATTAAATCAAGATAACTTCATGTAGATTATGGGTTTCCTTAGAGACTTCTTACGTATTGATTATTTCCAACCCTCTTTAATTCATAAAGCCTGTTCAGAACACTGAACAAAGGAAACAGGTTTGCGAATAATGGCCAAAGAGAAGTTTGCTAGACCATAAGCCTTTATGAGAAATCAGACAGAAATTGACACTCCTCCCTTTATTTTTGTTTGCCTTTAATTCCTCTTGGAATTAGCAATTTTTCTGACTGGTTTCTCCTTTATATGTATGCCTTGCCTCTTGTTAGTTTAGAGATGGAACCAGGAATTTCCCAGCCCTTCTAACATACTCCTGCCTTCAAAAAGGCACGACTTGAACACCCACTGTGAGAATACTGGCTAAATTTATTATTATATTAGTATATAGTTATAAAAGCATCTTATTTTCTCAAAATGTCATAGCTAGCTGCCAGTGGTGAAATGTAAGTGAAATTAGTACTGTGATGTGAAAATACGAAGATGTATGAAATTACTTATATCAGCAGAAAGATATGAAGATATATGAAATTACTTATATCAGGAGAAAGAATTTGGGGTTTTGTATGATGTTCCATTCCTCTATATTTAATCCAGACAACTTTTTTGAGCTAAGCACTAACTTCAGAGGTAAGGGCTATATGAGTGCCTATGTGTACATGCGTTTATTCATGTACATGAATTCATTAAGGCAAATTCATTTTAACATCTGCTAGAGGACCATTATTATTCTCTAAATCTGAATAAGTGTTCTCAATTTCTTTATCCTGTGTCTTGTCCTGTGTCTTGTCATATTCTTCCACTGAAAAAGAAGTTTTCTTTTTATTATTTCTCCCTGCTCTCTGTAGGATATTAATAATATTCTCGAAGTTTGGTGTCTCTAATATTCAAAGATTACCTAAGACTGAAAAGGCTGATCTTCCAATCTAAGAAAACTTGCTTTAGTTAATTTTTTCCCTCATAGTTTTTCCAGCTAACAGAATTAGATACTAATAAAAGCATCCAAAATTACCTATGCAATCCCTAATAAACTGTCGCTTGTCACTAAGTTTTGCAGTTCTTCAAAACTTTTAAGTACATTTTAGTTTAACCTGAAATTATGTAAACTGTAACATGATTAAACTTATATGCAAAGACCTGAGTTTTTTTGGTCAGCATTTTGAATTACACTGCCTGGCCTTCTTTACTGCCTGCATTTCAGTGCTGCCATCTTGGGCAGATCAGCCTGAGCAGTGTGCTCTGGTTTCATCTTCTGGTTCCATCAGTTAACTTTGATCTAACCATGTCATACAAAGCATTTTCCAGACAGCAAATACAATTTTCTGAGTCAGATGAATATTCAAGAAAAAATACACATGATGTATACCCCAATGAATCTTGTATGTCCGTATCATACACAAAAGAGTGAAACAGGAGGCTCTGTGAGTTTGAGTAAATGCAGATCTTCATTTGCTGGAACATGAAATAGGCTCACCTTTTTTTTATGCATCTTATTTTTGCCAAGAGAATGGTGTAAAGAAAAACGTTTCTGTAAACATAGACTTTGCCAGGCTTCTCACTCCACACATTCTCAAGTCCTTGAATGCTGGTTCAGGTAAAAATTTTAATTTATTGCTTCCAGGAAAAAAAGAGATATGTCCTAAGAATATAAAGTATTATATTACTTAATGAGACTAAAAATGAAACAATGCTAGACTAGGAATACATCTAGTTGATCAAAGAGATCTCTTTTCTAGATTAGTAGAAGTTAGGTTTTCCAGAGATTCACAACTCGGAGTCAAACTTCCATGAAAGATTCAAAGCTAGTCTGAGAAACACCCTTTCTATGTATTTTCATCAGAAAAAAATTGGATTTGGTTTCAACCAATGTAAATGCAAAGCTGAGACAAAGGAATATTTCTTAACCTTGTCCATAATATCCCAATACACTGCAGATAGACTTGGGCTATCCAGATATTTTATTGATGATAATTGTTACTTTTTAATTAAATTTCATATAATTACCTCAGACTTACTATGACACTTTTTATACAATGAATTGACTGGATCTTATTACATTACCAGTGGAATTAGTCATATTAAGCATACATAAAATACATAAAATGTATTTTTAAAGGCTTGGAGCTTAAAGGCTTTCAAATGGCTTCAAATGGATTGTCACCACTCAGACGAAGTTTATTTTGATTATTTAGTGGGTGGGGGAGGGGGCTTATTATCTTCTAAAAAACCCAGAAGATTAAATGGGTAAAACTTTACCTATAGTAAATATTCGGTCAAACAAACTTCCTAACATGGATCTTTTTTTCCCTCGCTCATCTTTACCTGGATAAGAAAGTATCCTAAGGTCCCAAATACATTATCCATTTCAGAAACAATGTTCTGCCCTAACTTTTACAAATGTAATCATAGGTAGAGTGTCTGTTCAATCTCTTGAACATCTTCCCATGTAGTCTCAATTGCTAAAAAAAGGCCTTCCCTTTTTGAACTTCAAAATAAAACAGATTTTTCTTTTGATGTGTATTGCCCTACTGTTTCTGTGGTTTAATTTCAGTGATATGTAAGTGCTAAAAGATGTGTCTAAATGGATATGAAATTGATTAAGGTGATTTGGGATGAAAGACTCAAGAGAAATGTCAAATATTGCTGTTATTCTCTTGCTATTCACTTCATTAGTGGATGAAACTAGCAAAGACTGTCTGCAGTCACCTTCTCATTTAAGACATTTGATTGTTTTCTTAGCTATTTTGAAAAAAAAGATAAATGACATCACCCTGGCTTAGCTGGAAATTGTGTAACTCGGGTTTGAGTTAAAAATATCAATCTTGTGGGGTTTTTTCTGGGGACATTAAGTGGTGAGAGTACATGTGAAACTCCTGTGTCTTTAAAAAAAAAGAAGAAAAAAGAAAAATATGTAATTGGCATCACATAGTCTATTATATTTCCCTATAGCACCAACTATAAATGGTTAATAAGTTACCGACTGCATCACTCTTTTTCTTCTCTTTTCAAAATAGCTGTCATTGATTTGTTTCTCAGAAGTCTATTTCATCTATTTATCTGCAATTTCAACATTTCTTAGAATTTCTGGGGCAAGTAATTCCAGAAGCATCTCAGCATGCTTCATTACAAATTGGCTAACTTATTATTGCAGTTATTCTTTGCCTAATATTTGTTTACTACCTACATCATGTTCAATCCTGACAAATTAAAAAATATAAAGACAGGCAGTTTTCTGAAGTACTTCAACTCTAAAGCCAGGCACACAGAAGAGGAACATACTGGGAACTCCAGAAGTAATAATATCTTCTGGACAAGAGGTTTACTTGAGGAGGTAAGTGTGAGTGGCAGAAATGGGGTCTAGGATTCAGCTTTTTAAATTGTAATCCATCCTTTTGTGAACATTGTCAAAGAAACAGGGCCCTGTTGGAAGTCAAAAGAAAACCTTCAGTTGATTTCAGTACAGCTCTTTCTGCTATAGAATTTAATGGACTCAGAGGGAGAAAGAATAGTATTGGAGTGACTGGAATGTGGTGAACTTCCCAGAAAATAGATCAGGGATAAGTACATCATCTTCTAAAATGCAGGATGCTGTTGACTAACTCTGGATAAAGAATACTTGACTAGGCAGGCCCTTTGGTCTGCACAAGTGTATAAAATACTCTCTGCCTCCACAGCAACTTCTAATCACATTTTCCAAGTCTTGTAATCTAGCCAAAACAATAACAGTAAATCATTGATATTCAGATATTAGGCTTGTATCACAACAGATGGACAATTCTCCTGAAAGATCTAACTCATTTTATAGGCTGACAGGGATTTGATCAGTGCTTTTATTATGACTAATGAAGTTTATGCATTTGAAAGAAATGGTTGTAGGAATCTTGGAAAGATTTGAAACTACTGAATAAAAGCTGAGAGACATTTTTTTCCCTTGCCTGTTTTCAGTACTTTCTTAATCAATGATTTCCATTTGTCACTCCTAATGGCATTACCCCTGACACCTTCTCCCGCGATTTTTTATCTGCTTAAAAGCTTTCACCTCTGTTTCTGTTACTTAGCCTTCATTTTCCTTTCTGCTGACAACTTACTTTTCTTTCCTAGTCTTTTCCCTGGTTCTTCCTGGCTGTGTAATTTTCAAAGCACCAAACATCCACTCAGTAGCTCTGAAGTTCTGAGGTGGATCAGGAAGGGATCTGTTACATTTTAGCCCAACTGTCACTTCTCCGACAGTTGCAGTCCAGTCTTCAGCATTACAGAAGATGTAACCAATATCAGCACTTTTTCAAAGTTACTCTAAAAGACTCTGTCTTTCAAACAAGTCCTAGGATTGTCTACTGACTTTCTATTATGGCTTTCAAATAATCATTGCCATTTAATTTATTTTTTTTCTCCTCTGTTTTTATCTCATTAAGTGAAAAGTAGGTTGAAAGTATCTTGTATTTATATATTCGCTAAATGCCAGTTTTTGCTCCTTTGAATTTACCTTTACACTATTTGGAGCTCATGTCTTAGCAATAAAAGACACATTCCTACCTCTACTACAACATGTAAAAGTGAAAAAATACTGTTTCCTAAGCCAAGGCATCCCAACATAACCTCATACTTTTACCCTGGTGAAGCTTTCTCTCAACCAAAAGATGTTTCTTTTAACTCCTATCACTGATTAATTTTTAGGTGATGCAGCTCCGTAGCAGTATTTATAACCAAATAAGTGATATCTTATACCATATGACGATTTCGTTTGAAACCAATTTTGTTATTATGGAGAAGAACAAAGATTATCAGGCAGAGCAAGTTAGAACATCTTTTGCCTTAGGATTTGGAAGATTCATCAAGGATTTTACCAGAATTCTGACTTTTCTTCCATCCCCATCTACTTATCCTCTATCTGCCGTCCCTAAGGTTCAGGTTGGAGACAGCTCTTTTACTGAGGGCTTCTGTGTTATTCATGTACATTGAGGTCTATTGCCCTCTACTGGGTTGAATTTCACACCTGTTTTACTTCCCAGTTACTTGGTAAGTGCCTGGAAATGTTCCTTGATCTGCAAATTGCTGCACGTGTCCTAGAAGTGTCTTCCCTTCTTGTTGAAATCAGTTGAGACCTCTAGTAACTGGCAGTGCTTGGTACAAAATGAATTAATTTCTCCAACCTCAGGTTTCAGATTATCCTGGAAATGTTGGAAACCAAAGCTTCAGTGTGTGAGGGTGATTGTGTTGAGATTGTGAAGTTCAGTGGACAATTTCTACAGATGCATTCCTGGAGGATGGTGTCTGTTTGGTCTGTATATGCAGTGAGTACAAGATCTCTTGTTGCTTCCTCAGGTTAATTTCCAGCCTTCAGATGATACTGATATAGATTAAAAGTCTTTGAAGTGGTTTTAAAGCAAATGTATAATTGATCTTCAGCTACAACATGTGCATGAGATGTTCATCTTAGGTTGCAGTCATAGTCCTGTTACATGAGGAGCTCAGGACTCCTTGCGAAGTCCATGTTAGATACCAAGTATGTGAATTTCTCAATTCAGCAGAAAGGATTGTGAAAGATTTCGGTTTCTTCCCTGCCGATATCATAGGTGATATTTAGAAGATTCAGTGTTGCGCCAGTTGCAAAACTGGTCTGTACCCAGTTGCCTTTTCTTTAAGATAATTCCAGGATAAACTGAAGAGGACAGAGCAGTGTCTTTCCAACTGATTGCATTATGAGCTTAGTGAAACATGAAGAAAGAGAGGGTGATTGGAAATATTAATTGACATACTCTATGTTGGCAAAGTCTACAAGAGTTTTGGGCTCAAATAACATATTTTTTGTGAGACAGATCTAGCCAAACTTGATTGAAAACTTCAGAGGACTGTCCAGAAGAGCATCCTTTCAGAATTGTCTCTCTGGAGCCTCTAGTTCATGACTGTTCTTGCATAGAAAAATTATATGTATCTTCTTTAGAAAAATCATGGTTATTCTAACATTTTTGTGGTGATTTGACCATGGCTGTTTGGCACATACCCAGCTATTTTCTCACTCCCTTGTCTCAGGAGTATGAGGGAAGAAAGTAAGATCAAAAAGGTCTTGGGATGTGATAAACGTGAGGAGATCACTTACCATTTGTCATGATGGGCAAACCAGATTTTATTTGGGGAAAATTAATTTCATTTATTGTCAAATAATATAGATTAAGATGGGGGGAAAGTAGACAAATTAAAACAGGAAATTCCCTGCAACCACCACCCTACTTCTTTCCAGGCTCAACTTCATTCCTGAGTTCATGACCATTCTCCCACCTCTCTCCCCTTCTGAGCAGCACAGGGAGTTGGGATATAGGAGGTTTTTAGCCAGTCCTTAACTGCTCCTTTCTTCTCACAATTTTTCCATGCTCCAGTGTGGGGTGTCCTTGGGCTGCAGTTCCTTCAGAGAATATCCCTGTGCTCCAGCATGTAGTCCTCCATGGACTGCAGGTGGATATGGATTTTTGCTTTACCATGGATCTCCATGGGCTTCAGGGACACAGCTGCCTCACCATGGTCTACACCACAGGCTGCAGGGGAATCTCTGCTCCAGCACCTGGAGCACCTCCTTCCTCTCCTTGCTCACTGCTCTGGTCTTCTCAGGGCTGCTTCTCACACACTTTTCATTACTCCTCACATGGCCGTGAACCATTTTGCCCTTTCTGAAATCTGTTTTCCAGTGCTGGCACAATCTTGGCTGCTGGCTCAGCTGTGTCCTGCAGCGGGTCTGTTGGAGCTGTCTGGAACTGAATGGACTAGGCTCTATCCAGTACAGTGGCCACTCCTGGCATTCCCCTCCACTCCCACCTTGCCACAGACTCCCGGTACGGCTGCGCAGACATCAGTTAACTCAGTCCCCCTCTGGACAGCAGCAAGATGAGCTGCCGTGACTCTTCCAGTGGCAGCACATCCTCCTGCCACTCCTAAGTCCCATCAGGTAGAGCTGTGAGAGGCAGACTTTGGCTGAAGGAAGATCTCAGCAGGCAGTGCCTGAAACAAACCACACAGCCCACTTCAGTACACCCAAATGTTTTAGACAATGCAGGCAGCCCTAATGGCATTACTCTAGTGATTTCCTCAGGATTTACTTTAGATGATAATGTATCACAGTGATCCACATTTTCATTTAATTTAACAGCAGAAATTGACATTTGAAAATGAAAGTATTAGTCTGGAGTCCACAGTGAATGGCTGCAGGAGCTAATGATTGAATGCTTTCCAGGGTGCTCTAAGAGAAATAATCATTATGTCATTTCTGCTCTTATATTATTGCTAACACAATATCTATAGTATTACCTATTTAACAAAGGACTTTGTGGACTAATCCTTGTTTCGATTAATAGGATTTACTTCTCTACAAATGAAACACAGAGAACATGTTCTGTATGTTTTATCTTTCCAATATAAAATGCAGATGACCTTTCCGTGAAGCAACTGTCATCTAAGAAAAGTGGATGTGTAGTAGGTAAAAGACACTGGGATACTTAGAGAACAACCATGGGAATATTTTAATTTAATTGACACATATGTATTTGTTTAAAAATTATCATACTGAGTCACACAGAGAGAGGAGGTTTAGCAATGCTTTGAAAAAAGAGCTTGAGAATTAGCAGTCTGGGACTGCTGTAGATGCAGAGCTTGGAGGTCCGAGTGTGGCATTCTAGTCTTTTACATAAGAATGATTTTGTTTCCAGAGAATAAAAAACTTGAGAGGTTATAGAGTTTTGTGTTTTTGTCAAGCTTAAGGACTGTGTTTTTAAATGGATTTTATGGCCATGATTGAGCGTCAATGGAAGGCACAATATGGTTACAGTAACCATACAGGTGGTATCTGGTGACATGTGCCATTCTGTAAAACCTGTATTTTGAATTAGGTTTTATGCAAGTAGAGGTTTAGGATGTAAAGGAAGGATGAACTGTATTGATTAGGGTGCAGTTTTGATAGTGCCCCGTCGATACCGCCCTGCCATTTCATATGAATGTGTTGCCCTCTAGAGGTCGGTCCCCAAGTGAAATCTGCTAATGGGCATTTTCCTTCGTTTCTCATGGCATGCCTCTGCCTTTGGAGGATGCGGTTCTTCAGTTACATCACTGTTAACACTGTAGCTCAATGAATTGATGAAGTTCATATCTACGTTCCTGGCTTCTTAATTACAACTATTTTCTTTCAGTCTACTTTTTTTCTTTTTTTCTTTTTTTTTTTTAATTAAGATTGGGCATCTCCTTTCAGTGGTTGCAAGCCACCGAAAAACTCTACCTCAACACAGAAATCAAAGACAACTGATGAGACCAGGCCTAAAAACCCCTTCTATGAGTAAAGATGACATTTAACTTGTCCCACTAAAACATATTTTTAGAAGAACCATCTTTGCTGTGGAAATAGAAGAAACACAAACTGTATCTACAGTGGACACTTATATTATGCCAGAGAAAGCTTCTTAACATCGGACCTCAGTCATCTCTACTTTTCAGATTGGTCCCTGTAAAAAGTGGTCCATTGTCTCACCAGTCTCACTGTAAAGAATGTCTTCCTTATATCTAATATAAATCTAAGCCCTTTCAATTTAGGACCATATAATGAATATCTGTTACAATATATATTGAAAGAAATTATCTCTCACAGATTAATATACACTAGAGAAATTTAATGTCATTATGACTGAATTAATGAAAAAAACCACACCAAACTGTAAATTCTTCTTCTAGTGTGTTTTTTTCTAATACATTCACCTACATATACCTTTTACCATAGAAATGTTCCTTCCAATATAAGGAATTTCCTTCCAATTATTCCTGCAAATAATTCCTTCCAATAACCTGCAAATTTGTTTGTATTCTCTCATTGAATCATGGAATCAAAAAATCATTAATGTTGGAGGACATGTTTGGATGTCTTTAATTCAACCCTCCTGCTCAAAACAGGAGTAACTACAGCAAAGTCTTGTCTAGTCATCTATTGTTAGAAAACAATTATTGTTAGCAAAATAGACATTTCCAGAATTAATCAATTTGACATCAATCTAGTCTAGTACTCTATTTCTTACAGTTACTGGCTGCTTCAAAGTCTTTACTGAATACAAAAAGTCTGTTTATCATATGAAAAATCTGTAAACATTAGAGGCTGTCTTAAACCATGAATTATGCTTGGTTGGTTGGTTATGAAATAATGTTTACTATCAGTTAATGCCAGATTTCATATTAGTTATGACTGTTCTACCAGTTATTAGTCTTGTTATTAATCTAAGTTGTATCTAAGTTTTATATACATGTACACACATATACAGCAATATAATCACAGTTTAGCAATCTGCAGCAGGAAAAAGTACTTCAGTGATTCTTTCTGAACTTACATTTTTCTAATTTTATGTAATAATCCTGTGGAAGAAATAGAAGGACAGGAGAACAGAAGTCTATTGTTTCTTATACACATTTTTCATTGCTATGTGTAATGTTATTAAATCCCCTTTAACTGTGCAGGCAATCATTATATTGACACAATCTTCTTTATATATATTTCATTGTGCCACATGTGGCACATTGTGCCACGTTTCAGGGCAGTCCATGAAATCTAAAGTATTTTTCTGATCAGAACTGCACAGAGACTATGATTTTGCTTTGATGCCCCTTTCTCACATATGGGTGACTTTGACCCGTGTCAGATGGATAGACAGTTCATTGGCTTGTTGCCTCATTAATTTATTTTTATGGTCAGAGTGCATCACCTTGCATTTATCAGTATTGATTTTCATTTGCCTGTACATGTGGTTTCTTTGTCTCACTGGAGTTTTTCAGTGTCTACCCCAGTGTCTACTCCAGACTAGTCTACATAATTATGTGAATATCTTGTTACTTAAAGGTCCTAAACTATCAGGAAAGACAACAGCCTGTTCTGCATTTGTGAGACAGATATCTTCTGAAGTCTATAGGCCAATTATTTGACCATATTAACTTGCATGACATCTCTGAAGTTAATGTAATTTGGCCAAAAAATTTATGCCAGCTGAGTATCTTCTAAGTCTCATGCAGTGAATAGCACTATTAACACAATTTTAGTGCCTATATTCACATTTTCAGTGGTATAAACCTGTTTCCTGTTCAAACTTTTAAAGTAATATAACTAAAGACAGTTGTTGATGTTCACTGGAAAAAACTGGAGATGTTAGTAGATTGCAAATGACACATATCAGTTTGACATTTCAGACCAATTCCATCCGGAAATAATGCTATATTACTGAAGATTAATGTGAAGTGTGTGATTTTGGCACCAGAAAGATCAATGTATAAGACCAATTAGAGATAAAAGAAGTCACTAAACTTGTTTACACAGCTGGACTTTCAGTCACAGGCTGATCTCTTCCTTTCATGTGTTTCTTTTTCTTTTTTGTTTTGCTTTCTTTTCAGGCTCTGAAATTTAAAGGCACAGAATAGAATATTTTGAAAGTCATTTGCCATTATATTAGCTTCATTTTCTCCCTGGAGTGTTCAGTGTCCTAATGCACCATTATAAAACCCTAGGAGTGCTTTTGGCTAATAGATATGATAACTGCAGACAGAATATACCGCAAAGAAGTACATTCCTACAGGAAGTATAAAATTCAGAGTAAAATTTTCCTGCAGGTAATGTTTATCTACCCTCATTCTTTGGACTCTGTAGCGTGACTCGGGAAGCTCAGATTTGGTCTTAGCTCTACTTGCTATTTATGCAAAAATGGAATTGCTTCAGCAACAGTTGATGGATAAATCACACATTTACTGCCATGGGGCCAGAATCTAAGCTCCTTTCAAAGTGCTAAAACATGTGATCTTAAATCCTTTCTCTAAATAGCAAACAAATTTTTATTATCATGAAATATTCAGGAGCATCATTGACATCTCATCAGTCAGATACTCCAGCTGTCAGCAATAAGACAAACAGATGCTTTTTCACTAACAATCTATCTTTAAATATGATTGAACTCTGAAACAACCTGTGTTTCCAAGGTTCAGCTTCAGGTTGGTTCACTGAAGGTAGCCTACCAGATTTCTTAGAAATAAACTGACGGAAGTATGGCTGCAGGATTTTTATACCTCTGCAGTGCATTAACTGTATAAGCATGCTTTTTCTGTCCTTGCTCTTTTATCTTTTTGGAACAATTGATACTGTCAGAGACAGGGCTCTGGACTAGATTGACCTTCAGCCTAAATCAACCCATTCCTGTATCAGCTTCTGACTTTTCACTTTGACAGTAAATAATCAAGTACTTATTTTCCTTTAGTTATTTTTTTCCATGAGGCAAGAGATGGTTCCAAAGATACCAGCGGTATCTGTGCACTCATCATATCGGACAAGAACCATCAGTGTGTCAGAAGTTGGCCAGGCATCATGCAAGTCTTGGCATGGGAAAAAAAAGACCAAGGCAAAGGGAAAATATTATTTTGGTGCTTTGTATCAGATAAAAGAACTGCACAATGAGCAACTCATTGCTGCTTTCCTCTGGTAAAGTAAATTTGTTTGTAAAGCTGTACCTATATCCTCTATTTCCTTGTACATGCCCCAGGAGAAATGATAGGATTCAACTTTGGGTAATAAAGTTTCCCCTCATTATCCAAGTCTTGTGTTCAAGTCACATAGACTGTGTCATTTACAGAGTGATTGTTGGGACATAATTTCTGTGTGATTTTATACCTACAGTAGTAGAGGGAATGAAGTCCACACAGCAGGCCACATCTCTTTTGTTATATGGCTCTGGAGCATATGTGTGTCTTGGGTTTGCCTAGGGATAATTTTTACCACACCCCCCACAAATTGTTTTAAGGTGAGAGAAAGTTTATGCAAAGAGATCTGATTGGGGAGAAAATAATATTAGGATTTATTACTAACAAAAATTAAAACTAAACAACTACATCTACAACAAATTCTAATTAAACAAAAGCATTATGTATTTACATAAACATCCCTCCCCCCTTCGTATCAGTCCAGGAGGAGAAGGAGGTATTTTCCACTTTTAAAGCTTCAAGTCTTCCGAGCAGCTCTGCAGCACCTTGCAAGTTCTTCTCTGTTATCTCTGGGACAGCAACTCCGACTCGTTGCAGCTGGAACTGTTTCTCTCTCTGTCTCTTTCTCTTCTGTGTGTCGACCTCAGGGCTGGGC
>JAWMRA010000078.1:135777388-135843366 GCA_035584735.1 Pseudotriccus pelzelni | reverse complement strand
AGGCATCACCTAAACTCCTGATTGGCCTTTGTCCAGAAATTCATCTGGACAAACTATTTCCAATCCCCAAGGAGGGGGACTTTTGCAAACCCATGACAATGTGGAACTGAGGATGTGTGACATCTCTGAGATGCTCTAGCAGAGATCATCTAGCAGCTCTTCCCACCACTAGCATTGTTATGTCTGAATGTAGACTGTAGCTTGCTAGACTTCAGGCTATTGATACTTGAGCACGTTCTTGAAAGACGTATTTTTCCGCAGCTGCTTTTCTGAAAAAAAATAAAAAAAGAAGAGTCCATAGTGCTACACACATACAGACGTCAAATTATCGCTCTAGGTGTACCAACAGGCTCTGCAGCCTCCATCCAGAGTCCTCCTCATGGATTGCCTGGGCTCAAGGCCAGATCTCACACAAAGCATACATGGATGCATGACAACTATGAGATGCTTTTTTGGGCCCACTCTGCTCAAGAACTGCATCTGAGCTCCCTCCTTTTTGCCTGGGCTATACCACAGGTTGCCCAGGCTCGGTCATGTCCTTCACTGGTTTCAACCCTTAATTGATGTCCTGCTGGACCTGAGATTTGCCTTGTCCCTCTGGACATGTGCATGGTCTGGACTGTGGCTGACCTTTGCTACTGGTAATGGACCTGCTCAGCAGGACAAGGCATCACTTGGCCACTCTCCCTGCCTGCCGTGGCTCCAGGCTGCCCTTACCACCAGCTTGTTCTTGCTGCTCCAGGTGGCACACCTTTCTGTGATATCTGGGCACCCACATGCTAAAATATTATTTCATCACTTGGCATTTAGATAGAATTAACATTTCTGATTCTTGTAGCCTGCGAAATTAGTCTATGAAGTAAGGTTCATCACACCTAATGATTCCCCCCACACACACACATAAACATTGATAGTCTATTATTCTCTTTTGGCTATATTACATCTTACTTTTAAGGAAAAAATCCTTTGCCTGTGTAAAGCGTATTTAGCTGGCTGTTGAACATTTTGGCAAGTATATTCATTTTCTGCATCTTTCTTCAATGTCATATATTGTTTTATGTGCTTCATTTTAGAGGCTCTCAGCATTGAACTTCTCCTGTCTTTCCATAGTTCTTTACTTTATACCTTGTATTTTGAATTTCCTATTATATCCACCATGTCTCAGTAACAGTCTTCAGGCTTTGACTCGAGCTGATTTGCTTCCTTTGCTCTCCAAATTTGAATTGTTTTTTACATAATTAATCTTGAATCTTTCAATACCCTCTCTCTAAGTGCGCTGTTCCAGATTCCATTCAGTGTTGTGTATCTTGTCAAGGGCTCCAACCCCTAAAACTGGGGCTTGGCTGAAGTCACTTCTCTTTTTTTTTGTTTTTTAACTTCTTCTAGTATACTCTGTTTAAAATCATGTTACTCATATATTCTATTTTTATTTGGAGTGAGGTTCTTAAATGCCTGAATTACAGTTTCAGTGTTAAGTCTAGTCTGGCTGAGTTGACTAAAACTATTAGAAACCTCAAGTGCTTCAGAACAAGCTATCATCAAATATAAAGCTTCCTCTTGACTTTTTTTTTTTCCCCCTGTCCCTTTTGGTTTCCATTTCTTGCAGACACAAACTGAAGCACTGTGTTTAAACTTCTCTGGTTGTCCTCCACATTTCTAAAGTGTTTCAGGTCTGGTGGGGTTTTCGTCTACTTGATTCTTCTGCTCAGGGTAAGGTTTTAGCTGTTTTAGGCTGCTGTTCAAATAGAGGAGTCTGACACGTGGGGTCAAAGCTCTGTCTAATCACTTCAACTGGTCTCTGCTCAGAGTCAAACAGCCCTTTCAAGCTTTTCTCAAAGGTAGTGCTCTACAGTGGTGACAGGAGATTGGGTCAGCAACATTCCCAATCCCAAGCAGAGAGTGATGTTTTATAATGCAGTAACATGTAAAGCGTAGCAAAGTGCCCCACGTATCTGATGATCAGCACTGTCTGTGTCTGTGTGGGTAGGAGGGTGATGTGTGAGAAGTCAATACAAGTTTATTCCTCTTTCTGTACACATCTCAGGCAGAGGGAAGAACAACTCTCAAATGTGATCTAGCTGGAGGGTAGGCCTGAGGGAAACCAAAGAGGATACTATAAAGGTGTTATTGTACTTAGGCAAGCAGTTAGATGCCAGAGCCTTGTGGCAAAGCCCTGTTGGTGAGATTTTCATGGATGCTTATTTAGGGTTCTGGCTTCATCCCACTAAAAGGCCATGATGGTTCAAAAAGCTATCTTCCTGGAGCAGAAGCAGACCAGTGCTATTGAAAATCCCTAACTATATTGCTCTGTAGTCAAAGAGAATGAACGCCGATACAGACCCTTCTGTATTCTCCATAACTGCCTGAAGGGCTGTTCCATTCAAATATGCTTTCATATTCAAACTCAGCTCCCCATCCATGTACAAATAAGTTGGACTGAAGGACAGAAACCACAGTGCCCTGCCTTCCCAGAAGCTAGTGGTAAATCCTTTTCATATTGTTATTTTAAATTATTCCTTGTATTGATTTTTTTCCCTTTTGACCTATTCAATAATTAAACATATTTTGTTTAAAGGAAAAAAAATCTGATCTAACTCTACTGGTTCTTGGACCCTGCATTAAAAAAGCAGTTTAGTTCTAGAATTTCAGTCTGATTTACTCCTTTCTGCATAAACCACTGCCATAGATGACCTTTCCTCATCATGTGCCTTTGGGGATGTGTTCCAAGCATATTTTCTAACAGCTTCAGCAGCAATAATAGCAGCATCCAGGCATCAGTTAGCAGTTCTACAATGTAATGTTTTTCATCTTCAAAGCACTTTACAGACATTAGTGAATTAATAATTGAGCATCAGATACTGAGCAGGAATAAATTTAAGGCATTTGTGGATCTCGATGGAATCATGTTCAGTATAAAATAATTCTGAAAACCTCTGAAATCCTGGTCATTTGCATGCTCATGGAAAGAAGAGGTAAATAGATCAACACAAGAGATGCTCTGTGTTGGTTAAAATGCAGGAGTTTCTCAAACTTGTGGGTGAATTTCAAACTGAAACACAATATCTGACCACACACTGGTACATCTCCTAGCAGAAATTTTATTTGATGAGAAGTTTAAACATAAGATAAGAAATACTTAGACTAACTGGAACGTGGTTTGCATCCCAGCAGGGTTGACTCAGCTCTTGATCCTGCAATGCAGAGAAACTGAATTATAATACTTTCCCTCTATGTGACCTGGATGACATGATGCAAATAAAGGTTCTCTCTGCTTGACGTGGAAAGAAACCTCACCCGTAGGAACCGCACAGATAAATATATTAACAGCCACAGTTTCAGAGTCACCTTTTCCTAGCCTTTATTTTTGGCAGGAGCAAACCTGCAAATGCAGATTAGCTGAGACTACTGTTTTGCACACAAACTCAAAGGCCTGGAAAGAATCCGGAGGGCTCATGTAGTCCATCTTCTAGTGCCAAAGCTGCATAAGCACTACTCATGCCATTGCTGTCAGATGCTTGTCTAAATGGCTCTTTGAGCTTGCCAGAATATCGTCCTTCTCAAATAATCCATCGTTGTGATTCACTGTCCTCACTGTTAAAAATTTCTGCTGAGTACTTAGCAGAAGTTGTCTTTGTAGCAGTTTAATCTTTTTTTTGTTTTTGTTCTCCTGTCCTGTCCTCCACCTCTGTGGAAACTGCTCCCTTTTTTGCATGTTTGAAGGTAATTCTTATGCCTCCTTCATGTTCTCTTCCTTCAAATTTGGCTGTTTTCCCACAGAGGATTCTTGAAACTGAGATACTGTATCAGAAAAAAATAGCAGTGGATAAGTAGGAGCTTACTCTAAACTCATAATAAAAGTCCTGCTGCTCCAGAAGCAGTCTAGGAAGGAAGTGTGATTCATGATGACCCTCTTTCTTCTTGAGCTTCCAGCTGTTCTCCCCACACCCTCCTGTACTTGCAGTTTGCAGCTGTACTCAAAGGCTCTTCCTGCCTTTACATGCTGCTGCCAGGCATCTTGCACCTTCTGCCCTGTACAATAAAGGAAAAAGTATTATTTTAATCATATTCAGATATATTCTAATTTGAGGATGACCATGTCTTGACGTCATGATGACTTTTTGAGGATGACTGTGACTTTTGAAACAGTTTTGCATTCAGCGGAGTCATTTATTTGGTTCTATTTTTCCTCCTGTTTTTTTTCTTGAAACTGATATTGGATGTTATTAAGTGCCAATACCAATAATGACCTTGGTAGAGAGTAGACTATGCAGCATTAAAAAAGTGTTTCACACCTATATATAAGTAATTTCTTTTACAATGAATGTTGAGATTATATTTCTACTCCTGCCTCCACTCCTACACAGTGAGCAGAAGTCCACAAGGCATTTGATGACTTTTACTGGAATTCCCACAGATTTGTTCATAACACAAAAACTTTGAGGGGAAAAAAGGCCCATGTTTTTTAAGTCTGTGTCCAGGAATTGAAAAAGGACATCAGGTTTGGGTTTTTTTTAATACATTTTTTTAAAAGAAATGAATCTTTAGCCAGAATTAATATATACTTTTTCACATGCGACAGTTCTAAAAATATGAAAGAAGCTAGACAGAGTAGCTGGCAAATTTCAGGTGAGTATAACACTTCGTTTACCATTTCCCCCTCATCAGTCCCAAGTCAGATGTCAAATTTCCTGCCAGCCCCTGGGGGACAGACTCTACAGCACACCAAGGGATAAATCCTGAAAGCAGCTTGGTGTGACCAGAGCTGGGAAACAGGAGAGGTTGGAATACTTTGCAATAAAAGCAGCTGCAAAGGCAGAGAGGTCTCATAGGTAGCTTGTGCTCAGTCTGCCTTGCCTGGTAAGAAAAACCGCACAGACTGATGGGTCCTAAGAAGGGCCCAGACTTGGAAGCTGATGGTACCTGCTGGTCAAGCCATGGACCACTTGCTGTTTCTTACACTCTTGGATCAGAAGGCCACAATGTTTGGTCAGGTCAAGTTTCCTGCTCCAATCTCCAAGGGTTTGTTATCCTTGTATCCTTGTTTATTATTTATCATATGGGAGTCAATTTCCCCAAATGCCCTGGAAACCGAGGACGTCTTGACATTGTTTGCCAGCAGCAAGCTAGCAAAAGCTACAGAAAGAAGAAGTAGGCAACGCCCATTTTGGATTCAGGCAGATTTCCATGCTCATTCACATAATTTTTTTCAAAGGTGTGTTCTTTTCTTTATTTTTTCCCTTCCCATAACAATTGGAGCTAAAAATATATGAGGGTTGGGGTTCTCTCTTTGAAGAAAAAAAAGAGAAAAGAAAAAAATTGAAATATATTGGAGAATCAGTGTGTTGCAACCCAGAGCTGACTACTCATTTTTCATAGTACTCAATTTAATAACCTTAGTCACCATTAATCTCAACTTTCTAAGACATACAAAAGTGAACTTAGTAAACTTTTATTTTAATTGTACATACATCAAGTTTTCATATGTTATTTAGCAGTTAAGAAAGTATATCCCAATGAAAGAAATATATAAAAATGTATAAACTATATAAAACTGAAATTTTTCTCCCTCAAGGATTAAACAGCTTTGTGTCAAACAAAATAAAATCTACAAATTGATATTACTGCACAGTTTGGGGAGAAATTCAACGCACATAATCCACTATAGTTGGTACCCTAAATAAAGGAGGAAACAGTAGACAGTAATTGCAATTTCTCTCTGCATGGTACATTTCTACTCACAGAGGCAGCTTCTAAAAATGGCAGAACAACTTCCTTACCTCAGCATTAACAGTAGACCATGTGGAAAATACTTGGAAATGGTGTCCCACTTGGTAGGAATGAAGTGATTACAGAACAGATAGACGGTTTGGACATTTTCAATCTGTGGAGTAGCCTGGAACTTAAAGGGTGAAAAAACTCCCAAATTAAACACAAAGGGAAAAGATGAAGAAGTTTTAACTTTAAAACTTAGCAAGTAATCCTTATAAAACCCAGCAGTGTCAGAGACTCTTGCCTGCCCTAACGAGAGTGACATATACATAATGTAGGATCTATCACAGCAAATGTATTTTGAGTAAAATAGGACATCGAGACAAATTTCCATTCGACATGCTAGAATCAGCTTCTCGGTTCATTGATCTAACCATGCCCTATCTGTGTTTGCTGCCTCTCCCTGGTTGTCTCTTCTCCATTGCATCATCTTCAGCCCCTTTCTCTTTTTCAGCCCCTAAGCGTTTAGTCTCACACTATCACATTTTCTGATTTATCAAGGCTCAATCTTTGCTCTATCAGAAGTGGCAGCCACAATTACCCACTTATCTCTTCCTTCCTCAGGCACAAAATCCCTTCTTAAGCTTTTTCTGTACTGTGTCTGCAAATTTTCTCCATCTAGCACTGGCTAAACAACTGGTTGAGAAAACAATACTTCACACCTGGTTAATGACATTGTAGAAAACCTACCTGCCTCTGCTACCATTAGTTTCATACTGCATCTAAACTGTGGGCTATCTAGGGGGGAAGGGGCTGTCTAAATTACTTATCCTCAGAGTGTTTACCATGCTGGAGACCTGTTCTTGATAGAGCTTCCTTGGAACTCGCAAAACTACAAAACACAGATCTGCAAGTCAGACGTTATTTTGGGTTTCTGAGGATATGCACATGTCTGCACTTCACGTAGAAAATTAATTTTCAGTCTAAAAATATGACTTCCTCTGCCTAAGAAGCATGTGTGTCGGATTTTTTTTTAAAATATGTGTTTGATACCTTGTGTTTTGAATGTTAACTGTAAAGAGGTATCAATTTTTAAATTTAAATTATTAATATTATAAATGGCATAACAGCGAGTAGCTTTCCTACCAGTTTGCTTTACAGTGCCTTTTTGAAACTCATTCTCCATCTTTCAAATTTTCTGTAAATATTGAAGGGTAGTCACATATCATCCTGGATTTGCTTTAGTAGAAGGAATGCAGAGTAGACTACTCAACTACTAAACAAACAGGCTGTTCCACACAGGTCTGTATGGACAATAAAGCTGTATCTCACATCTCCTGGCTGTAACATTGGTCAGTGGTACAGAGAGCAGTACAAGCTACTTTTCAGTCTAGTGTTACTGATCTTTTTTGCATGTCACTGTATATAAGTGGAAGGCCAAAGTGTGAGCTTTCTGCATGCTCTGCTGACTGCAAGGTCTGGATAAGGGCCTTTCATGAAGTAAATTGAACATGTAGAATAAATAAAAAATTTAAACCCACCAGAATCCATGTCAGACTCAGTCAGGAACCAAACTCCTGAGAAAAAAAAAAAGGATTCCAATTCAAAGATGGCAAAAATTACTTTTCTCATACTTTTGCTTATAGTGAGCTAAAACAAATGTTTCTTTCAAGTTTCTTTCATCTCTGTATTGCTAAAGAAAAATGCATCTTGCAGTATTTTCTCAGCTTTAAAGCTGTCTTTAATTTAAACTTGTCTTTAAATTTAACATCCCAGTTGGCAAATATCCTATTCACCTACTATAATTACTTTTAAAAAAAATCAAAGAATAATGTTTTTTTGTAATTTGAAATGTTTTTCTCTTTTCCGATTGACTAGCAATTGTCCAACTTATGTTTAGTCATCTTAATTTCTTGCCTTCCAAACAAGGAAAACTTTTCATACTTTCTTATTTACCAAACAAAAAAAAAATTTCATCAATTAAGTTTGCATCATCTTTTTAAGACTTCTCCACACTGAAGTTTCATATAGGTTTATAAAAGGCTAAATCAATTCTTTTCAACAGAGTAGTTTATCCTACTATGTATCAAACTATACATTCCACAGTTTCCTTCACTGTCTTTAAAAATAAAATTTTGAAACATAAATATTGTAGAAACATGTGCAAAAATAAAAAATATTGTATTATTTTCCTTTTTATTTCAATGTCCTGTGCAGAAAAATTATATTATTACATTTATGCATTATAAAATAGTAAAAATCTATGTGGATAATTTTCCAGCTTCGATATTAATCTGTAAACTAAATTCGAATTTAAATTAGATCAAATAAAAGTCTATATCTATTTGCTATTCTCTTGAGGTCAATTTTAAATGATACATAGTATATGGCTTACATTTATTATTTATTATATATATAATATTTTCTGTATTACTTCTCAGATTTATAGTATTACCTATCAACTTTAAAGGAGTCAAATCAATCTTTTATATTGTAAGCTACTTGTAGTACTGACTTCTATTATTGCAAATTACAGATAACTTAATGCATAAGAACTGCAATATTAATATATTTTATATATATAAATTCAGATGAAAATATAATGGGAGTTTTGCAGGAGCAAGGGAGGAGATGACTTAGCAACTTTTACTATAGCCCATATTGTATTCCATGGGTTTTATTAAAATTATTTTTGAAAATGTATATGGAATTAAAAAGCAGGGAAATATGATTTTAATTTAAAATTATATTAATTAATTAATTTAAAATTATTATATTTTCATAATAAAGTTTCACAACAATTTACATGAAAAAGTGAAAAGTTAAAAAATTCATTTTGATTTTTAATCACTTCCAGCCTGATAGGAGTGCTCATTTCCTTGACAGATAGGCAATAAAAACAATTACCCCAATTTGCAGAAGACGTGTTCCTTTTGACATTTTCTTGTTTATTTCTCCAGGTTAGTTTTAGAGCAATGTGGCCTTTGATTTTTGAACAATGGAATCAGAGCCTTTGCTTTTCTGAACTTGTATTGGCAAGGGGGGAAAGTAGATCAGAGGTGCTTCCCAGTAATTTCCTTCCCAGTATGAGACTGATTAGAACAATCTTTTTTCCTTTTTCAAGCAAGTCCAACTTACCAACTAACAATAACTCCCATATGACATGTGTCACTTAAGGGGGAAGTTTCCTTGAACCCTTTATATTTGATCTATCTATCAGAGCCCCAGGAAAGATGAGACCCTTGTGCCCTGTCAGCACTGCGTTATGGGGACTCCCTGCATCAGAGGCTGGTTTGACTGACCTGTTCAGGGACACAAGGCCCTGCTCTTAACTGGTATACTATCACTTTTTTTGGTTGTGCTGCCAGGCCCTGTTAGCATCCTTGAAGGACTCACAGTAAATACTTTATGGAGTAAAACACTTTATTGACAAACATACTGATAATAGAAGACTGGGGACAGGTTAAGGTTCAGAGATAGCTGTTGATAATATACTGAATGCAAAAATGAATTTGAAGTGGTATACAGTCAAGCTCTAATTACCAGTAAGCGCTAGCTTGAAATAATTATTTAGTGCACATAGAATAATAGGAGCCCCTATGGGGCAAAGACAGGTTCAGCCTGTTGATCAATCCCAGAAGTTATGATGGGGTCTTCTCTGACCTCCCTAACCATGTAAGCTATATGTATATTATTTTCTTTGAGGGAGGGGAAAAGGTAGTGACAGTAGATGTCATTTTATGTTTAGGTGAACTTTGAGTGACTTTAGTCATTAATACATGTAGGGGAGAGAAAAGTAATATATATTATTACTATGAGATAACACAGCAAAATTCAGCTTTCAATTACCATCTGGATTATTCCTTTGGCTTAGTTCTCATTATCTGCATCATTTTCAACAGAGCATGACCACAGCACCCTCATACCACTCCATCCTATTTCATGTCCCCCCTTAGCGCAGTACACCAATCTCTCTCAATGTCCCTGCTCCTAAGGTGGCCAGACAGTTTGGTGAACTATCACTAATTCATGCATTCCTTCTTGCTGAACTTAAATTTTTTATTTTCTCCCCACAACAGGTGAGCAAAACTACAGCACATCATGAAACTCCTGTTTGGGGATTTTGGGGGTTTTAGGCTGAAAGGTGTTGTTTTGTTCTTGGGTTTTGTTGTTTTTGCTTTAAGGAGGAGGAACATTTTGTTTCCTGTTGAAGAGTCTTCCAGGCTGGTTTTGTTTTATTTAGACTGTCAGTAGAAGTGTAAAAGTAACAATCTTTCCCCAATTAATTACTTTCAGGGCAAGCTTTTGAAATAATTGCTTAGATTGAATTCAAAGTTGTATTGACATTTTTTGTCAAGATTACGAGGAGAGATTAGCTCTCCTACATGAAATAGAAGCAGGACTTGAGTTGCTGTTCTTGCTACTTGGGTTGCTTCCAGGCATTAACAATTCTGTGCAGTTGTGCTTTAAGTTTTCTGAGGGGTAACATGAAAATCGAGTAGTCTCATTAGAGCCTTAGATACTAACTTCAGATTCAAGCCTATGGAAAGTTGTACATATTACTGACTCCAGAAAGATCTAGAAACTGAGCTTCTCTTAAAATTACTGTGCAATTAAAGAATGCCTAACTATGATTGCTCTCTTTGCATGGAAAGAGAACCTGTAAGTCCTCTCCCAATGCCATGTGGTCTTGAAGAATATTATCATAGTGATTCCTAATGTTTTAATGCTGGTTAAAGTGAGACATCCTAGAAAATGGAAAGATAAAGTTGGTTTTACCCAGCCCACAAGTCCACTGACTTTGTTGGAAATATGGCAAATCAGACTAAGAAGGTGCTTTCTTCCAAAGACCAGTGGAAGGAAATGAAATACATACTCCCATAACTCTAACAACTACAAGCAACTTAATGAAAGAATTTGTGCAGGAAATTAGGAGTTCCATAACAAGAATTTGTAACATCAGATTAAGGGTGGCAACACAGTCAGACAATCCTAGTTCGGCTGCCTAATTATGTGGGGAAGTGAACCTATCCAGTTAATTTAGAGAGACAGATCTTTTCAGAAGGCTATTTAAAGCAAGACTCTTATGTTTTTGAATCATTCTCAAGTGGAGTCTGTTCTCTATTGCCTGTAGTGGGAAATTAGGGCTGCTAGATGGCCATGTGCCTAAAACTGGATGAAGTAAATATCCTAAGGAGAAGAAATAACCTGGAAACTTCAACTCTGATGGATTCATTTCCATAGGATACATTACCATTTAACATATTATGATGACTTGTTCAGGGTATGTTGATAGATGGAAAATTGAAATTGCAGTATGTATTTACAAAAGACTGATTGACGCATACAAAGTTAGTATCAGCACTTGGTATGATAAGACACCATTGAGAAATTCTGAGGTTCTAAAATATCTGAAACTGAGTATAGTACTCAATAAAATACTTTGTGGCCACTTAGACACTAACCTTGAAAAAAAATCAGCAAACACAGGCCCAAAGCTGATCCTTTAAGAACTCAGTAACCACCATCTCTTTAGATGGTTTCTTGATCTGTCTTCCTTTAGCAAGTTATTTTCCCAGCTTATAACTTCAATAGTCTCCTGCTGGGTGTAGCATCAAAAATCTGGCAGAATATTCCTTAGATTTCTAATTCAGTTTTATATAGACTGTATCCTGTCACTGACAGCCGTGTAAATCAGATGTAACTCTAATGAAATCAGCAATCCAACAATGGCTTAAAACATGTGTGAGAGGAGAATCAGATTCCCTCTCGCTGCCTCCTTCCCAAGTGTCAGCTAAATAAGCTTTCAGGCTTTTGAAATAAATTCAAAGTTCAAATGTTGTGAGAGCTGACAGTGCCAAGATCCTATAGAACACATCTGCCCTTCATTGTGTCTGTTCAGCATTCATCTGAAGGCAGAATTTAGTTTCTATACTGAACTGAGACAAACCTACAACACTTATTAGTATCTTTGGGTACTGGAAATACATAATGAAACTGTCAGCATAATCTAAATTATGAGATAGATAATTTATCTGCTGTAACACTGAATTAAGAGTGTTCTCCCCAGTGCTCAGAATAATTCTCTGCTTTATATACTTGTCTAAATGCTGACCACATGTTGGGCAATGTGTTTGTAGCATTTGCCCCAGTGTTTGATTTTTGAACTGGCATGCATTCACCACTCCAAGTAAAATAATCCAGGGAAAAAGCACAAAATGCCCATTAAAGAAAACAATTTCAATAACAAGCCGAGCCCCTCAGGGACTGAGCTATTATAAAAAGCAATCAGTAACTTGGAGGGTGGGATTTTGTGCTTTTATTTGTATTTAAGACTTCCACAAGGCCAAAACACAAAGCCAAAAAATGGGGCATTTGGTTAAAAACCTGAAGAAAGAGAATTCATTTCTTTGTGAAGTTAACAACTACTGTAGATTAGAAAATGAGCTCTTACCAAAACTGCCAACTATAGAAAAATATTCCTTTGTTACAGAAATCCCTCTGAGATGACATTCTTTACATATGTTAATTTCTGTTAAGTTATATGATGTTCCATTAATGAATGGAAGAAAAATGTTTAGATGGCAATGAGAGAGTAAGCCAGACGGGAATCTTTCGTTATTCAGAGCTGCACATGACAGGCTGGTCAGCATTTCCATTAAAGCTTGCTATTTTCAGGGGTTTATGCTGAGCTGTAAACATTTTCTCCAAGTGACTATTTAGGGTTTCAGTGTGAGCACAGTCTGATTTTACTAATTGTGACTGAAAGAATGGTGATGTAAAAAGAAGAAGAAATGGTTAAATTTGGCTGAGTTTGTGTTATTTAGTTGCAGAGTGTTACAAGATGTAAATTCCTAATTGAAATGCAAAAAACATAGCCTAAACCTGGACTTCTTAGAAGAAGGATCACCTTGTACATGAATTACATTGAAGTCAATTTTTCTGGCAGTGTCTGTGGTATAGGCTTTGTGAGCTGTTTGGGGCAAGCTTGTTGTCCTTTCTGTGTTTGTTTCTAATTTTTAACTGTTGTATTGCGGTATAACTATGTCTTTTTCTTTTGTTCCACTTCTTCCCTTTCTCTTTCCCCTTCTCCTTTTTTGCCAACTTCCCAATTAAAAAGGCTTGATATCCAGTGGCACTCATCAGAAAGTTTGGTTTCCAAAAGTCTGCAATACAATGTTTTGTACTCTTTTGTGAATGGTGAATATGCCAAGTTTTTGGACTACCCTTTTCTATGGTAAAAATGCTATTTTAATACCCAATTCTATCCTGTTGCAGTTCTGCAATGCCTGTTCTGTTTCTTTCAGATGTCTAAGACCTATTTGTCTTACTGTTGAATAGTTTTGCAATGTGCTTAGGCTCACCTTGTGAATGAATCTTCATTCCAACCATTCTTTTTAAAGGGTCTTTGCAGAACCCAGTTTTCCAGACAGTCATAAAAAATTATATAAATATCATCTTAGTGACCATACTTTGCCAAGTGTATTAGTTTATTGCCCTGAAGCAATCCTAAAACCACAAAAATAATAACAAGTTCACCTATTTGATTTGTTCCAACAACATAACTATCTGATATCAGGCTTTTCATACTGAATAGCATGACAGTTACCAGAGAGATGTTCAAAGCAGAAATATAAGACACTTAAACTTCCTTCCTACAGGAGTGTTTCCTCCAACTGATTATAGTGAGTGTTTAGGTAGGATAATGTGTAGTATAAGTACCTGAAGATAAGGGCTGCAAATACCTCTGTAATTTCTTTTCCTGGAAAGAGATAAATCTGTGTACGTTCTTTATGCTCTTGATTAAAGAAGGACTAATAGATTAAATCCATTCTTTTCCCCTAAAATGGGACACCAGAAAATAAATTAATCTCTGTGTAAAGGAATCCTTTTTTTCCTGTGTATGTTGTTGAATCATTAAGAAAAACTATCTATACAATACCCTGTTCAAATTGTCCAAGATCCATGAATGAAATAATTCCTGCTGTATCTTTTTTTACCTGTTGACCTTATTCTGCTATTCATGTGGTCTGGTGGCTGCTGAAAGGTCAGAAGAAGTGGTGAGATGGAAAGATGATGAGCTATCTGGTATATCTGTTATTTTGGATTTTTCCAGCTGTCACATTCCATTTCATTTTCACTGAGGTTTGTATTTTTTTATTATAATTACTTCTCAGTAGTACAAGCACATGGGGAAAGTGGGATGGGGAAGGTTGGAGGTGGGATGTGTACAACTTCATTAGTCAAGCAGCTACTTCAAAAGAGATTATAGTTGGAAAGACATGCTCTTCTCTCAGATAATGATCGCCTGTTATTTCCTTGCTAGTGTAAGTATGTTCCTTACATAAACTCCAAATATGCAGAAGTGACACTTGGAAATATGATTTCCCAGCTTAATTTCTCCCTAATATGGTACATGATGGTGCAAAAATTAAAGGAGCTCCCAGTCACTGAAATCCTCAACCATTTTGAAATGTATTTTAAACTTAAAGTAACTTTTTGAACATGTCAGTCTCCACCATCCTCACCCACCCCTCTCGGGTGTTCATAGGCAATATGGAATATCCTCTAATGAAGTATTATATGTATCTGTTAGGCCTTCAGCAGAGAAGTCCAAAATATCCACAGTCATTATCATCTGTGATATGTATTGTCATGTGCTTCCACTTCACTCTACTGGATCAGTGAACAAAAAAAACTCTATTAAAGGTACGCTCTAGTAAAGTTCAGCAATGCATACAAATACCAGGCAATTTACAACTGATTCTTTATCTCCTTTCTAGAAGTGAAGTATTCTTTATAATATTTAAGCAGACCCAAGCAGTTGTCTATTATCTAATGGCTCATTTTCCAATGATCCAAATGTACATCCTAATTTCCTATATAGTTGTCTTAGCCCATTAGTGTATATAATGACTGCAAAGAACAGAAAAACTGTTGCCAAATCAATATTAGATTTTATGAACTGTTTTAAGTTTTCTGTACTGGGACCAGTTCTTCCATGCCATTTTTTTCCTAATGTAAGTGCAAAGACAGAACCAGGACTGCTGGTAGATGATTGAGAGTGGTTTGGCAAGTTCTTTTGACAGTTCCCTCATTACTCTGGGGTGGATTCCATCAGGGCCCATAGACTTGTGGGTGTCTAATTGGCCTAGCACGTCACTAACCATCTCCTCCTGGTTTGTGGGGGCTTCATTTTTCTCTCTGTCATCAGCCTCCAGCTCAGGGAGCTGGATATCCTGAGGACAACTGGTCTTGATGTTGAAGACTGAGACAAAGAAGGCATTAAGTACCTCTGCTTTTTCCTCATCCCTAGCCTCTACACTACCTTCTGCATTCAACAAATGATGGAGACGCTCCTTGACCCTCCTTTTGATGTCAATGTATTTATAGAAATTTGTTCTGTTGTTTTTAACTGTAACAGCCAAATTAAGTTCTAGTTGGGCTTTGGTCATTCTAATCTTCTCCCTAATTCATCTGTGGCATCCTTGTAGTCCTTCCAAGTTACCTAACACTTCTTCCAGAAATGAAAGATTCTCCTTTTCCCCCTAAGTTCCAGCCTAAGTTCTCTGTTTAGCAAAATGGTCTTTTTCTCCTGACTACTTGTCTCCTGTAGTGATGTGTGCAGTTGTCTGTCCTGTGGAGCAGATAGAGTACGTCTGTATGAATATTCTTTATCCTCTGTAAGGCTGAAGATATTTTAGGTCCTCTGTACTCCTTTTGTTCTTAGTGTGAGTTCTGATAGTGGTAAAAGATGTGTTATCTTACAGACAAGCTATTCAAGACAAGTACTTTCCTTTTTTTCCCCTGGATGTTGTGACAGAATCCCTGTAGGTCATAAAGGATAAAAAGAAGTACTATTAATGTTCAAAGCAACAAGGAAATATTCTACCCATTCAGTTAGATTATTAAATTATATAGCAATTACACACATACTGTAGAATCATAGAATCAATTCTAGAATGATAGATGGGTTTGG
This sequence comes from Pseudotriccus pelzelni, assembly GCA_035584735.1. NCBI lineage: Eukaryota > Metazoa > Chordata > Aves > Passeriformes > Tyrannidae > Pseudotriccus > Pseudotriccus pelzelni. The sequence goes on along the minus strand of JAWMRA010000078.1, from coordinate 135,827,678 downwards.
AAGGGACCTTTAAAGGTCCAACCTCCCTGCAATCAACAGAGACATCGTCACCTATATCAAGTTGCTCAGATACCTGTCCAGCCTGACCTTGAATGTTTCCAGGGATGGGGCATCTACCATCTATCCAGGCAGCCCGTGCCAGTGTCTTTCAGATTAGTCAGTTCTGACACATGTTATCTTGCTCCTATGATGCATAATAAAACAAACAAATAAAGCTAAGAAAGACAGCAAAACCCCAACACTTTCATATTAATTGGTAGCAGCTTAAGATTGGATATAATTGTGGAACTTATTACATCAGAAATTCTTGGGTGCTTTTCATTCAGGATACACAGATGTTTGATTTTTTTTTAGTTTGCGTGGATTATAATGAATCATTAAATGATTCAGATGCATTTTCTGCTTCTTGTCTGGAATGGCTTGAGTAAAACATGTATCTGCTGTTCTTCAGACAGAAAAACAAAAGGTCATAGAGTTTGTTCCAAATATAAGCCACTTTCTCATTTAATTCCTTCTTAGGAATCTTCCTATTTAATCATAGGAGTCTTTGGAGCTCTAGTACAGTAGATAGAATTGATTGATTCACTTCATAGCTTCACCTCTTCACTGAGATAAAACACTTAATAGACACTGACATTTCTTAGGACTGAGGTAACCTGGTCTGATACATAAAAGTAATTTTCACCCATTTGGAGTCAGTGCCTGTCATTTTTTGACAACTAAAAGCAGACATTGCAGACTCAGGCCTTTGTTGACCTGAGTTTGCGTTATTCTGGCTTAATACTAACTTCCCTGTGTGAGGTATGTGATGAGCCTGTGAATAATCCTGACATGTTTTTATTCTGCCTTGAGGTGCCACTATAGTTCTAGTGCAAGTGAGGATGATAGTTTCATCTTGAGCAGCAGAAGGAAAAGCAGCATTTTGTGTTTTGTGCCATTTCCTTCTTTATTCTTAAAATTATTCTCTAAAAGATGTCAAAATGTTGCTTGTTCACTGTATGATTATGTTCTCTGAGGAATTAGTAGCGAATGACATAGCATGTAAATTATAGATAATGAAGTACATATGCATAGACACTATTTGAAGTGCCCAAGGTTCTGTGTAAAATAATGATATGTTCACTTGAAAATTGATCAGTTATATGCAAATTAAGGAAGAAAATCCCTTTATTATGATATCTTTATAAATTGATCAATGTACTTATTCAGTGATTATATATAATAGATAGCCCATTTTAAATATCTTCAGGATACATATAAACACTGAAAATAGCATCAGATTTACTATAATCATGTGAAATGTTTTGTTTTGTAGTTAACCAGATGCTTCAGAATAGAAAAAGATAAATCGATAAATTAAATCAATAAGAGAGGAAAGATCCTCTTATGGTTGAAGCAATAGATTGGAAGTCAGGAAATTTGATTTCAATTTCTGACTCTGTCACAGGCTTCCTGTGTGACCTTAGGTAAGTCATGTTTTCTCTCCAGACCTTGGTTTCTCATCAATTTAGAGGAAAGAGTGTTCTTTCTTCTGAACTGTTCTGTTTTCTTTAAGTTCTGTAAGCTACAATATATGCAATGTAACTCTGAAAACTGCATTAAACGCTTCATACTTGCAATTGTAAGGTCTCAGCTTACAGTACCTGGGGTCACAGGTTGAAAAGATGCATTTACCTCCTGAACAAGCCCCAGGGCAGCATCCACTCACACTCAGTGTTTTATTGATGCAAGCTGGTGTTAAGTGTCTGTGTTTGGGAGATATCTAGACAGGTAGATAGGCAGGCAAGCTGAAGTGGCACTACCTCTTTGTGTATGTGCAAGTAGAGGCCTTGGTTATTGTCAGAAGTTAGAGAAAAATGTTTGAATGAAAACTATTTCTTTTTTAATAATTACGAGTGACTGCATTAATGTTTTATTATAAATAGTTTATTGTAAAGCAGCAATGTATCAGGTTATTAATCTTTTCTTTTGGTTATGCATGCACTGAAAATAAATAGATATTTCTGAGAATGTAGTCAGTACTTCATGTTTTAATTCTGTTTCTGTTTTTACTTTAAATTTCATATGCTAAGGCATTTTATTTTACATATGTGACTTCCTTTGAAAACATGACTAAAGCCTCAGTTCCACAGCAGTAAAGTGTTTGAATTGAGGTGTCTTTGAACCAAACATACCAGTAGCTATGTGCACAAAGCTTTCAGAGTGTGTTACTGTGTGTTTTTGTACACACACACACACTCACACGCATACGTCGTTCAGTAAATATAGGGCTTTATTTCTTTCTTTCACTGCAAGCTGTGCTCTCCTCTATAAATCTGACCCTTGTCACCTTACATATCACCAAACAGGGAAATTTAAACTGGAAACAAAACCACTGGTATACCAGAACTATCATAAATCAAGTTTATTTTCCATTTTGAAAACATAGCAGGACATTCATTCCTCACAGTGGCGGATGTTTTAAAATACACAGAAAAGGACATTGTAAAAACTGATTCTCTTCATTGAATCTTCAAACAAATTGTGTTTTCCATTCACGAGATTTCCACATATAGATATATCTGTACTTAGGCTTCTTATCTAGCCTCCTTCTTTAGATAGATCCCACTCTAAAGGATGATTTGTCTCGTGTAAAATCAGCATGTAGTTATTGTGTATGTTTCTCTTCATAATGAAGAATTTCTTCTTATAATGCAGGATATTACCAAATGTAGATAAGATGCTACTTGATACTTGCAGTGAATATTTTACATATTACTACATAAAATGAATGTTTTAAACCATTTAAGCAACACATTAGCCCTGATAGTTGGAAACGTGTATCCTTCCCATTCTTGCTGAAATGTGGCCATTCCTGATATGGGGAACATAACTCCATATGTGGCAAATCCATGCCAATGTCCAGTGGAGAGCAAATACATCCTCAGCTTTGTTAAATCAGCAAGGGCCTTATGTTTCCTGCATGGCTCAGAAACTACAGCATATTATAGCCATTGTCCAAGAGATGGCCTGTCACAAGAAGTGAGAGGTCTCTCTCAAGGATCCAGGGTTCATCACATGCTGTAAAGTGTAGTAAAGAGTGGAGAAACTTCACTTGCAGTTCAGATCTAATGTATGGGTCTGCTATTAAATATTTTTGATTTATAGCATAAACATTCATGATGCTGGTGCATAATAATTTTCTTTCTCTGGATTTTCTTTTTACCTTGAACTTTTGAGTAAATGAATTGTTAAAAGCTTGTTATAAATGTAATACTTCTTAAACAGCCTTATTATCTAGCTGTTATCTAGCTAGAATTTTTCATAGCTACGTAGGCTCCCTAAAGGCCAGAAAGGACCATTACATCAAGTAGATTGACTTGAATAATGCAAACTGTTGAACCACATCAATTTCTTTTACAATGAGCTCTCCAAACTTTCTATGACTACTGCTTTTCTCAGACAGGCACATTTTGTATTTTGACACATCTTAATTTGATAACACAGAAATGGAGAATCTGCTACTTTTGTTGGTGGGTGTGTTCACAGATTAATTTTCCTTGCAGTAAAAAATCTGTGCTATCCTTGCTGTAGCCAAGTTGTTAATTTCAACTTCCTTGAAGTTAATTCCACCTTTCTTTTAATTTTCTTTCTATGGATACTTAGAGCTTTGTTGAAAAAAATCCTGTGGGAGTTGCAATTTCCATGGTTGTTTGCAGCCTAATGTTCAGTTTGCTCATTGGAGAAAATCACAAACGAAATTGGTTAAGTGGGATCTGACTTATGGCCCTGAAAAAAGAAAAAAAATTTCTAATTTTTTACTAGTAACAATGGCTGAAAAAGGCAGTCTAAAGATTTGGGTTTTCATGTTTGCTTAAGATCAAAGGAGGAAGATGTGGTTAGAGGAAGGCATTTGCACAGTTGAAAGTCAAGTATTTACAGTTAGAATTTACTTTTAATTAAGTGAAAGTTAGTAACATATAGCGGCACCCATTCTGTCAGGATATGACTCTTGTGACTTGGAATTTCAATGTCACCAGGGTTGATCATTTGGTGGATCAGAAAAACCTAGTGTTATGCTTTTGTCTTAACCATTTCTGAGAAAATTTGGTAATTTCCTAGTACTTAGACTTTCTAATAATTTTAAGAAATAGACTAAAATTAAAAAGGAGGAAGGAGACATAAGGAAGAATGGGAAATACCTTGAAAGAAATTCAAAGGATTTAAAAAATAATGTTTATATGTATGTTTGAAATATACATATAACATTAAAGTTGGTAAAAAACTTTCCATTCATAAGCTGAATTCTCAGTGAATATTTCTTTTCATAATGAAGCTTTTTACCCTAATGAAGTGCAAGTCACTGGTAAGCAGTAAAGCCTGAGATGAATCAGTAACCTTACCAAATCAGCACTCCAGGTACCACAGTGCTGTAGGTAGTGTGGGACTGAGAATGGCTTTGAGTCAGCTCCAGCTCCATTGGACTTTATCATTCCCATGGGCCTCAGAACCGGTCAAAACTGGAAAAAATATGGTTCTTGTTTCAGCAGCTCCTACAGTTATTATTTTGATGAATCTAAAAAAGGTGGCAAGTTTATTAGCACTGTAAAGGCTGTAATGGAATTATTTAAATTTAAGACAATGTTTTCAGATGAGAGAAGTCTGTACATCCTATCCCCCAAGGCCAGGTAAGGCAAGCACAGAACACTAATTAAAAAATAAAAAAAAAAAAAAAGGCAAAATTTTTGTTCAAAATGGTGCAACAGATGCTTTTCACTTACATTTCAGTTGGCATATATTTGATAGAGATGAAGGACTTGGTTACTTTCTTGCTCCCTCTACCCTGTATTTTATTTTTTAGAAGATAGTATAGTGTTGAAGTCTATTAATTAAGAGTCAAATTCCATATTTTTAATACAAGGGTGTGAAGAACTTTCTGTCATAATTAAAGGGAAGTTAGAGAAGCTTTTATGAAGGAGTGGTAAATCATAGGTAAATCAAACTGTCTTGATTATTTAGCAGATATGAGAGTGGAGAAAAGACTCTGACATCCAGGAAGTTGGCATCTTGTCAGTGATACTGACTTTACTGTCCCAAACTGAAACTGGATGCTTAAAGAAAGACAATTGTCTTTGTCATTCTAAGACCTAATCCAGGTATCTGGGTGGGATTCACTATGTCTCAGTATTGTTTCTCATTTCTCATGGAAGAAACCAATGCTGGTTGTTAGACTGGTATCCATGCAACGCTCAAAAAGCAAAAGCTGAACTCTGAAAGTGCATCTTGCCTTGCTATGACAGGGAACTGCTGCACCACTGACCTTAGCTCATTAGCTTGTTTATGAGAAAGGAAATAGAGCAGTATGTAAACATGTCAAAATTAGCATCAGTGTGAAATTTTCCCAGATTGAACAAGACAGAGTTAGTAGAAAGCCTATATGTTACTTATACCTTTCCTGAGCCTGAATTTTGCTGGGATTCTGGAAAGCTGCACTGCATTTTTATTCCTCTGTCACAAGGCTAATGCAAATTAGTTATGAAGTGTTTCTAAATGGTTTGGCAACCAGTGATAACTATCAGTGTAATTTATGATAACTGAACACCTAAAAACTTTTTTTTAGCAGCAGAAAATTTGAAAGGTCAATATCAGGCTAGACTTGATGTAGAATTCAAATCTTCTGTAAAACAATAACAAATCCACAACCCAAAACCAAGGGAATGGTAATCAGAAGATCTGAATACAAATGTTTTCTTTCTTTATGGGAAAATTCAGTTCATTCATTTAACATTTTAAACATTCCCTTGCAGTGATGTGAATTCAGAGCAACATCATTGTCCTTGCATACAGTCTAAGAAATTAAATCAGCTGAGAGAGAAATACCAGACTACATTATTTTGCATTCTGTGGGAAATACAAATGGACATACAATAGGATGGACTTCAACAGTGTGAGTATGGATAGTGAACTAGGACCTGGAAAACAGATGAGGGTGGAAATTTTTTTTGTTTTGTTTTGCTTGCTATTTCTTTTCTTTTCCTCTTTTCATTGATTAGAAACCTGTGAAATCTTTATGGTACCCTCAGTTGCCTAAATACCTTCATCTGCACTCAAGTTATATTTTTTGGTTGGTCCTTTATGGCTCACAGACCACTGATACAATGCCCTTTGCAGTTGGGTAGTTCTGCAGTTTTATTACCATAAAGGAATTAATGTTGTATTCCTGCATGCTGTGCTCTCTCAGAACTATGTCTAAACTGGTAACATTTAGAAAGTAAAAATATCTCATCTGCAGACCTTTTTTTCTGATGGAGTCAAATGCTTTGTCATACTTCTCTCTGTCAGTGAGTTTATGCCTTTACATACAAATGTGAAGAGACAAGAAGTTCAGTACAGAATCCATTGTAAAAACAGATTCCAGCCTTAAAATTTTTCTATCGACAATTTCTTATGACAAAGAGTGTGAAGAGGTCATAGAATGGTGAATACTTGTAAAGCTATTAGAGTCACGTTTATTTTTTATGTTAGAAGGTTAATCACACCTGTCTGACACCTGGCTATCTGCCTGCCTATGTAATGTTTCAGGGGTTTCCTTGGGCTTGCCAGCAAAAACTCACTACTTTAGTCAACCCGATAGGAGAAGCTCACGGCTTGATTTTACTGATGCTATCCCCAGACATAACAGCCATGAAATGATGGTGTATTGAGCAGAGGAGGAAGAGATGTGGCTGTTGTCCAAGCTGGCCATGAGGAAAGCTGTTACTGAATTCTGAATCTGCAGATCTTTCCAGTTTGTTTGGGTTACACTTTCAACAAGAAATATAATAATAATAATGATGATAATGATAAAATCAACAATTTAGTTTAGCCATTTTCCTCCTTAAAAAGAAGGGAGATATCAGTGGATAGTTCTGTGTAGCCACAAAAATAAGACCTATATATAGTTTTTTCCTGTTGAATACTGGGAGGTACAGATCAACAGCAGCGAGTCAGTGAGGCTGGATCTTTCCACAGAGACTGAGGGGTCTGCAAGGAGATGGAGGCTGTGCCATTTTATATCGAATTAACAAGTCATAAACACATACCCTGAACCATCATCACCCACTTGTTCTAAGCAGTTCTTACAGAGCTCTTACTTCTGTTCTTTGAACTACCTTGTCCTAGCTTGCACCACTTAGATGTAGGCAGGTGTGAAGGTTTTATTGTCCTCTAATTATAATTTATAATGAATTAAATACCCTAAACAACCACTACCCTCTGATTTAGAATGATTCTCTAGTTTTAGTCTAATTTTATATTTTCAGCCATCATGGCTTAGCTTGTACTTACCTATTAGTATCTTCATCATTGTCTGCTTGCTCTTTAATTTTCCATTAAAAGTCCAGTTCTGTGCCTTTGTTGCAATCTCCTCAGCAGCTTTGCCTCTTTTTGAGATGAAATGTAGTTCAGTTCTTTAAAATCTACATCTTTCTAGGTCTTATTCTCCTGTTGAATTTCCTGGTTCTGGATTTAGATATTACTTCATCTAACTGTGCTGCCTATGAATCAAGCATTCCAGTATCTGTATTGCTCTCAAAAAACTTTAGTCTTCAGACATCTCAATCTTGATTATGTCTCTGATGATCTTACACTTCTAACATCTAAAGCTTTCATAGCCTGCTAGCGATACAGATAATGAATGAACTTAATCATAGACAAGGAAACTGGAGTGGAAGTTACAGGTGATGAGAGATCTGTGAACACCCAATTTCTCCTACTGTTGTAAAGTGGCATCTAGAGCTTCCGTGAGCTAATTATCTCTCACCTGTTCCCCCTTTAGTCCATAAACAGTCATCTCCCATACAGCCCACCTGATTGTAAGTCTTATGATAGCAGGTTAGGAGAAAGGATAGTCAGAAAAGTAATGTAAATGACCTAAACATGAAAATTAAGAGGCCGTCTATTTAACAGGACTTTTCCATTTTCTACCAGCTGCTTCTGTTCTGTCTTCACTAATCACCACTATTAATACCATGAACTGTACATAAATATATGTCTCAAAACAGTAAAAGGAAAAAGAATAAAGTCTCCTTTGGTTATTAGTACAAATCTTGTTCATGTTAATACATGTAATATCTTTGAGTTTGAGAACTCCTTTGAAAGTCAGTTTCCTCATTCATAAGGTGGGTGTAATTTTCCTTGACTTTTTGAAGGTTAGTTTTACTGTTTCTGTACTACATTAAAGAATTAAACTTTAACATGGATATTATTGGTGTTATTATTGCATAAAAATAAGTGTACATAACGAATCACATAGTGTCTCCTAAAGTTAAAACAGGTTGATATGAAAACTATTACTGCAGCTTGCTTGCTCTCTTGGATCACGTAGTCATAAGGAGGTTAGGTAAGGTCAATATTAGCATAAGGTGTAAAAAATGAACTGGTTTATTTTTTAAGCTATGTCTTGACATTGACTAAATCTGTGATTTTTTTCAGTATATAGGATAAAAAGTTTCCAGGCCTGTGAATCCAATAAAAAGTAAAGTCTGTGAAAAGTTGAACATGTAACCTTTCACTAGTGGCAATTTTTAAAAATTGCCATAAGAGAAAATTGCATTTTTCTCCTTATGAAGCTATCACACCTGCTGCTTCTCATTGTACTGATCCTACACAGGGTTTGGTTTTTTCCTCATACCTCAAGATGTTTGTCTTTTAATTTCCTCAGCACTTTACTCTAAATAATTGGAGTTGCTCTCCTTAGTTCCTCTAGACTGGATAAAGAACTCTATGATGGAAATTACATAAGAGGATTGTTTTTTTTGTATATGAAGCATTTTCTTTGTAGAATATTTTATGAGGGTCTTTTACTGGATTCACATGAAAAATACAGATTCCTGGAAATATTTAACTACATGTGCTATATTTTTCTAAAATCTGGATAAATCAGCAAAATTTTTTTTCTCAGCTAATCCCTTAGTTCTTACATACTTAGCCTCCTTTGGGCACCAAATTAACATTTTCTTTTTTTTTGGAAGTTTATTAACAAATGGATTAAGATTTTTTTTTAAAGAAAAAAAAATCTGCATTATATAGCACTACCTACTTGCAGCCTGGGGTTAGATCACACAATTAACTTAAATTATAAAAAGATACAAATGCAAGAGAATGACCCTCTCTATAGGCTGTTTGACAAAATTTGGTGCATAGTTCAGTGTTTGTCTTAGCCTGTAAAAAAGAAAAAGTAACTAGCTAATTCATAGGGACTACATCTGTAAACTGGTATTGTGAGGGTTGAACAAGCAATAGGAGGGTTCTTGCCATATATTCACCCTTTTACAAGAATCCCTGTCAATGTTGCCTTTGGAAAAAAAAGACTCAACAAAATACTATTCATCCAACCCCTTATTAGGGAATTTCAAGGTCACAAAAACCCAAAGAATCCTTCAGTTTGCTTCTTGTCTCTGTAAATTTCAATCTCATATTTAATCTCAGTCTGGACAAATTCTTACTTTATGGTGGATAATATTTGTAATATTTATACAGAAATAACCAGTATCTTTCTAATTCTGAACTTGTATGAGTCCTGACAAATGCAGCAACAGACTCAGAAATTTCACAGGCAGCAGTGGGATTAGTTCAAGCTGCTGAAGGAAGATGAGATTAAATGAGAAAAGTTGTGGGAAGAAATGCAGCGGGAAAGAAGTTCAATCAAAAAGCATTACTAAATGCAGAAAAGTAGATGAAGGTTGGCACTAGAAGTTTCCTGCTGTCATTTTCTCTTCAGAGGATGAAATGGAAGACTCCAGCATGGATCAGACTCAAACTGCAGAGTTACACATACCGGCATTTTATAATGGCTCCTTTACTCCCCATCTTTTTCATCTCCTTCTCTTTAGTTTTAAGGGATTTTTACCAGCCTTTATGATGACATGAGCCAGGATATTCTACTGAATGCAAGTTTTTCATATTAGAAATCTGAACCCCAAGTCATTTTGAAGCCAAAGCTGTACTCCTGCTGCAGGTGTTCTTTTAAGGTCTCTGTCATGGTCCCAGCTGCTATACTGAAAATGGCTCTCTGTAAATACAGGATCACCTTTTTTTGATTGCCCTCACACCTCTGAGCTGCCTGGACTGTAACTGCAAAAGGCACCAGACGATATATAGATTCATGGGACTGTTAGGCAGTCTTATTTTACTGCAGCCCAAACTGGCTTTTGCAATTAATCTTTCTTATCCATCTATTTAATCTTTTCAGCATTAAATGCTGAAATTTATTTATTTTTAGTATTAACTTTGTCATCAGTATTACTGATTTTTTTTTATCATCCTGAGTCATGTGGGCCTTTGCTTTCTGAAAGACTATCTATTTCTAATATGCCTAGAAATGAATGACATATGAATATTGGATGCTAAAATGTAACAAGAAATGATGCACACCTAGATACAAAGGTAATAAATCCAAATCATCTGGACAAATGAGAAGCAGATGTTAAAGTTTCTGTGGGACTGTTTGGTGGTTGTTTTTTTTTTTGGTCAGCTAAGGAATACAATCTAACTGTAATATGTCCATATTATTTTTGGCTAGTTCACTTGCTATGTGATGTTGATCTGAATTGATACTTCCAAACAGACCATTCATGCTGTCAATAATTCAGATTCCAACGACCTGCCTTGGTATGCCAGATTGCATATGCTAACATTTAATGCCAGACTGAACTTGCTGTGCTGTTCAGCAGGATGAATCACTCTGAGGGAGTGTGGCTCCCCAGGTGTATTGTGCCATACGTTTCATGGTGTAGTGAGTAAAGAATACAAGTGTTTGACCCACATCTTCCAATGCAACTTCTATCATCTTCCTTGGCTTAGGTTCTGGGAACTGCTTTGATAGTAAATGCGTTGCTTCATAGTAAATAAATGATACAGTGCTGACTATAGCAAATACCAGTGATGTTTCCACCAAAAACCTCAATTTTGCCTAGTTGGAAGAATGTTAGCTATGCATTTACAAAACCAAGGTAAAAAAGAGGGTGAGAAAAGCTGTAAGATAATGCTTGCAAGGTTCAACATCCCAAGATCTGTGGAACTTGGTTGATCAAATGGGACATCTTGGGCTCCAGCAGAGCTCCAAAATGGTCCTAATCATCACTGTTCACCAAAAATCTTTATTTAGCTCTCTTGAAGACAAAATACATTAGATTTCACTGTATTATAACACAAGTACTTCTATAATTAGTTTGTTTCCCTAATACAGTTTTTCCCTTTGAAGGGGCAAAGAAGATACTTTTTATCTCTAGTGCTTAAACAATGATGTTGTCACATAGGCACACTGATGTGACTGTTATCTCTAATCCAATTGAAAGTAATTAATTTTCTAAAATTTCCTTTTCATAACAAACTGCTAGCTACTGCAACAAATAGAAGGTGATAAACAATTATTTATCTGATAAGGCACCATGAATTGGTATCTTTGAGATGAAATATTATGACAGACTGGTGTAACACAACTGTGTGTCCCTTTTCTTGGTCACAAATTGGACAAGAATTGGAACAGTTGGAGAGCAGCCCATATCTAGCCACCATCTGCTTGTTGTAAAATAGCCATATGTTATATTTTCCCCCTTTTTTAATTATTATTATTACCACAATACACAAATTTAAATAGAATCAAAGATGTAACACAAATCAACAAAATGGAGATAGTTCATCTGAATTATGCCTTCTTTAAAATTATGTAGGTACCCCTTTTTGTAATATTTTTGCTTTCTACTATGTTCTGCATTTCAAGCAGGTATCCAGCAGTGACAGGCACCCATATCTTCTCTGTTAGGGGATACTTTTAAATCTCTTCCTCTTAATTTGTTTTTCAATGCAATATTGGAATGACTGAATCTTATAAAATTTCAGCTACTAAAACTAGTGTCAAATAGCGGTATACTGCTGTATGTCTGAAATTATAAATGTCCCCCTGCTTTCAAAAAAATGTGGCATCAAGCTGTAGACAGGTTCTGCTTAGCCCAATTCTCTGTTCTGTCTGAGTAGGCTGCTGATTCCTTTTGAAAATGATTTGCCATTCTGTACCATTTTCTTTCTCCTCTGCCTTCAGTGACAAAGACACTGTCCCTTACTCTGTTTGCAAGTAACCTCCAGAAATAAGATGCTCAGCTTGATTCCTTGTGCTTTTTTGAGAATAATGACATGAAATGAAGTATAATTCTTACTGTATGTTACATTCTGTAGAACTTGCTGTTACTGTGTATTTGGCATCAACTACAAAAATACATCATTAAATAACAACTGTCCTATGATTCAGTTCAGGCTTCACCGACTGAGACAACTCATTCCCATGATTCATATCTTCCTAGTTCATCTATTATTTAAATGTTAATATAAACACATTGAAATTCTTTCATACTTCTGCAGCTCCCCACAAGAACAATCCTAACAAACACTGCTAGTGAAGTGTCATGATGGATGGTCTTTCCCCCAGAGATAGTAGAATTACAGTCACACGCATTTCAGTAAAAGAGCCAAAGGAAGGATGTTTGAAATTATCACCACATTTCACCTTCCAGTATTTTCTCACATGAAGATGATTTCTGAAAAAATTTTGTTTTCTCTGGGGACCAGAGCTTTCAGAGTGATGGCTATATTCAAATAAACAATCAAGTGTATTTGTGGAGGATATTCATCTTTCATGCAGCAAAACCTAAAACCTAGAGTTCTTGTAAGTGTCACTCAAGTCTGAGGGCTTACTTTTTAGGGAGCATAATGTTTGTGCCAGCCTTAAGTGCCAGAGTGATTTTTTTTTATTATTTTTACAGAACAAATATTCAGAACATGGCACTTACACCAAACAAGTCTTGCCTAAGAAGTCATACTTGTTTACTCAGTGACTAGCTGCAGTCCCAGGCAATATTTACTTTAGCTAAATTTAATGCTCTAAAGCTGTAAATGCAATCTCAGTTAATATTATGTTCTTTCCTAAAATTGCAGTGTTGATAGAAAAATATTGTGCTGTACAAGCCATAAGCAGATCCTGCCCGTGGGATGGGATACAAATAATAGGGGTAAGCAAATTATCTCTTGATTCTTTGCAGTTGGGAGATACTGCTGGTATTTAGATCTATCTATCCAAGTATATGCCTGCATTGGTAGTTTTCCAAGTTTCATATATCTGAAATCCACGGGCTGGTTTAGTACACTGATGCAATTAGATGCCAAAGCTGATCAAGATTTTTGCAGTGTGTTAAAATTAAAGAGTTTTAAAATAATCCTGCAAAAGATGTACTGGTTTTGCTAAGCTCCTTTTCAGAACAGGCTTATGTGGCTACACTATATCTTTTGTTTGACCTCCAAAGACTGTTGTTTTTTGTCCTAGGAGTTTATCTGGCTGGATATAACCTACAGCCATCATCTCAACAATTTTAGTTCTATTACCTATTATTCATTTACTTCTAATATCTTTGCAAATTGTCTGCTCTGTTCCCAGTAATGTCTTTATTGTCCCTTAAGTGCCCTGTTTCCTTTTTGTCCTTATTGTTTTCTGTAAAAGCAGTGGTTGGTCTGCTTCATTCTTTCAGTTATTTTGGTTGCTTCCCTCATCTGTTCACCTTTGCTAGACATGTAAAGCCACAATGGGAAAAATGTTGTGAGAATTGCAAAGCATTCCTCATCTATAGCCTAGCACTCAGGCTATGTTTCCTGCTTTACTGGCTGGCATGGCCAAAACTTCTTTGACCAAGTACTTGTAATTTCTGGTTACTTCTACTGTTTTTCATTTTCTCATCTCTTTATCAACACAGGTCAGATGAAATTGAGCCTTTTAATAGATTATTGTGCAGAGAATTATCCAGGGAGAGGCACCTGTCTCTCTTAGCTCCCCTCTTACATTCACCATTGTGTTGCTGGAACTACTTGAACACAAATTTTTCAGGCGTTTCAAATGTTGTGTGAGATTGGGTGTATAGATATAGAGAAGAGCTGTGGGAATATGAACAGTACTATTGCAACTGTAGAGAGAAGAGGAAAGAGGAACACAGAATACACTCTATATAGGTAGACTCTTTGTAGATTTGCTTTCTGCACCTTTCTTGGTCAAATTAAGGTTGTAGCTTCCTTCCTCTTCCTTCCTCTTCCTTCCTCTTCCTTCCTCTTCCTTCCTCTTCCTTCCTCTTCCTTCCTTTTCCTTCCTCTTCCTTCCTCTTCCTTCCTCTTCCTTCCCCTTCCTTTCTCTTCCTTCCCCTTCTTTCCCCTTCCTTTCCCTTCCTTCCCCTTCCTTCCCCTTCCTTTCCCTTCCTTCATTTTCCTCCCTTCCTGTCCTCACTCCCTTTTCCCCATTCTGTTTTCCTTTACTATCTTAATTTTAATCTTCTTCCTCAGTCTTTGTAGTGGTTTATGCTGATTCTTCAGCCATCTTCCCTCACTGTTCCTTTAGGATTTACTTGAATAAATTCTTGTTTTCATTTCTTTCATACTTGACTGGGAGAATGGATTTATCAGGTTTTAACCCATTCTCTCATCACTATTTCCCATGTAACACATATTCCTGTATCATGTTTTATAATGCTGTGCTTTCTCATTGTCATGCTTTCTTGAATCCTTTCATTTACCTATGTGTATGGTGTCCATCTTTTTTCAATCTTTCCTGATTTCCCTAAACTCATCTAGGTACAGGTTTTCCCTCACCTCTTTAGATGATTATCTGCTACTGTACTATATAGGACACTACTGGAAAAATGTATTTTTAGATCTCTCCGCTTTCTTCTCTGGTTTTGAATGTCCCCAGCAATTCTCTATTTTTCGTCTGATCATATTGAAGTTCTAGAACCCTCTTGAGGCTTCATAACTTTGCCCTACCTCTATGTCTATATTTGCATTTTTACGTTATCTCCTCCCTTTTTATGGTGTTGTGCGTGTTTACAGTTTTTAACACATTGGTCTGCACAGCTTGAGAGTTTTTGTCATCGACGTGACTCCTCTATGGCCCTCACACATGATTTAAAATGACTGGACTAGGCATCAATTTCCATCAATGGTTGGCATCAGTGGTGCCAACTAACTTTCATTTCCCTTTTCATCATTCCCATTTTTTATCTCCTCTGAAACTATACTGGGCACTCTTTAGAGAAGAAGATTGATGGACCTATTTGACCATCTAATAGAAAAAGGCCTTGGTGCTCAGTGAAGCTTTGCCTTGCAGTAGCAGAGAGTCAGTATAAATAAATAAGAATTTTCATTATCTCAGTGGTGCTAATTGCTCTGAATTATACCAGACAGGCTCAGTTTTGTTTTTCAACTTGTCTTTCTTCTGTTGACAGGGAAAAAACACAAGAAAAATATATATCCATAGCCTCAGGAAAAAAAAAAAAGCAGAGAATTTTCTATTTTGTTAGCTGATACTTTTTCTCTCATTTCACTAGATGAAATAATGTGCTATACATTACATTACAGGGCCTTATCTGGATTTATGTACTCAAAGGTTTATTACTTATAACAGTCAGAGTCAAATTGGCATTTAAATAATGGCTTATTCATTAATATATGCACTGAAGTACATAGTCATGTTATGGAAGAGCTCAAACAATTATCATGCTCAATAATATCTCATAATGAGCTGGTACTCAATATCATATTGACCTTTCTGTACTCACTGAAAATTGTTAAGGATGAGACAAGTATAAGATCTCATAGAGCCTTTTATCCCCAGGAATATAATTTCAAAAGATGTGATTAGGGGCTGTACCATCATCCATTCAGGGAAAATATTGATGATTATTGTTCACAGTCACAATCAGACCCATAAGACCATTACTGAAGGTAGTGCAGTAAGCATTAAATGCAATGAATAGCAGAATAGATTTATAAGTCTGACGCTATTGGTAAATACAATATTCTTTTAATCAGAAGTGAAGGAATGCTTCATTTTTATTTACATTTAGTATTAAATTAATTGAGGCATTACCTTCCCCTTATTTGTTTCCACTCTATGCAGATCTGACGTTTCCAAGACTCCTGAGAACTTTGTAGACCTGTAATGTTAATCCATAAGTTAGATCAGTCTGTTCCTGCTGATTGTAGGGACCAAGCAGTGTCTACGAGATACTTCCTTCTTCCCTCACTGTTGTCTAATAAAGTCTTCATTGCTCAGATGGGGAACTTACTTCAGTGGTCTCAATTAGATGGGCTCAGAAATGTGGAAAATTAATTCCAGGCCTTTTCATTCCTACAGTCAGTGCCACTACACCTAAAGAAGCACATACTTGTCCACCACCACAGTGCAGTATCAGTAAGTTTGACACAACACCCATTTCCCTTGAAGGATTTGTGGATAAACATAAGGTATGTCAGACCACAGTTATGGACATAATGCTTTGGTTCTCCTGATGGATGAACTTGGCCACACAGAAGTTTGTGGATTACAGCTGGAAAGAAGGAGAAGATATCTTGGTCACCCAATCCTGGAAGGATTTTGAATTCACATACTCTGTTTTAAACTGAAACAGGTTTCAGTCTTCTTCCAGAAGCTGCCTGCTTGAGATATACTGTTAGACGTGTCTAATTCTTGTTAGGGTGGTGGATGTGTAATTCTCACCAGTTCTTTCCTTCTGTATCCATAATATAAGGAAATAATGATCCTCCTGGCCTTGGGGATGCTGAAACAATTTTGTTTCACAACTTTCACTGACAACTGCCACTCCTGCCAAAGTTTTCATATTGCCTTTTCAATTTGTGGCATGGGCCTCAGGTACCCTCATCTGACAGCAGCGCTGTGTACTCAGTGATATTGTTCTGTGAATCTGGTCTTTCTGCCTTAACTTCATCAGAGATGTAAAACTTTCCTTGAAGAAAACTGTGCTTCACTAGGGAGTATTTCTTGCAGTCACCAAGTATTAATATACATATAATAACGCAATTAAAACCAATATCACGCACATTCAGAAATAGCACTGCAGAGAGAGGGAGAGGGATTTCAAAGGATTTTTAGAATGAAAGAAACTCAGGGAGAGCAAAATGCACCACCTCTTTGTGAGCCAAAGGTCAGCACACAGAGGAACAGGGCTGGAGCATGAACCTCTGGCTGCTGCTGAAGGATGAATTCTTTGGCTAGCGAGTTTTCATATGTGAACATTCAAAGTGGAAATATTATCTAAGACACCTTGAGTAAAAGTAGTTACAAGCAAATGCACTTTGTTTTCTACAGCTTAAAAAAGGACTATTTGTGTTCAGAAAAAACCTAAATAAAGCATAATATGACAAACTCTTAACGAAGGTCAAAAATGCTAGCATTTTAGAGACAACATATTTTTGATGTACTTTGCTATACCCCTATTAAAACTCATACAGCTAGTAAGAAATACATTAGTTGCAAGGTTGGTTGGTTGGTTTTTTTAATACTCTTAAAGAAATGTATTTAAAACAAACTAATAAATCTCTCAGTGCTGACCAAAATTTAATTAAAAAACAGAGAGCAAATTTTACAATTTAGGAATATACCTGCCCACCGTCTCTGCTTATAAACATGTTATGTGCACAGAAATGCACCTCACTGCTCACAACAAGCCTGCAATTCTTTTCCCTCTTGCAGTATATATAAAAAAGACCCAGTCTGAGTTCCTCCAAGCTTTGTTATTAAAAAAAAAATAGGGCAGCGAATGCCAATTTTCGTCTCTTGGCAAATGTTTATAGCCAACATGTAAACCCCTGAAAACAGGGGTTTATAATTTAAATGCTGACACAACCTTAACTAGAGCAAGGGGAACACTATTGCCATAATAACTGCCATTCTCTGGAAAGTATTTATGGCAGGGCTTCAACCTTTCTCAAAGCAGAAATTCAGGCCTTTGGCTGCCATTGACTGTGGGTAATGGCAGTGAGATCCAGATTCCTGGGGATGGAGCCATCAGTACTCAAAACCTAAAGCCATTTTAACATGTCTGCTAAACCTGTTCGTGATCTAGGCATATGCTTGATCCTTCAGCCTTGAAGCCAATGAAGTTTTTTCCAGTGGTTTAAACAAGAGCAGGTCTGAGTCCCCTGTGTCCATCAATATCACATTCTTTTGTTCCTATCAGGACCCTCCAATAGAACCTGTTTATATATCTGACTTTCCTAATTGAAACCAGAATATATTTCTTTGCCTCCCACTTAAACAATTCTGGAATTAATATCTTTTTACACCATAAAAAGTACAATGTTACAATTCTGTAAATACACTGAAGGAAAGGCTGAATATGAGATTAAATTGCGACCTCTATTTATAAAGACATACTTATTTTATAGATTTCTCTTGTTCTTGCTTGCTCTTTCTATCTCTCCCTTCTTGTCCTTTTCCCCACTCCTTGTTCTTTTACTTACCGTATCCCAAACAAAAACAATAATAAACTCTGATGTTTTAAACATGAAATAAAGAGGATGGAAATGTCTTCTATATCAAGGTATTGCAAAATTTTAATGTGTAAAAAAGGAATTTCATTACACTTAAGTGTACAGTCTCATTCAGTTAGAATTCAAACAAATTTTTGTTCTTAATGTGACACAGATACGTCTCAAATCCAAACATAATAAATGTAATAGGAAAAAAATATTTGATGAATGTTTGCCATATGCTATCCTGTTGGTGAAGCTTACTTTTCCCCAAATGCTCTGGCCTGAAATGTCCAACATGAGGATGGCTCCATGCCACTGACATGGCTAGAACCAGAGCTAAAGTTAGTGGCTCCAGATGCCAAAAGGTTTTCCAAGCTAAGAGGGCCAGAACCTTGCAAAACATGTTTGATGCCCCCTTCCTGACTCTCCAAGGTCAGAACCGAACTGTTTCAAGCATTATTGATAGCCAGTATCAATGTGAGCAGCTTTCAGTTTGTTTTCCCTTGAGAGATTAGATGATTGTATTGCAGCTTTAGGACCTGTGGCATCAGAAACTCGATGCTGTCACCTGTTCCTGGTTTGAGCCACTTTGAGGATGAGAACAGGAAAATTTATCAGAACAGGGAAGTCCAGGTTTTTGTGTCATAGTGCTGCAAGGAAATATCACGTTGCCACTTCAATTTGGCAGTCTGTCTCTGGTGATTATGACTGATTTTTTTGCAGTCATATGGGAAGACATAATGGAGAAAAATACAACAATTTAGTTTCAAATTGTGAAATGGGACAAACAGTGTATTTCAGATAAAATAGCAAACATTGCATGAAGGGAACAGTTCCTTTGTGTGAAATATTCTGAGGCTTTGTGAGCATCATGGGACTTTACATACAAAACTCTGAAGGCTTGCACACATTTCAGAGCTTGGCTTCAGCTCCAAGTTTGAATTTGGGTAATAAATGACATTTGCAATAGCACTTTCTAGCTTATAGCACTGTAATAGGGTAAGGCAAATGATGAAATTGCCTGTAGCCAGACATCTACCTGTTCAGTAAGTTAAAAAACCCATGTTTTCTTTTGGAATGACACTTGGAAATTTCATGCCAGTTGAAATTCACTCTTAACCAAGCATTCCTGTCTTTTTACGTAGTCTACAATTTTAAACATTATTTTTATTTCTCTCAGAAATAGATTTGAAAGTTGGGATATTTTGTTCTCCCAAAGCTGCAAAAAGGACCAAAGTTAGCATATGAGTTTGCAGCTTCTTTGTAGGTGAAGTTCATTAAGACATTCCAGGGGTGAAATTTATCAACTCAAATGATATTTAGAATATGTAGAAGTGACTACTTTTATTGTCTTCAGGAAGATATCTAGGCTGGCTGCTAGAAAATGCTGAATGTGTTTAGAACTGTGTGTTTCCCCAGATTTGATACTTCTTTTCAGCTGTGAGTGAGGTACCTTTGTGTACACACTAGCTGAGTTCAGGATTCAAGATGTTGTTCTAAATATTGAACATCGGTTGATGTTTTCTTGTCATAAGACAGTCTCACCGTCTATTGTCTAGTTTAATGCCGTGCCAGTCTTCACCTATCCATTAAAAAAAAGTCCTCATGCAAGAAATTATGTAAGAGGAGGATAAGAAAATAAAAAGTGAGATAAAGAAAACTGTGAGACAATGAGATATGTCCATTGTGGAAACAGGAAAGTTCCTATGTTTCAGTTTTCCTCCCAGTGTTGCTAATGTCTTTTATCCTAAGATTGTTACGTGGTAAATACATATTCTAAACAGGCCCTCAGGAAAGAACTATTTTAGCTTCCCATCCTCTCTAGCAGAATGTTTTGCCTATTAGATTACAGAAATAGACCCCACTTTGCAATCTTCTGTGCAGGCCAAACAAATTCCACATTCCTTGTTGCACAGAAATGGTAAAACTTCAATAAAAGCCATGTGGCTAGGGCACTCTCCGAAGAGGTGAGAGCTCTGGGTTTGTATCCACTCAGGCTGATGACACTGTAGTTTTTCAATTTCCGAGGCAAGTCCCGTAGGCCGAATACTATGATTTCAGCAGGATGTGGCAGTATCTTGCTTGGCACGTGTTTGAATGGGTTTGAGAGCCATGCTGTGCTGCATTCAGAGTGCCCTTCACAAATTAAACAGGTTCAGATATTGCTTACTGGCTCCTGGCCTCATGGGTTTTAATAGCAGGTACCTTGTTTAGGTTTCCCAGATGATTCACAGAGGAGGTAGATGTCAAACTGCTCAACTCAGCTATGTTGGAGACAATTCTGTTCTCATACCAGGGCAGAATTTAAGTTACTGAAGTAAGTTCTCTTGCAATACATATTTCTTCATCACCTCTCAGCAGTCTAAATGATTATTTGAAAGAGAATTGTGATAGTTTGTGGCTTACTATTGTGAACAGAGACAAGTAAATAATAGCTAAATTGTACTTTAGGAATTTGAAGTCTTTTGAGCTCTCTGGTTTTGCTAAAAAGAGCTTGCATAAGGTTAGAAAATTATTAGAGAGAGATTTGATATATGCTACATCTCATGGGTCCTGCATTACTTTCAGCTTATTCAATGAGACCACCACCATTTCCTCAGGGTCCATTTTATTTTACACATAACAAGGAGAAATGATAATAAACTTCCCCCTTCTCCCATTTTATTTAATAGCTATAATTTAAGCTACTGAAATCTTGATTAAGGAGTTCAGAAGGTGGAATTAAAAGAAGCCAGGGGGTACAGTCACGTACTTCAAACACCTTAAAAAACCTCTCTTATTTTTATAAAAAGAATTAAAACTTTGAATTAATTGATGCTTCCCCCCAAGGATAATCCATGAGATTTTATCAGGATTCATTATGTTTTAACTTCATCTTTGAACTCTGATAAACTAAGAGTTCCTTAGTCTTTTGAAAACAGAGCTTAGAACGAACAGT
Source organism: Pseudotriccus pelzelni (assembly GCA_035584735.1). Taxonomy (NCBI): domain Eukaryota; kingdom Metazoa; phylum Chordata; class Aves; order Passeriformes; family Tyrannidae; genus Pseudotriccus; species Pseudotriccus pelzelni. Next base: position 135,806,419 of record JAWMRA010000078.1, on the reverse strand, counting down.
CAAGTGTGAAGCTCACTAGTGTTTGCTATGAAACTTGTACATAGAAAGAAAAATAAGCATTTTTCCCTGCCAACATCTGGGCTCTGTAGCATGAGCTATGTTATATGCCTGATCCTTTAAAATCAAATCTGTAATCCGTTCTCATGTTTTTACAAAGAAATTGTGCATAGGATGTTTCCATTTTAAAATGAGCTTATATCCAGACCGTGGGGAGGGAGAAAACTGCTTGAACTTGGCCCGTGAAAGATGTGATCGTGGCTGAGTCTTGCTTTCATGAAACATGCCCTGCAGAGATCATTCTTTGCATCCTAAACCGTGTCTGTGCAGGAGAGAAGGGCCTGCTGCTAGTTACTGTGGTCTGAAAAAGAAGACAGTGTCAAACTGGATCTCCCTCACTGTCGCTGCCATGCTACACTGCAGTGCACACACTGCCTGTCTTACTCACCCCCCTTAACTTCTTGGCATTTTTTCTCTTTGTTTGTTAAACAACTTATCTAGTTTCCCTGTTTATCCAGGAATGGTTGCTGGAAGGAACCTGGAGCTCAGTGGAAGTCAGGTTGCTGTGGATGTACTGAAGATGAGTTTCTTTTAGGAAAAATCTCTTTAACCTGTATTCATATCAGTCATAGTTTAAAGGGGGAGTATATATGCTGTTTCATAATTATATCTGTGTTACATCTTTCCTCGCAAGATCTGCATCTCAACAAGGACTACTGCTTTCATTTAGCCAAAGATACTGGGACTGTCAGGCTCCAGAAGATATAGACTTTTTCCCACTGCCAGCAAAGCAGAAAAAAATCCTTCCTCCTGTTTCTCAGGCCTATAGAAAAGGAAATAGGCATACGGCAACAATATAGCTGCAAAACCAGGAAGGCTGTATTCTGTCCAAGACAGCTCCTCCAGAACACTTATGTTTTTGCAGGAATAGAGAGTATTTCCAGACAAGTTGCCCTTCTCTACCTTTTATCCTTGTCTCTGACTCGTTAGGGATCAATGCTATCTCTTTGTTAGGTCTGCACACAGTGTACTATTTTGGTACTCGCCCTTCTAATGGCTCTGCTTACTGAACCTGTCCATCAGGCTCTGGAAAGGCCTGACCCCCTTCACACTTTCTTTGGCCCAGCTTTCCATCAAAGTAGCTACCTACATTCACACAAGCAAGTAAATTCACTTGTATTTCACATCCTTACTCTTCAGAGTGCCCAAATAAAACAGCCTCTCTGAGAAAAGTTCACTAAATGTGGAGGGTATGGGGCAGACATATTATTTGTCCTTTTTAAACGCTATCTGTTCTTTTACTTTGGCACTTCCACCCTGAGCTGTTCATGATTCATAATGAACCCTCTCTCGCTGTGTGGGCCTTGGTGGTTTATTTGAGTTGGAGCAGTCTATGCTGAATGCTGGCAAGAATTAAAATACGAATGTAGGTATAATAACACTGCATTTTTGTCTGTTGTTAGAGAACCTCTCAGGTCACTAAAATATTGTGAACACCTACTCCAGGATTTATTTTTTGCTTGAAATTCATTAAAATATAAATCTTTTGGTATCAGCAAAAGAATATTAATATATCATTAAGATTTTGACAGAAATCAAAAAAAGCATGGAAATGCCCAATTAAGACAGAAATGCACCATATGGACTTGGAAGTGATAAGTAGTAAGCAAGCTGTTATAGTGACCCCCTGCCGTGTTTAGATGTGGAACACGTATGTCCTTCTTAGTCTTTATCTACAGATGTTCTTACTTTTTAGCTGTGCTTGTTCTACCAGATATGAAAAGACCGAAATAAAGAGGGTAGGTGAGACTTTTTTCCTTCATTGGTGCCTTTTATTTTCATATTTGAATTTATCAATATTATTGAACCTATTGATACGGAATCACACTGTGATAGGAGCTGTTCCCTGATTGCACAGTTGTCCACAGAGTTCAATCAACTCAATAGATAAAACTACTTCACTCTAAGATGTAAGGAACTCTGTGGAAAAAATGGTAGTGGCTCAATTTTTTCATCTTGATCCTAAAATTCAATCTGGAATATAAAATCAGCCAAGCAAAATTATTTGATTTATGAAAAGTTAATCCTTTCAAACTCCATGGCTAGGGGGAAAGACAACAGAACCACCACTGTTCTTTTCTAGTCATCTGTTCCATCACTCAATTTCCAACAAGGATTTCTGAAAGGATAGCCCATTTGTGTTATTATGAGTATCATCACAGAATTTTCCGAGTTGGGAGGGACCCAAAAGGATCATCGAGTCCAGCTCTTAAATGAATGGCCCGTGTGGGGATTAAACCCATGACCCTGGTGCTATTAGCACCATGTTTTAACCAACTGAGTTAATCTCTCCCCAAGCAGGCTGTTCAAGGAATGACTTCAAGGGCATGAAAATCAATGTCACAGTTCATGCTCAGATATATCTGGCTATATTTCTGCATGCTTATCAGCTGAAACTTTCAAAATGTGTATTGAACTATATATTCCAAATGTACCTGTCCAGGTGGGAAAAAAAAATATGGTTTACACAAAACTTCACAGGCATTGTACTTACATTTATGTGTGACAAGATTTTCCAGCTTTTCAGGAAACTTTGAGCTCGGCTTTTCTAAAGTTCTGTTGATTTTTTTGTGTTGATTGTTTTTTTTCCAATTGTTTATTTATGTCACGAGTTGTCTTTTATTTTGTTTGGTTTTAACTCAATAGTTGGTAAATACTCAATAGCTGAAAGTAGTAAAATATACTTCCACTGAATGTGCCTAAATTTCAACATCATCTCTCCACCACTCCAGTATCTGGAGTAGGCAACAGACTCTTCCCCTAGAAGCAATCTTCATGTGACAATAACAAGTGGATTAACTTCCAGGTTGGTTGATCATTTTCTCACCTTACAAGCTGAAAAAACATAAGAATATAAGAGGGAACTGGTGAAAATAATGATAAATATTATTAAGAGTGCTTTCTTCTCATAAACTTTAATGTGAAGGAAGTAGGAAATCTCACAGATATAAGATATATCAAAGCTTTGTAAGCCAAATTATGCACAAATTAGTTTTTGCCAATCCCAAAATTTCTACTCAAAAAGAAAGGGTAAAGAATACTCTTTGGTATACAACTACTAATTCTTATTTGAAGTAGAAAAGGTAAACATACTCAATCCATGATTTTTTTTCACTTTTACCTTTCTGATTCTTTTCCCCATCCCAGCACAGTGGGGTGAGAGAGTGGCTGTGTGGGGCTGAGTTGCTGGCTACTGTTAAACCATGACAGTCCTTTTTTATCTCACAGTGTGAGGATTTTAATTGACTGTCTCCTGTATTGCTTTGGGGCTTCCTTGCCTCACTCTATATTAGAGTCCAGTGCTCATTACTGTCTACTTTTTGGTTTCACTGCTTGCCTTCGTGCTGTGCTGCTGATCACCTCATTCTTCTATGCTTGGGCTTGCAGATGGCTGGGGCTATGCTGCTGTACTGGACAGGCTGGAACTCCACTGTGGACTTGGGTCAAGCGCTTGTGACCTGCGGATGAATCCATGCAGGAGCAGGACACCCTGCATCATCTGTGGCCATGGATAAGTCCATGCCAGAGCAGGTACCTATTGAAGTGTTGGTTGCCATGGTTATGCCTGTGCCACAGTAAGTGTATCTCTGAAAGGACTGTGGCCCAAGGATAAGTCCGCACTGGAGAGGGTACACCTTGAAGCATGTGTGACTCTGGGTAAGTTCATGGTACAGCAGGTCCGCCTTGAAGCATGAGTGGCTGTGCATGAGGTCATGCTGGAGCACCTCCAAGTGTGTGATCATGAATAAGCCCATGACAGAACAGGACACTTGTGGAGAAACTGCAGCCATGGGTAAGACCTAGATGAAGCAGGTTCACACCTGCAGCCATTGGTAAGACTTATATCCAGCTGGAGCTCTGAAGGCTTTGTGGCCCATGGAGAAGGCCATGCTGGAATGGCTGCACCCCAAAGTGACTGGGTTTGTGGGTAAGTCTGTGCTGCAGCAATTATATCCCTGGAGAGACTTGGCTCATGGATAAGACTCCACTAGAAGTATGTACAGTCCTAATGGACTGCAGTCTGTGGATAAGTCTAAGCCAGAGTTTAGGGGGTAAGGGGAGGAGTTCATTGCAATGGTAAACGATATGGTCTGGTCCAAAGGGGCCATGGTTGGAGGTCATAATGGAAATACACTGGGAAATACTATGGCAGTAATCACACAAACCAATGAAGGAGAAGCCTGCAAGAACTGCGAGTGCAGTAGGGACCCAACCCAAACTGACTTTGGTGCCCAGTAATTACACAACAGACCACCTCTGTTCTGAGTGACTGCTATAACAGATGGAACCCAAAGTCATGGACTAAATTAACTCAGTGAACATTTTATGGGTGTTCTATAGGTAGTTCATAGACTAAAGGAGTGATATTTGTGTATTGTATCATGGCATGGAAAAGGGGTTAGTTGTTAAATAGGTTATATTAGATAGTGGGGGAGTTGAACATGACTCTGTTGATAGAGTTAGTTTTCTTCATAGTAGCTAGTATGGGCTATGTTTTAGATTGTTGTTGGAAAAAGTGTTGATAGCACAAGGTTATTTTCCTTATTGCTGAGCAGTGCTTACACAGAATCAAGGCCTTTTCTGCTTCTCACCTGACTCTACCAGAACAGAGACTGGGAGTGTGCAGGAAGCTGGGAGGGGATATCGCCAGGATAGCTGACCCCAGCTGACCGCAGGGATATTCCATACCATTATGGTGTCATGCTCAGCATATAAAGCTGTGGGAAGAAGGAGGAACAATGGCAAGTGATGGCATTTGTCTTCCCAAGTCACCGTTATGTGTGATGGAGCCCTGCTTTCCTCAGAATGGATGAACACTTGCCTGCCTATGGGAAGTGGTGAAAGAATTCCTTGTTCTGATTTGCTTGTGTACGTAGTTTTTGCTTTACCTATTAAACTGTCTTTATCTCTAGACCTACGAGTCTTCTCATTTTTACTCTTCTGTTGCTGTTCCCCATCTCTATGAAATGAGAATGAGTGAGATACCGTGTGGGACTGAGTTATTCACTGTGTTTAAACCCTGACATACACTTATAAATGATACAGGATCAAATAAATAAAATAAAAAGTCACAACCTGCAAGGTTTGTCTGATTCTATGGGAATGTAATTCTGATGTCAAAGATGCTGCCTTAGTTTCAAGCAGTGAAGAAAATAAAGGGATCTGTCAGGAATCATTAAATAAATTACTGCCATAGGGCCACCATGTGCCTCTTTGTAATAACAGGAGAAATCAGGACTAGGCTGATAAGCACTTCCATGGCACATCTTTTTTTGTTGCTCTTTTTCTCTTGTTGCTCTTTTTATGGATAAGGCAACCAACAAGTCTGTGGCAAGCCTAAGCAACAAATAAAGGACTGGTTTGCTCTACCCTGTTTCTTACCCAGCCTCTCACATGAAAAGAAAAGAACTAGTGGCATGACATGACAAAGACTTCTAGGATTATACATATATAGCTGCTGCTGACAAACAGACCTTTCTAATTTCTGTCAAATTTTAACACAGAAAGTGACCAGACAGAGTGATAAGTGGAGCTATATGAGTAGTTGGATGTGCAAGCACAGGCAAGCCAGGATGTCAATGTAAATTATGATTAATGTATGAAATAAATTAAGTTTCTTATAGGACTGTCTGTTATTGTGCTTAGAAAGGGATTCAAATAAAAAGAATTTTTTTATGGTTAAATCATGGAAAGGATATATGAATATATAATTTTGGCCCTCATGAAGAAAATGTCAAGTCTCCCAGTAATTCCCGTAGTGTTAGGATTTCATCCCAGCTTCCTCTTCCTGTGCTATTAATAACTAGGTATATTACATGGGCCAAATGCAATGGCCTATACAGGTCTATCCTATAATCATTAAAATAAGAACTGTTCTTTCCCTACTTGTTCAAAGATAAGGGAGCTCCTTGCACAGGAGGTGTTATGTGTGCCCATGTGATGACTTACATGACGGCTCTGTAGCTAATTAGCACTAAGTAACTTTTTCTTTGCTTCCATTTGACTTTGCTAGTTTGGTGTTTTTATGATGTAAACATGCACAACCAAATGGCAATTGGTCACATTGTTATTATGAAACAATATCTTTCCTCAGCAGAGAAAGGTTCTTAGTGATACCTCTGAATATTTAAGCTGACTCTAAACTCAACTTCAGGCAAGCTCTATGGATGAGAAGTAGAGTGATTCCTCGCTGGCATTCAAGGAACACTGATGACTGACAAATCCAAAAGCAGAGGCATATTCCTACGCACCCTCCTTCAGACTTCACTTCTTGCCCTTCAAGACTTCACCAGAGAACTGATTTTTGGCAGACAATGTGTTTCAGTTCCATTTTCAGTTTAAGTGGTCCCTCACAGGGGTGATCTGATGCATATTGAACATCCATTGACTCCTTAGGATCCTTCTTGAGGCAGACAGGATTTTCAACTTCGTTTTGATCAGCTAATCAGCTGCTTTATCCTACACTGCTGTGCTTTTCCCCCAAGTTATCAATTTCTTTCTAGGCCTCCTCCTCATGTGAGGCCCTAGTTCTTTTCAATGCTTAAGGTCTGCCCTCCCTCTAGTTCAGGATCAAATAGGTTGGCAACTTTCACAAGTACTCCATCCATCTAAAATATATTTATTAAAAAAAGAGAAATCTTTAAATTAAACCCAGAAATTATTTGTGGGGGCATGGGGAAGAAACCCTGGGTGGTTTAAAACTAATTTCATGAACACTAGAAATATAAAGGAAAGGTTTAAGCATGAGAGAATTTTCTATATGCTGCATATTGCAATCACAGGAGGACAATAACTCAGGCCCTCTCAATCAATTACAATCTTTTATAGTCAGCCATTGTAAAGCATTTTGAACCCTGATTACACAGCAGCTGCTGAGACCTGAACTTCCTGAAGTTCAGAACAGCTGATCCCAATGAATAAGTAACCAGTCTGCTAAGACTCACGGCACCTGACCTACTTCTCAGAACTTTTCCCAAAGGTGTCACATACCACTATATAATTCCCCCAACAATCAAACCATGTAGTGCTTTTGATACTGTTCCATATGCCAAAACTCCCTTTCAAGAACCTCCTTTCCCAAAGATCATTTGTATGTTGAGTCATACATCATGTAATAATTTTTGTCCATAATTGCTCCCAGTTGTGAAGCTCTCATACATACTGAAAATTCAGGAATAAAAAAGGAATTGGTGAAAAACTAAAGATCAATATGCAGCTTTTCTTGCTTTTAGGATCTCTCTGAATACTCTTCAAAAGTATTTCGAGAGGTATTTTTCCCCACTTCCCTATTCCAGCTTGGACTAGAATCTTTAACCCACACTGACAGAAAAAATGGCCTTTTGCCCAAGTTCCTGGAGACTGACTTTGCCACAAATTTTTTGGCTGATCCTAGGGAATTCACTTAGGACTCAACTAAATAAAGAGATGTGGAACTTTTAAATCCAGTGCTGCAATGTCTAAATTTTAGGTTCCTGGCCCTAAGATTAAGCTTTAAAACCTGGAGCTGGAAATATAACTACACAGTCCACAAAGAAAATTAGATGTGTGAGTAAAAATATTAAAGAAGTCTTGACAGTAAAAAGGTGAGGGATCAAGTTTAAGTGAACAGGAGATTATCCCTAGAGGTAGGTGTTCGCCAATGCTGACCATAACATTGTTTGTGTGTAATATCAGCCTTTTTGGTTGCTTCTGCTGGCATTTTGATTGCTTAATTCGCTTATAAAAGTAGATGCCTACAGTTATTCTTTGAAAGAATAGGCTCTTTAAAGGTTTCCATGCCTCTGATGCTTGTCTTTATGTAACAATAGAGTGGTGTGTTCATGTGAGAAGTTGGAATTTTAATTCACTCTTCAACTTAGTGAGGCTAAAACTTCTCTCATGAAGGATCCATAGTCAACCACTAGGCAGCTACCCAATATACGTGATTTTTTTTCTCTCCTAGTTAGTGCTATCCTATGACTGGTTAAAATAATATTCACAGTCTTGAAGGGAGGGGCCAGAAACAAGAACTATCTTACTGTAGGTGAATGCATGGCTTCATTCTCTCTCGGAGCTGGTTGGATTTTGTTTGGGTTTTCTTTGTTTATTTGGTGGTTTTTGTTGTCTCACTTTTTTGTTTTGTTTTTACGCTGTGAATCTCTCATTCCTAGACAAGGATGAAATAGAAAAGCTGTCTGTTATGCATCTCCCAGTGTCATGGGGCCATCTTTGCAGCTATCCTTCTACATGTTGCTCTAAGAAGGTAATTAAAAGTCACAAACACTACACAACGAGGTATCTATAGTATTTCCAATGAGAATAAGAGTAGAAGGCACTGCAATTTCCGCAAGAAAGCCTTTCAAGAAGTCAAGCCTCAATTTTTAGACTAGCATACTAATGAAAATACCCAGCATCTGAGATGTAAATTTAAAATTTCAACAATCTCATGAGGAGGAATTCATAGAACCAATATATTGATCATAGTGGTTAGAGCTGATTTCTTTGTAATCTACCTTGATAGTTGCTTGAGCGAAAAGGTATTTTTTTGGGTCAGAAATCTGTACTTTAGTTTAATATAAAGCCAATGATCTGTTATGTTCTTTAGATTGATAAATAGATATATAAATTGAAAAAATCTAGTTATTTCAACAGTAATATTAATCCTTCTGAAACATTCAAAGCTTGAAAATCCTATCCCATTTTCTTGTGAAATGTTATTTGTTCGATGAATCTCCAGTGAACATAAAAATCAGGCCAAGTTTGAAGCCTTTGACATAAATCAATGTACACGGTTGACTAAAAAGACGAAGGGATAGCATGATCTGGGAAAAACATTTGTATGTGTGCTCCAGTTTAACTTAAGCCTAAAGAGACTCAAACACTTTAAATTCATTGGGTGGATGATTAAATGCTTTGAGGAATCAAAACCGGAGGTCCACTGACTGTACCACATACCCACACAACTTAAGTCTGGAACGAAATACTGAACTCTGGCAGAAAACACGTAACTAAAAAGGAGCTACTAGAATCTAAAAAAAATCCCCAAACATAATGAAGGGCTAGATGGCAAATATTCTAAAAAATATTTATGTAATAAAATTAAATTTTGCAAGAAAAATAATAATAAAAAAAGAATAACAGAATCAATATATTTTTACCCAAGTTCTGTAAATATTTAAAATACGAAATTATTTTTCTTTCAAACAGTATGTTAATGAGTGAGTTTTGAAATATTGCTTTTTGGCATAATGTCTGTTTATTTTTCACTTTCATGAGCAAATATATGAACAATAATGCAAAGATAAAGAAAAGCATAACAGGAGGTAAAGGGAACTGAAAACTGAATTTAGCTTTTCAATATTTTGTAAGAAAAATTTAATAATTAGGATATGGACATTATCAAGAAAGGAATTAGAACTGGCCATCAAATTCATTAAGATAGAAGTTAGATAGAAGATGTGCACACTGCATCTGTGTAAGAACTTCCACATTAGAAGGAAAGAGGGAAATCTAATTTATACCTACTTTGGTGACAATGATGAGAGATCATTTTTACAAAGAAGTGAGTAAAATAATGGGCTGGGACTTCAGGTCACAGCATTTCATTTCCTGTTCTGTACACAAATTTCCTGTGTGTCTTGGAACAAATGGTTTAATGCCTCTGTTCCTCAGTTCTCTAAAACCAGGGAAAACAGCATTCTCTTACTTTATGGGAATTTTTGTGAGGGTAAATATTGTCAGGGACTTGAGACTCTGTCTAGTAAACATTGCTTTAAGCAAGGGTAGCCAAAGAGATTCTTGTCCCTAGATACGCACTTGATCCTACTGCCATATCAGGTTGGTCAGCACCTGAAAAGTTGCATTTTTGAATTTATTTCTGTTTTGGGTTTCAGACTCAATACAGAATTAACTGTAATTTGAGTGGATAGAGTTTTCTTTTACCGGCCTGAAAAACTTGGGTATGAGCTATGAATTACTTGTATTGTAGCAATCTGTAGTTATCACTGACAACACAAAAAACTGGTCAGTGTAAATTTATCTTAAAAAAAAATAAATTCTGATTCTTCCAAGTTTAAAATTGGATGGGTCATCTGAGTCTGTGACCTCAGCAAAAAGAAATTAAAAGCACCCCAAGGGCAAGTCAGGTGTTAGTGAGGTACAGCTGTGTGAGGGTTGTATCTTAAATACTGCTCTATAAAAGGCAACCAAGGAGTGTAACCTACTTGTCACCCATACCCAGCACAGCTCTCTTGATACTTCTCTTTTGTACTCTCAGAAAATGATTTGGCTGGCAATGGTCAAATGGTGAGAGTGTGGAGGTCTTGAACAATCTAGGGTTTGTATTTGTCCACATTTTGGGCTGGAAAGCCATCTCTATAGTTTACTTTGGAATAGGTTTGTATGTTTTAATTTGTACTCTTGGCTTCCAGGGACTGACATACTGGACTCAGCTGTGTAACTGTTCTTAGCCTGTCCCGAAGAAGCTTAATGAACTGCTAAAGTCACACAACACACAATGAGATGGAGTTTTGCTTTCTAGATTTTATTCGTCTGAAACCTGGTTGGAAACAAAAGAATAGTCCCCAGACCCATTGAAAGCAATTTCTAAGTATATTCATAACCTTTTTTCCAGACATCTGAGTTAATCCTGCAGATGTTTTCCAGGCAGATGAAGGACAAGAAGGCAATTGGGAGTAATCAGCATGGACTTAAAAAGAGGAAGTCAAGCTTGACCACCTGATAACCTTCTACAATGAAATGACTGGCTTGGTGAATGAGAAGAGAGTGTGCATATTGTCTGCCTTGATTTCAGTAAGGCTACTGACACTTTCATAAGATCCTTGTAGAGAAGGTGATGAGTTATGGGCTGGGTGGGCAGACAGTGAGGTATATTGCAAACTGGTTGAATGTTGGTCGCAGAGGGTGGTGATCAATGACATGAAGTCTAGTTGGAGGCCAGTCACTAACAATGTACTCCTAAGGGTCAACGCTGGGTCTGATCCTGTTTGACTTTTTCGGTTCCTGCGAAATCATCATGACTCTGTGCCTCTGTGAAGTGCCTGTACACTGATTTCTGCCTCACGGGGAGCAAACAGGAGTAACCAGAGGTCAGTTTGCAGTTGTAGGGGTGTGATATCATCGGGATCACAGAGATGTTGTGGATAGCTTATCTGACTGAAGTAGTCCCATGGATGGATAATGACTCTTTAGAAAAGGCAGGCTGGGGCAGTGAAGAAGGCATAATTGCCCTTGATGTGAGGGAACAGGGAGAATGCATGGAGTTCTGCCTGGGGAAGGATGATGAACCAGATGAGAGAGTTCAGGAGAGTTCAGGATAAGTGGACCATGAGCGGGGGTGGCACTAAGGTGGGTATCAGACCACCTGATCAGGAAGAATTAGTAGACCTTCTGGAGCAGTAACACGGCATGGCACAAGTAGCCCAGGAGTTTTGTGGAAGATGTTGGTCAAAACTTTTTAACACGCGTGGCTGAGGTCCTGACGAGGGGGAAAATCGTGCTGAAGCTCTCTGATTTACAAAAAAGGAAGTGTTAGTTGGAGATTGAAAGTTGTGGCAGCCTTGTCCATAGTGACCATGAGACGGTGGCATTAAAGACAAAAGGCAATGAATAGTAACTGAACTTGAGGGAATTCTGTTTATACATAAGGAAACTTTTTTTTACTGTAAGAATGATCAGACACTAGAAGAGGTTGCCCAGAGATGTTGTGGAGTTTTCTTTTCTGAAGAGACTAAAAACCTGACTAGACAAGGCCCTGAGCAACCTGGTCTAGGTGATGCTCTTCCTGTGATTCTGCAATACTGCTTTCTAAACCACCTCTGTCTGAAGTCTCTGAACTTCAGACTGAATTCATGCTATGTTCACAAGGACACAGGAGTAAATATGAGAACCACCAGCACTCAGTGCTGCACTGGGGGATCAATTAGTGTGTGGCTGAGTCCAGCTCCCAGGGACACAAGGTGGCACTCTGGAGCAGTTCTGATTTGGTCAGGTGTCACCGCAATGCTTTCAAACACCACAGCTCTCAGTACTTGTGTTTCAATGCAATGACACATTAAATCGATTCAACATACCTTTCTATTTTGAACCTTCTCCAATTAGGACATAACAGAAAACCGTTTCTGAGCTTGTCAAAGTTCAGAATAAAAACCAACAAAGAATAAGAGTTAAAAAAAAAAAGAGAGAAAAAAAGATTTGGCCAAAGTCTTCCCACTGATTACAGGGGATTTAGAGTGGATGGAAGGCACATAGACTTTGGCATAAGTTTTTAGTCAACCTGTTTATACTAGAGTGACTTACTTAGGAATGGAAATTTGTGATGTGTGACAATGGGAAATGTACAGAAAATAATCAGGCCTAATTTAGGATGAAAAATCAGTGTACTGTTAAAATATAACAATTAATGCAATTAACCAAGAAATATAGTAAAAATTCCAGTGTTCAACATCAAGTGAGAAGAATAGATAAGAAAGAGAGCTACAAACTCATAGGAGATGTTACAATATCCATTCTGCTGGTCCAAGACATGATAAAATTATAGTCGAGCTTATCATAACACATATTTGGAACATGATCTGGATTAGAAAGCTGTGTCTAGGATACAGTTATACCTAGATTCAATGTTTTATTGCTTATCATACTTTTTACCAATTCCAATTTGTAAAGTACAGGTAATAGTATTTTCTTTTCCTGTAAGTTTCAGAAAATAAATGTCTTAAAATCTGCTGTAACAGTGGAAGTAATGAAGTAACTAAAACAGAAAGCAATGAGATGGCAAAGATCTTTCCCCTTCTCTGTCAGGATTTGCCAGTAGCAGTCTAAGCTGCTCTTGATCTCACTAAGTTCTTAAACCATTGTTAGGTTTCTACTGGGGACATTAAGTAGTGAAAAGGGAAAATGAAACAGCTCCAAATTTAGTAACTCCAACTAAACTTCAGCTCAGTCTGAAGGGATTTTTGAAATAACGATTTATTGCTTATTGCAGGCAAAATCCATTCCTTACTAATATAAATGGCAAAATTTGAATGTAAAAAGCAAGAACAAGAAAAAAAAATCAAGAAACTAAGTAAGATTTCACCGCTTTTGTTAAAATGAATGGAGTAGAAAAGAAGTACAAGAAGACATTCAATACTATGAGCTGTACTAAAGGATGAGTATGTGCTTTTAGAAACTCCACTCTGGGAAATCTTAGAATTGGAATATTTTAAAAGTCCAGGTCTCCACTGTTTTTAAGAATAACCTATGGGCTTTCTCCAGCAAAATCCTTGAAATGAATAAAAAGTGTACTTTCATACAAGATATATGTACTGCTGTAAGGTAATGTTGCCACAAGGAGTTTTATCATAATTAGCTTTTTCCTTCTGCCAACATTCTCTCCTGCAATGCTAATTGCATTGTTGCAGTAAGTAATTTTAAAGAGGATATCAACAGACAGTATTTACCAGATAACTATTACATTAAAGATGTAGGGATAGTATAGACAATGATGGTGTTATATTCAATAATTGTTACTGGTCAAAACTTGTAAATAAAAGACTCCAGGGAAATTAATCAGTTAAATTGGGACGTATTGAAGTACCCCTATCTGATCTGGTAGGCTGGTATGTTTTATCATTACATGAACCCAGTGGAAAATAAATTAATTGCCCAAAATTTACTCATCTTTATCCATTAGAGGAGCACTGTCAGGCTTCAGCTTAGAGGACATCTTATTGTGGTAGACATGGAACAGGACAGAAAACTTGACAGCTCAAAGAAGGGAAGGCTAAAGGTAGGACAACCAACAGGGTTAGTTGTTTGAGTACACCCTGTGAATTTCTGATAGAGAGGGAAGTATAACTCAAAATTTCTAAATCCCACTCTAGCCTCTTTTCAGTGAATGATGTCATTACATGTAATGTCTTCTGAGGGAGTAATTCCAGTTGTAGTCAGTGATATTTGTTCATCTTATTACCTGGTGCTGAAAGAAGAAACTAAGGCTGTGGTCTGTCTCAGCTTGTTCTCCAGTTTTGGAGTACTCACTCCACAACAAAGGGAAACACTGAGGCACAGCTTTGGTTTCCTTGGCCACTATAGCTGCAACTGAGCAGAAACCAAGAGAAGCAAATGACAGCTTAGACTAGCATAAATATTGCAAAGTATGCCCATCCGAATATATTAATTAATATATTATTATTTTCTTTCCCCTTTTTGTTTCTATCCTGTCAAAAAGTGGGAAATGCTAGAAATGCCATTAAAGATGGGTTATGATGTTTTAAATGCTTGTGATACTCCAAAAAAATCTCTATGCTAAATGTCTTTGGAGGGTGGTCTTTGGAGACACATTGCGTTTTTAGTTTAGGAATCATAGAATCATAGAATGGTTTGTGTGGGAAAAAACTTTAAAAACCTTCAGTTCCAACCTCCCCGGCATGGGCAGGGACATCTTCCACTAAACCAAGTTTTTTAGAGCCCTTCTAAGAGCATTTCTAGGGATGAAGCATGCACAACTTCCCGTGTACCTATTCCGGTACCTCACCACCCTCAAAGAAAAGAATTTCTTCTAATATCTAATCTAAACCTGCTGTCTTTTGAAGTAATTACTCCTTGTCCTATCTCTACAGGCACTTGTCTAAATTCTCTCCAGCTTTTTTTATAGGCCCCATTGAGGAACTGGAAGGCTTCCCTAAGGATTTCCCAGAACCTTCTCCTCTGCAACCCCTACTTTCTCAAACTGTCTTCACAGGAAAGTGTTATAGATCTTTTTGCTAATATTTAAATGTCCCTATGGTGGTCCAAATCCCTGTTTTCAGCGGTGCTGTAAAAATAGAGAACATAAAGTCTGTTCTCACCACGGAGAACAAGTAGGAAGCATATCAAAAGCAAGCTGCAGGGGATGTAGTAATGTTTGGGAACTTCTGAAAATCTCTGAATCATTTAAAGCAATATAAGCATTTTGCTTTATAATTATACTTTTAGGATCAAGGCATTTAGTTTAAGTTAGATGAAGAGATTTGGGGAAGAACTATCAAAGGAAGTGATAAAAAGATTTGAAGTGAATTAACTTTTTGCCTGATTCTTATAATTTAACTACCAGGTAGTGGAGGGGGTGGTCTATCTAACAGTAAGGGGAAAAAATTACACAAAAAAAAAATTAGATCCAATTTGCACAGAAACTTTGTAACAAATTAAGAACATTCATCAGCTACCTTTGTGTGAATGCAAATTCCCACTGGAGACTGAACGATTAAAAAAGGGCTCTTTTATGAGTGTTCCCTGGAAGTTCAGTTCTTATTTATCATGAGATTTCCAACTGCAAGGAAAGTGAGTATCATCTTAGTTCAGTGCTTTACATCTGAAGTTTGAATAAGGTTTATCTTTACTTGTCTGGTCACTAGTTAGCTCTTCTAATATCTCAAGATCTATATATTTCAGCAAATCGGTTCCTTCCTTGTTCGTCTATTTATAAGGATTTCATGTGTGAATATATATATGACATTTATGAAGTGTTTGCTTCACACATAATTTGCTGTAATCCATGGTAAATATTTTCAGTAAAATTATCTTTGAATTCAGGCCTTCAGAGTATTTGCTGCCTTTAGAGACAGCTTCCTGGACTCAGTTTTTTGCTTGGTTACTTCATGGGTCAATACATGGGATTTGCACTGGTTTCACAGCTCACCCATTCCTTCTACTTTAAAAATCAACAGGAGAAGACCTAAATCATGTTCCCGCCCCTGCGCCCTCTGGAAAATACCCTAAACAGTGACTGCAGACTTTCACAGACTGGTTTCCTTAACTTGATCAAAGTTCTTTGTAAATTAAATGTCAGATTTAAGAAATTATTAGAGAAATGATCATCTATTTACAGGTCTCTTGACATGAAGGTGGACTTTTACTTACTCAAGCTGTTTGTCTGTCACCGCTTGGGCATTTCATGGTTCAGAACAGTTACTCCTGAAGTCTCAAGCTGTTCATTTGAACAGTCTCCAGACACCGCATGAACAACAATGGTCTGCTTTCAAAGCAACATAGAAACATAAGTTTTATATCCAGTGTGGTTAGAGTGCTCATTCTGGAAGGAGAAGTATTATAATTTGGTCTCGGCTCTAGAGATCATATTCGGTTCGTATTATTCAATATCTGTTTAATGCGAGACACAAAACCCTTTTTGGGATCCAAATCCTTTGCTGAGAGAAGTATTCAGTATTCTGTTATAGAGCCAGGCTTCCTCACATTCTCTTTCTTTGACCCAAGATATTACTTTCCTTACAATGAAATAAAACAACTTCAGGATGAGAGGTGGAATCTGCTCTTCACTCTGTCATCCAGGATGGATGAAAATCAGGTGGTTGGGGCACTGTCTCAGCAGGCTTTGTTCTGTGGATTTGAGCCTCATCAGTCAGAGAAGGGCTTAAAATCCAATTCTTTAGCTCTATGAGTGCGTATTCTAAACATTAAATCATTATACACAGGGGGTCTATTTTCTCCAGATTTTTTTTTTTAAGAAGAGCAAGCAAGAAAAAACCCCCAAACCAATCCACACTCCATTAATCAAAGAGAGAACAGTTGTAAATATCTACTTTCCAAAGATCTGGAGATCTAAACCCTAAGGTAGTTAAAGACCTCCCTGTATTTTGGGCTACAATACTTGGATACATAACAAAACCATGTATTGTACTCCATGACTCTATGTAGGTATTTTAGATTCTCTTAAACATATAGGAAGGGACAATTCCCTTTTTCCATGTGTTATCTCCCAAACAGTCACATACAACAATCTCCTGCAAAAAACCCAAAAACCTGTAAATGTATCAGAAAATAAGGTGCTTGGTGTTTTATATTAATAACATTGTCAGGGCAACGGAAAATCAAGAAGTAACTGTAAAGATTCATACCAATTACAAAAACTCAGTATCAGGAATTGTTCAAAATTACAACAATGTGCGGATAGCTGGAGTGTGTTCTTTTTTTAATGGGTATTTCTTAGATGTAAACAAAGACTTTTCTGAGAACGTTTAAATTGCATTAAGATTCTTTTTAAAATAAAATTATTTGAAAATTTATTTTTTAAGGTTTTAATTAAGAGAGAAAAGTGATTAACGTATTCCTAACCAAATTACAGAGAAATTCAGCCTTCTGATATCTGAATGAACATTAGAAAATCCACTTGAAAGTTGGGGAAGCTTAACTTTGTTACACACCCGGAGATGCACATTAATCTAAGGTCTAGAGTTAAAATTTTAGTTTATATCAGAATGGACTGTCTTGATCAGAACTATTGAAGAATAATTTATCTATTAGATAACTTTGAACTTGTTAACATAGAAAGTCTATTTTCAAAGTTTTCTGTATGTGAGTATTCTGGAAGAACCTTCTGATTTGACAACTGCTTTGTCATAGAAATGAAACCTGCACAATAGGAGTGGGCTATTTATTGCAGTTTGAACAGGACAGTGACATCAGCATTTTGGATATTGTTTTTCCTTTTAAAAGGAAGAGAGTTTTTCATGTTACTGTTGCACTACTGCAGACAAGATTAAGGAACTATACAAGCTGCTAAGGTAGAGATTACAAAATAATTGCTTCAGTTTTAACAGTGATTTATTTGTAGGCCAGGATATAAGGCAAATTTTCCTTTCTAAACATTAGTTCCTTAGGTTAAATGTGCAAGAACTTCCTATCCAGAGAATTTAATGATTCTCTAGATATTCTTTTTCTTTGTTTTCACATTATTATTTGATGACAAACTGCTGTATATCAGTGTACACTTGGAAGTCCTTTGCCAACCTCCAAGCAGTAGGAACAGAACAGACAAAGCAAAGCAAAGACTATATGACACATTGTTAGGGGTGAAAAAAAGTAGAAAAGGAGAAAAAAATTCATTAATTGTAATAAAACCTGTTTTCCCTATATATGTTTTCTGATCTCAAGCCTATGCATAATGATTTTGGTTAAAACTCCCATCCTTTTTTGTTAAACATAAATACCAAAATTGCCAATCAAAATATTGTAATATTTCTAATTTTATTGTCCTTAATAAAACAGGTGTGTATACAAAGTAATGAGTTGTAATAATAAGCACAATAAGATGAAATACTCCAATTACCATGAATATCACAGAAATTGAATATTAAAGAAAGCAAGAAGGATGTAATCAAGTAGAAAGGGAAAAAATAATGACAGGTTAATACCAAGATGACAAAAAAATTTATTTTTTCTGTGTATTTAATGAATGTAACTAATTTCCAGTGTCTTAAGTTTGAATATTATATTTAATAATAATGGATTTCTCTATAGACAGGGGTTTCAAGGTTTATTAATGGGAACATGAGTGCTTAAAGATTAGTTTTCAGTTCCTCTCTACAATATCAGAAAAAAGCAAGTCTTTTTTGTTCCTCTCTTGTGTATGATTTTATATTGGTGAAGTTCCATTATTGCATTTTTATTCTTTTATTTGCAAACATAAAATGAAAAAACTACTTCCATTGGTGAGACAATCACCTTAACTGCTACCAATAGATTTTGTGAAATTGCTGATGATCAGTAATGTAATAATGAACATATGTTAAGGACATCTAAGCGAAAGTAAGTCATTTTGCATGGGGGGATACGTTACATCTCTACATTAAGAAAGAACACCTAAGCCAACTTGGAGACTCAGTGACCAATCCACACTGGAAAACTCAGGATATTGTAATAATCTATTTCCCATGACACCTTCTTGAGCAAGAAAAGCACTACAGTCTTCTATTTCATTTACTGTAACATGGTGGACAGATTCCAAACCTGGCCCAAAAAGAAGAAAATAGAAATAAATAGATAGGAAATATTAGAAGTTACATCTGGGTTCTAAGGTAGTGAACACACAGATATTAAAACAAAAGAAAAAAGAAAATAAAGTAGACAACTATTGGATGCATGGTGTGATAGAGAAAACTGACCTAAGTTGAATAAACTATCTACCACAGATTTATCAATATTGCTTACATTATTGAGTTTCTTTAGCTCCTTGATATTCCATCACTAGAATAGCCTTTTCAGGAGCAGAAAAATGGATATGTCAATGAACATATCCTAACATTATCAGACTATCCTAACTACCAGTGAATTGTCCTAACATTAATAAACATCAGCATATTCTTTGCCACTGAGATATGTCCACTCTTTAAATAGGAAAAAATGTAATAAATAAAGAAATAATTGCTCTTGCATGGTTATTACTTTGTACATTGGCAGGAAAGTAGTTTCCTTCAGACTTTCTGCTAATTGCAGGAACCACTAGTCTTACTAATAAAAACTGTGGAGAAAGAAGCACAGACCAGTTTGGACTTCACCAATTTCTTTTTCATCCAGTCCTGTGTCCCATTTCATAGTGGACCCACATTTTCCCCTTTTCTCATGTTTGGAAAATGACCCTATACCATTTATGAGCTACCTGACTCTGCTCTCACTTCTTATTTCTCCCATCTTTTGCTTCCTTTTTATGTTTTCTAGGAATTTCTTGTTTCTCCATGGAAGTCTCCTGACAACCTTGCTTTTCTGCACATGGAGATGAACTGTTCTTGAGTTTGAAGGAGCTGATTCTTGAAAAAACCCCAGTTCTGCTGGAATTCCCTTATTTCCAGGACCATATTTTGTAGGGTTCTTCTAAGAAGATGCCCGAACAGCCCAATACCTGCTCCCATGAAGTTTGGAGTTGTGATCCTGCTATTTGCCTTTCTCCTTCCTCTGATGATCCACGGTTACAGCTGCCAAAGCTGATCCCACCTTCAATCCTCAACTAGTTCTTCCTTGTTGGAAAGTGCCAGCTCAAGCAGAGTTTTTTTACTCATCAGATCCTCAATCACCTCTGTTAGGGAGTTGTCACCAATGTACTCCATAAGCCTCCTGGTTTGACTGTGCACTGCTGTGTTATCACTGCAGCGACACTGATTGTGAGGCCTCTCCTTCAAATCAACCTGCATCCTTTGCTTGCCAGCCTTTACTTGTTTCCCCAGTGTACATGCTGGCTGTCATTTTCCCTCCCCCTGTCCCCAGCTTTAAGCATTTCTCACCAGACTGGCCAATCTGTTGGCAAAGGTGCTTATGCCCTACTTTATCAGGTGGGTGCTGTTCATTCCCAGTGTGATCCTCCAAAATGGTACCATGGTTTTGAAGGCAAAATCTCTGTTGTCCTCATCTCGTGTGCAACCAGGTGTTGATATTAGGATTCATCCAGTCCTCCTAAAACTGTTTCCTAAAGTCCTTCAAAAGTATCTGAGGGAACTGGTCTTGTCTCTTAGGGAGAAAAGGAGACTGAGAGGAGGCCTTATCATGCTCTACAACTACTCAGGAGGAAGTTGGGGTGAGATGAATGTTGGTCTCTTCTCGCAGGTAACAAGCAATAGGAAAAAGAAGACATGCCTTCAAGTTGCATCAAGGGAGGTGCAGATTGGGTAATAGGAAACATTTGTTCTTTGAAAGGATTACTAAGCCTTTGTTGTCCAGGGTATGGATTGAGTCACTATCCTTGGAGGTATTTAAAAGATATGTAGATGTGGCTCTTAGGGACATGATTTAGTGGTGGACTTTGTAGTGCTGGGTTAAGGGTTGGATTCAATGGTCTTAAAGATTTTTTATAATCTATTCTATGATTTCCTTCATTATAAGGATCAAGCAGAAAATGATCTGGATATCTATGCTTTTGGCTTTTGCACTCAGTCACTTAGTCACACTTGATATGTTCCAGGTATGCCCTAGAAGTATCAGTGTACACTTGGAAGTACGTGATGGGTGGGAGTAGAAGGACTGATCAGCCCCAGCAGCTTCTCCCCAAGGTCCTGGATCTGAGTGCTATAAAGCAGCAAATCTGCCTTATAGCAAATAGAAGCTTAGCAGATGGGAGCTACTACTACTTTTTCCTGCTGCTCAGGCTCAGCCACACTGGGTGTTTCATTAGACAGAGCTCCAAGCCCTTCATCTGCTGCACGGACAGTGATATACTGTGTAGCTGCAGATTTGCAGAGGGACCAGGAGCTGTCCTTCTGGTGCTAAAAGTCACAAGCTTCCAGCCTTGGTCATCATGGAAGTCTTCATTTCCTGTCTAGATATGCATGGATTTTGCCTTTGCCTCTGCCAGCTGGGTTTTCAGGCTCTTGTATCAGTAGGATTTTGGAGAAGATCAACTGCTTTCTTAGTATCTCTGGTCCTTGAAGTCTGTTTGTCTCCTCCTCCAGCTCCTTTTCGTGGCAAAACAGCCCGTTCAGTCATGCACACCTACTGCAGGGAAGGAGCCCACCTTAGCCCCTGATCCCAGTAACAGTGAGAGGCCCCAGTCATTCCTGAAGCTCCAAGTCTGTGAGGCTGTGTCCTCCACTGTGTGTGCCTCATAGCATCCTCTATCTGGGCCACAATCCTATTGTTACAGGGATAGCTGCTCCAGCAACTGCTGGAAATGGTGCCCTGTGGCATGTCACCACCACCACCGAGCCCATGTGTGCTGCCCTCAGCAAAACTCCTGGCTCCCTTCTGCAAGAGCTGCCACCTCAGCTAGCTGCTTCCCCTGGAAAGTACATCCTGAGCCAGCACTTCTGTAAACCTCTCACTATCGGGGGTCAGTTGGAACAAACGCTCAGCACGTGCTTTGATCAAGCTTGTCAGAAGCTGCCAGAGCTTGCTGGAAGTCATAGGGTTGGGTAAGTAACCTTTCCTAGCACCTTGATATTTCTCAAAGGATTCCCAGTAGTATCCTGATGATCTCAAGATAAAAGTCCCAGATGATCTTTGGAGTCCAGAAATATTTTCACTGAAATGCTTCAGTTCCAAACTTGGTGACTGTTAACTTGAATCTGTTACTCCACCGTATTAAGTGATTTGTAAAGACAATCTGTTTGTTGATTTTAGGTAAATGTTGTTGTATGTCGCTCTGGATTGAAACCAGTTTATACTAACTCCTTTGCTTGCTTCCAGGGCACTAAAAATGTGAGCAGTGGGCCGGAAGAGAATGGGAAAAATAGCCAAAATGTACAGTACTTCTATTATTTGGGCTATAGCTATGATAATATATGTGCCTGGAACTGCTCTTTGGCATTGAACTCAGCTGGTGCCAAACAGGTCATGGCCAAACTGCTAAACTCTTTTTCTCTCCAAAACAGGGCAGCTATGTCCAGACTGAGAATGGTCCTTGGTGGATGCTAACTCCAACATTGTGCCTTGAAATTATTTCAAAGACCACTATTTGGCCTGGCTCAAAATTGTTGAAGGGACTGTTATAGCAGTTTAACAGTGTGTATTACCAAGTTCCAATGTGCATGAACATTTCCCAATACTATTTCCATTAACTGTCTTTTGTTCATCATTCTCTTATAGTCTCCAGTAACTAACTGTTAAAAGCTCACAGGTCCAAACAGCTTCTGAATACTGTAATCTCTTGAAGCTGAGTTAACATGGGATCGTATAGTTGGGTCTGAGTGCATCATACACATCTATTGAATAAAATCTCCAGTGTTTCCCAATATCAATAAGCTCTAGGTCATGTTTTTCTAACATAAGAAGATAAAAAATGAGAGGGAAAACTTACATTACTGTATTCAGCTGAGTAGTCCAGGTCAATATGGATAAGATGTGCATAGGCAATGTGCTCCTGGGTAACTTTTCTCAAGCAAAAATACACTCTTAGGACTTTGTTTTCACTGTAGACTTACTGGAAAAAATGAAAGTTACAGCCCTGCACCATCATCAGTAAAGGCAGCATGATTGTACAAAAATGCTGCTCCTCTCCCCTGCAAACTAACAGTACTAGTCAACTGGGGCAACCCTCATACAGAAGTTCCATACCATTGCACTTTTTTGCTGATGGCTTTATGTACAGGTTTGAAATTTTAATTTTTTTGTCTGTCATTAAGAGGAAAACAAAGTTACAACATAGAATCATAGAATGGCCTGGGTTGGAAGGGACTTTAAAGATCATTTAGTTCCTACCCCTATGCCATATGTAGGGACACCTTTCACTAGACCAGATTGCTCAGAGCTGCATCCAAACTGGCCTGGGAATGGGGCATGCATCGCTTCTCTGAACAGCACTGGAAGTTCTTTATGGACTGCTAAGAATTTAGAAATAAAATTCAACCAGTGTCAGAGATTTAAAAATTAAAATTGTATAATGCAGCAATTATGTTATTATTTAAAGTAAATTTAGTGTAGAGCACGTTTAGAGTTATCTTGTTGTAATCAAAGATTTCTTAAAAACTCACTTCGAAAACTTTATATCTAGAAAACAAATTGTTGTCTCTCTGTGAAACCACTAAATAAAGTAAGTTAAATGAAGATATGAAAACATGACACAGAAGTAGAATTATCACCTACCTGGTTGAAGAATGCAGATAGTTTAGTTATAACTGAAATCCTGGAACTAGTGAAGCTATTGAAAAAAATCCCTCTGTTTTCAGTACTTCCAGAATATCACCCTGTATAGATGTTGGAGGTCAATAAGAAGCAAAACTTAGCTCAATGGCTGAAAAACCCATTTGTATCATATTTCTTTAAGAAAATATAAAATTACCGAAAAGTCTCCTATTATTAATGTAAAAAACCTAAAATTGGCATAAATTACAAGATGGGGCTCACATGCTTTTCTGCTGAAACATACTTTCTCACAAGTTAAATTAGATATAAACATTTTTGCATGATGCATATTTTTGGTGGAAAGTGCTATTTTTGACTTAAGAACAGATAGTCCATTAGATCTGATTAGTTCAATTTGCTTAATGCAAAAATTATCTAAATGTAGTAATTAATGCTGTATAGAAGAGGATCTTTGGAAAAAAACAATTGATTTTTTTAAAAAACAAGAACAGTAACCTATGTATTAAGTCTGCCAAAAATTCTGCTTGTTAATACTGACACACGTATTTCCTATTAGAAGTTTACTCTAATAAGCACAAAACTTAGTTCTTTCCGCTGGGGGGAGATGGAGAGAAATGCATATACACCATAGTCCATGCTAACACTCCATGGGGTAGAGCTTTAGGTAATGTAGAATAATTTTTTTGTAATGGAAAAGGTGCATTTCTTCCAGACATCATATTCAATAATATTCCTGCAAAAATGATTCTGCAAAAAAAGTTAATTCAAAGCTGAAATTGACTACAGAATTTGTGTTTCAGACAAAACCAGGTTTCAAAGGTATCTCAGTTTAACAAGATCACAACTTAGAAATTAAGAAACTTCAGGTGGAAATGTGGAAAAGGAAAAGAACAGCTCTTTATTAAATCTGAATAAACAACAAATGGTGCAATCAAACTTTCAGAACAAAACAAAACGAAGTTCCAATTCCCCAGGTGGGGGAAAAAAAACACGGCAAACTGGGGGGAGGTGGGTGGGGGAATGGGACACTGGGGAAAAAATTCCAACATCTCTTTTCAAACATATGACAAATGTCAAGAGAGTTCCACTGCAAAACAAACAAATAAGGTCTTACATTTACTCTCAGTTACAGCACCTGGTAACACCATGGGTTCATCTCCAGCAGGTGCCTGTGAACAAATGGGGACATCAGACACTTCTAAATTACACAGCGGGTCCTAACAAGATATGACAAAAGCTTTACAAAGAAGTCCTGTGAAATTTAATAGAATGAAGCCAGAAGTAGGTTGTATGAAATTGTAATGAAGTGTCAGGATCTGCTTTCATTAAAATGAACAGAAAAAGTATTCTGTATCTCAGAATGTGTTTTAAAAAGCCATAGAATTTCACAAAGAATCATAAGATACTTTTAAGTATCTTACAGACCTTGATAATTGTGATAATATTGTACTCATTCATGAAACGGTTAAAATTTGGAGAAAATATCTATTTTGATAAATAAATTTTATAGGATTTTTCCTTAAGTCATAACATTAGCAGGTTTAATTTCCTAATAGGTCACTACTTTTCAAATGCATTAGAATTAAAAAGATAAAATTTCTTTAACTTGTAATAGGCTTAATCTTCAAGATATATTAAAGAGGTTAATTTTTTTCTTTTACTCTTTAGTTATTTGTTTTCTTAAAGAAGGAAAATAGAGATAGTAAGCACATTTTCACTGTTAGAAAATTTAAGATTAAAAGATGTAAGGAATCCTGACTTCACTGTTTATTTTCCCTTTCATTGTTGAATGTAAATGACACAGAATATATTTTTTGGCATGTGGAATCCGAAAACTAATAAGCAGGAATGAAAGTAATGCCACGGTTCTGCAAGTTTACTTTTACCAGTAGTAGAAATAGTAATATCAAACTCAACACTTTATTCCCATTAATGTTTTCTCTGCTCATAGAGAAAATTATTGCTCAGTACTTTCTTTCTCACGGATGTTTTTTTGGAACAGGATAATCTACATTAATATATTACACCGGAGACCATTATATCATGAATTGAACTAACTGTTGAAGATGCTTCTCATTTAAGGAGGAAAAATGAGCCTGGTTGCAAATGGGATCAAAGCTGAGAGCATTTATGGAAAGTGAAGCTTCATTCTAAATCAGAGTTAAGTGACATATGCAATGCTGATGAACTTTGAACCGAATGAAGTGACTTCGTTTTTTTTTTCTTGAGAGGCAAGATGAACAGACACCTTAGTATAAAACATTGTGGTTACACTGTAATGATAACAAGTTTTAGCCTCAGCAGAACCATTTGTCTTCTCTGAAATATCTTGTTAATCAAGACTGAACATAAACCAAATAGTTTCTGAGATACAATGACAGAGTAAGTAATGACTGAGGGAAATAAACCAGTCTTCTCTACCCAGCACTACCTTAAAGTTTGTTAAAATGAAATTTGGGAACTGAGACTGCTTTTATAGGAGAAAGTTTTCCTTATTGAGTGTCATAGTGCAGGAAGGGGTGGTTGCACCACAAGGGGGAGCAGCCAAGTGCTGAGGGTGACCCTACACAGTTCTTCTTCAAAATGGAGCAGGGCTGCCGAGGTGAGACTTTCCCCTTTTTTAGTGCACCAGCATTAGACTGAAAGAACACATAAGGATTGAAGGGCCTCTGTTGCACTTGGCACAACACTCCAGTGAAAAAGTACATTCAAATAAGTGAAACAAAAAATTGTATTCAACAAACTTCTCCACTGCAGCTGTCTGTAACCTCACAGATACTCAAAGCAATAATGACTGTTTGAGTTTGATACGTCTCTTGCTTATAACAGTTTGACGCCAGAGACTCCAGTGGCTTCAGATTAACATTTGTGTGGGTGGAACAATAATCATGCTTTTGGCATTCACAAAGCTCTTCACTTCTGCTCCACTTTTAGCCAATCATAAGAGCATCTCTGTGGGATAAGCTATGGCCTACTCCTCTGATTTAAGGAGAGAAAGAGGAACCAAATCTGCATTCAGAAAATTCAAAAAGCAGTGATTAGGAGTCATGAGTGTCTGCCAGTTTGCTTTATTCTCTCACACTGGGGCCAGATTCTAGGAAAAATCATGCTGCTCTGTTTTGAGGTCTGGTGATTTTATCAGCTGTGCTGCTGCTGGAGAAACTCAGGGAGCTGAACTCAAGCCTCAGCAGGTAAGGGATCCTTTTCAGTCTATCTTTCATTTAACTCCCAGGAACTCCACTGCACCCTGATGCACAGTTCTTCAATACATCATGAGTAGCTCCAGAATACTCATGTTTAAGCTGCCCCTGGTGCACTTTCTGTGTGCCTTTGGCTGCAAGATTCTGGATGTAGTATGCTTTTAATAAAGTTTTTTTTTTATAGCTTGCTTAGTCCATACACAGTCCAGAGTTGGGGATCAAAAGAGGCTTATGTAGATGCTCTGAGACAGCAGCTGCTAAATCATCTTTTGCAACTGGATCCATTAGTCAAGTGTTATTTGATTATATCTATTATTGTTCTTACTCTCTAGTTCATGATAGTCACCAGTTTCCTTCAAATTTGCCTTAGCTGTAAAGGCAAAACAGGAGAAAGAAAACAATCTCGCCTTTGTGACACACAGTGAATTTGGCCTGGTATGTACAGTATGTTTTAAACTCAATTCCCTTAGAAGCCAGCAATTAGCAGATGTCAATGCCCAGTTTGCAAGTGAAAGCCAAGACAAAGACTGGAGACCTTCACACCAACAATCTGGATATTAAGTAGGAAAAAAAAATATTTTCCAACCATAATGCCTCCCTTTGTTTCCTAATGTGGTTGTAGCAATGAGGATTCAATTGGAACAGCTGTGCAGAAAAATCAGATTTTTATCAATTTGGCATCTGTCTAGGAAAAATACAACACTGAGACTTAAGAGTACAGCAGGACAGGCAGCTTTACAGCACTAGCTCTGCAACAAATGACACTTAAAAGGGACGTGCTTTGCCTTATGAGTTAGATGGGAAAATGTTGAATCCCATCATGGGATTAATTGCATGGTCTTTGCTGGAGGAACACTTCCCTCTCTGAGAAGGGAGCCAAAACCTGAACATCACTGGGCTATTCAGTGCATGATTCCTTGGAAGCTGTGAGGCCCCTAAGTATTTAGTCTTAATGGTTTATGAACTCTCATAGTGGCTGATGCCATTAAAATCACTGATATGCTGACTTGCTCAGATTGCAAGGAGCTTTGGGAGGTCTGTAATCCAAAGTCATGCTCAAAACAGGGTCCACACTGAATTCAGACAAGTTACCTCAAGGTTTTGTATGGCTGGATTTGGAAACTTGCAATCTCTCAGGCTACCATTTTCAGTCACTACCCTCATAATTTTTCTTATATTCGGTCGAAACCTCTCCCATGTAAATTTATGACTATTGTTTCATATTTCATCTGTGATCCTTAGCGAAGAAGTCTTGCTTCAGCAAGCGTCTTTTCAGCAATCTCCTATAGGTATTGGGAAGCTCTAGTTAGGTTCCTTCAGTGATCCTTTTCCAGGCGGAACAAACCCCACTCCCTCAACCCCTCCTCAAGGCATAAAAGTTTTCCAGCCCCAGCTGTCTTGGTGGCCCTCTGCTCAACCTACTCCATATCAATATCTTGATCAATATCTTCCCTGTACTGGGGCCCCAAAACTGGATGCAACATTCTGATTGTTATCTAAAAAGCACAGAGTAAAGCAAAATAATTGCTCTTCTCAGGTACTCACTATGGTCCTCTTAATATTGCCAAGAATGCTATTGGCATTTAACACTGCCAGAGCTACATTGTTCCCAATCATTTTCTACTCCTTCAGGAGCCTTGAAACGGCCTTCAAGAGGACTTGCCCCATGATTTTCCTAGGATTGAAATCTGCCTAGTGATAATTAAATAAGTTCTGCGATACAATGTGAAGCAAAATGAGGGTTAAAATTAGTGTAGGTAGCGGAAACAGTCCTTCTCCCTTTCTGCAGCCACATCTAGGCAATATTTCATAAATATTTTAAATCTTGCTTTCCTTGAGGCTTTTCCAGCTAATGGCTGAAATTTTAATGCAACACTAGAGCTTTCATCCTTTTTATAAAGATCAGGATTCTTTCATTTTGTCAGCTGTGGATTTTCAGCTTGGGATTCTCCCATGCCTCAGAGTATTTACACTGGTCTTTTAGTAAGAACACTTATATTTTTCTTTTCTAAAAAAAAAGTCATAGAGGAAGGATTTTTTTGTTACAAATTAATAGGGAATTAGCATATCAGAAGATCTACATACATTTCCAATCTCTATCTTCATGGTGTACCCAGTTTTCCAACTTTTAGGATATTGGATAAAGCAAGAATGAAGTAAAGCATCTGCAACACATTGTGCAGATGGGCTCATCTGCCTAGTGGTATCCTTCAGAGTTCCTGTGCCCACGGTACGAATATTCAATGTTTTAAAGTGGCAAATATTACTTATACAAAGATGACTTAACAGTTTTGAAAATGCTGCCTTTAATATTCACAATGATTTCTCATACAGGAGTTTCTCTGGACTATTAATTACGCCTGTCAGTAATTCCCATTGTGCTGGTTTAAAAGTTAACCAGCAGGGGGAATGAACTCAACTCAAAAGAGAGATTATAAGTCAGAATAACAAT
>JAWMRA010000078.1:135756513-135777288 GCA_035584735.1 Pseudotriccus pelzelni | reverse complement strand
GAAGGCTATAGAATACATAGATTTGGGTTACACCCATCCAGTGATGAATTGGTCCCAGCTGTTCTAACTAGGACACCCATCCTTCCATATTTGCAATGTCTCTTTGGAGATGATGTCAATACACGTGTTCTGCATGTGTAAAGAAAAGGTTTATTGAATATGTATTCTAAGCTACCTGTTTCCAGGTGAGAAAAAACCATTTGTATTAGTTACACATTAATTAGGACCACACATCTGGGTAAAAATGCAAAATTTGAAAATACATTTGAGAAAAAAATCACAAAAATATCTATTTATAGTTAGGTAAAATAGTAATAATTATTGGGATTAATGACAAAATAATGATTCAAAGTGCTACATTTACACCTCAGATAAGTTTTCAATTAGCTGTAACATACAATTATAATAAGCAAATAAAAATGTAAATAGCTTCTCCAAAATATTGCATTGCTTAGTGCTCATTTGCACCTCCCCAGAGAGAAGATAGAGTGGTTGTAAAAGCACTGTCATTATTTGGTAATCTTTTATCACAATTTTGCAAAACTATTTCGTACTGTAAAGAAAACATTCAAGAAATATTTACCAATAAGGATGTTCTAGTCCTGGAGTTCATATCTCCGTGTTCCAGCAACGTTTTTTACCAACTTCCCCTGTAACATGCAAGCACTTCTTTAAATCCACCTTAGTTCAACATAGCATGTGAAGTGCAAGTAGTTTTTAGATAAAGTGAGCAAAAAGAAACATGTTTGCCTGAATGGTGACTGCAGGGTCAGGAAAAAGTATACGCGTTTATATATAGTATTTATATATGTACTACATACATGTATGTATATGTTACAGTATACTTCATAGTCAAGTATGTACACTTTCTGCATACTATAAATACTCTAGTGGAAAGTTCCCTGCCCATGGCAGAGGGTTTGGAACTAAATGATCTTTAAGGTCCCTTCCAACTCAAACCATTCTGTGATTCTATTTTATATATATATATAATATATAGGTGTGTATTGTTTCCAGCAACTAACCAAACCTGAAGCTTTTGTCTTACCTCTAGGCTGGATAAGACTGAAAAACAGTAACTGTCAGCAAGAGCGCAATTCAAGGCAAATTTCTTTCCCTACTGATTCTGCAGCATCCCATTTTTTTTTAACTTGACCTTTGTTAAAATTTTATTGCAACTTCAAAACATTATTTTAAAATTCTTAAAATTATATCTTGAATTTAAAAGGTTAATAAGTTTGCCCATAGAGGTTGCAGAACCTCCACCCATGGATATATTCTTATCTAATGTCTTGCTCTGCGTTGGATATTAGACATCACTCTCTGATTTCCCATGAGTCAGGATTCCATGGGATCATGCAGATGAAGTCGATAGAAACCTCTAAACTGGTTTCAAAAGGATTTGAGTTAAAGCAGTGGAAGGCAGGATAGAACCTTGCTTTGAGTGGAAAGGCAGACATGACCCACATGGTACATCCATGTACTGTGCTGGTTGATGCTTGGGAGGCAAGGGTGAAGAATAGTTTATTCAATCTCACCATAAATTTGAGCTTGTTGAGTTTTAGAAATTGGTTTTCTGTTACCAACATTAATTTTCATTTTAATGATGCCTTCATTTTCAAGATTTGTATCTTCTACCTTCTACTGTTGGGAAGAATGAAGAAATCCTTTGTTTTGTTCCTGATACATATACTGAATCAGTAGCATGTAGACCTAGGTTTATCTAAAATTGTCCTTTGCAGTCAGTGGCTCTGAAGACATTGTTTCATTGGTATTGAATTGACAGTCAACTAGAAATAGAACAGCTTGATGTGAGGGATAACTGTAGATATGGAACATGAAGACCCAGAAAAGTGTAATTTACAAGTTAGATGCAGCTTTGGAATATTTGCAAGCACTCCAGACATTTTTTGATATATACTCAATTTTCTTTCTCTCATTAATGCCAGCAGCAACTTTCTGATACTCCACTCTGTACAACAAAAAAGTAATTATATGTGCTATTGGCAGGGTGCTACCTGTGGCAATTAATTTAGACTGTCTAGTGATTTATGAGTGTTGTCTCTTTGTGCACAGAGTTATGATGCTCTTAAAGATCTTAATTGATTAAATCAAATAGGCTAGATAGTTTTAATTCAACAAGAATGTTTTATAATATTTAAACTAGATTTGAGTTTTGAATGGGTTTAAAAGTTCTCTGAAGAGTGCATTAATTAAAAGAAAATCGAAAAGAAAAAAGGAAAAAGAAAAAGGTCATGGCAGTGTAGTTCAAGATATGAGATCTTGCCAGGATACTCCAGAATTAGATTGCATACAATGGTCTTTCACTCCAGTATAGAGCAATGGAAAAAAGATACATCAGCAATACTGTACCTATGCATCAAAAAGCATTGTCCTTCTCTGGCAATATTACTGACTGTGACTTTGCACCTGGTGTCAAGGTGACATTACAAATATGTAAATGAGTGTGCGTGGAAAAGTGCATGAACAAAGCATTTTTCTAGGAATTCTTATTCACTAACACAATTATATCTTCATATGACCAGAAAAAATAAAAGGCGAATGTTGAAATACATTTAAAAATATTTAGGCATCCATCTCAAAGACTGTTGCTCATAGAAACCTATTTGGCTTGCTGAAATGGCGGCTCTAATATCTTTAAACACCCACTTTTTCCTCTAAAATCCTGATCGAGACCTGTATCCAGAAATACAAAAGTGCTAAATCATATCCATCAGCTATATTACTGGAATCTCCATTACTGAACTCTCCCTGTTATGGATTTGAGCTAAGATTTTTAGAATATACCTTCTACACATTGATGAGTTTCCTCCTAAATGCAGTTTTAGATCCTATTTTAAAAATAAATACAATCATCAAAATGTCATCATGCTTTATATCTGTTCTTTGTTCCCTTATGTTTAATAGTGGGAGGTTAGAGCGATTTCAGAGGTCTTGATGAAAGCTTCAGTTCTTTAATGTCTCTAGGAAAATTCTAGTCTTGTTTGCCCATATTAATATGAATGAATCAGTGAACTGAAAGTTGTTTTTTTTCTGAACATGCAGAAAAGGAGACATTCTCAACCTCTTCTGTGAAAACTGGGCCTTTGTGTAAAAAGTAGAAAGTTCAATGCCTTCTCTCTCTGAAGGAATAAAACTCTCACCCGCCACGTAACTCAAGGAAAAGCCTCTTCACAGTAAAGTCATGTCACTGTGCACAAATTATAGATTCACTGACGTGTTAAAGGAAACCATAATAAGAAGAATGACAGGCCTGCCATTTAAACATTACACCTGAGGTGCAGGAGAAGGGGAGAGGAGAAAAATCTTCTTGGACTGGAGGTTCTCAAGGGCTAAAGGTTTATCTAATCAAACCATTGCTATCTGTTCATCATAAGCAGTGACAGAAATTTGGCAAATGGAAAAGCAAGGTGAGAAACTGAAGCCTATTAGTGAAAGGTCTATTTTTCTGAGAAATGTTATAATCTTCTGAGTTCACAGTTTTCTTGGTAGAAAGAATACAATAGATAGAAACATGACAAGTGTGTTTAAAAATCTATTTATGAAACATATTTTGCCTCTTCAGGTTTTTTTTATCACCTCTGACTTTTTTTTTTCCAGATGATTTTGTCTAAATGAACCTTTAAAAAGAGAAAATCTAGCTTCCCTCCTGCATCAAGAAAATGAGTCTGAATCAAAATCTCAAAAATAAAAATACAACAGAATGTTAAAATTTGGGCCATATTTTCTCACCTTTCTCTAACATTGTCTGTTACAGATTTGTGCAGGGAAAATAACACAAATCTTTTTCCAGATTCTACTTTGGCTATCTGGAGAAAGAGACAAGGAATCTGTGATACCGTCTATACTGTCTATACAATACTTTGGTCATTTTTACATGGGCTGTTTTTCTCTGTTTCTTTTTTTTTTTTTTTCAGTTTTCACCTTTTTGATTCAAGACCTTTGGACAGCCTTCTATAACACACAGGTTACTGAAACTCTGGTTTCTAGGTACTCCATTAAAGTAAGTATTTATGAATTATATATAGATAAAAAATCCTCCTAGTGCAATGTATTATTTTTTTAAAGTTGGACACTGTAAATCAACATCATTGATCACTAATGTGATTCTCTTATGCTTAGCTGTAGAATGACTTTTGGTGATCAATACAACTCAAAGCAACTGCATTGCAGAGTAAATCTAGACTTTAAAGCAGAAAACAATACTGTGGCAAGATATTCACTATTAATGAAATGCCAGTACCTGCAGCATATGGGAGATAGCATGCAGCTGCTTTGCAGTTTGACTGGACTCCCAAGTAATAAATTGATTTCAAAATTCCAGTGTTTGTTTTGTATCCACATGCTTATTATGATCTGTCTCTGAAAGCCTTAATGTTGTGATAGCATTAGGTTCAAATTTATTTGTATTTTAAAATCAAAAAGATTAACATTTAATGAGGAATATTTGTGAAAGTATCCTTCAATAATTCATTATGCAATCACAGGGTACACATAACATTTGCACATAATTTGTGAAAATATTGCTTAATTTTTTTGCTTTTGCGGGCAAGGAACATTATTGGGCCTTAACAGCTCAGAAATCTGGAAGAAGTGCATTAATATTTACAGGTAAATAAAGGAAAAATACCTGGTAAACTGAAAACACTTTAGTCCTTATTTCTTACATGCTGATTTATTACTCTTTTATTTGGTGATCAATGATATGTTTCAAAAGTAATTTTAGGCTTCCAAGGAGCAATAGGGAAATCTCTCCACAGTCTTATGAAATGTGGATGTAAAGAACTGGGATTTTATTCAGTGTATCTAAGTGTGATTTTCCTGAAAGCAAAGTTGAACTTTCTCATGTTTCTGAAAGGTAGAAGGCATAAAAATGCAGGTTAATATGTAAATTTGCTCCAGGTTTTATAGACATTTCTTTGCCAGAGGACAGACAGATAATTTGAATCTGATATATTGCCTGCCTAAAATTTTTATGGAGTAGTATTGTGCTTGAATTAGATATTATTTAAATTTTATTGACTAGGCAAGCATAAAGGAACAATCTGGTTGACGGTAATTCCTCAAAGTGTACTGAATACACCATTACCATTCTGATGATTGGTATTTAAAACTTGCACTATATGGACAGCTGGACAAGGGCTCACAGTGGGAGTGGATGACACTCAGCTTACATACTTATGTTGGCTGCCTGGAGGTTGGCTCCAGGCACGATGCTGGTCTGTGTGCTGTAATCCAGGCAGTCGCAATTTCTCTTAAATAAAATGGGCAGGAAAAACATGACAGGAGCCAAATGCAAAAGCTATTGTGTCTAAAGGGCAAAGAGAATGTCAGAATGGTTATGGGCAAAGGCAAGATTACAATATTTGAAGAGGAAGTTTATAATATGTAGCTCACTCCCAAATTTATAATTGACATCAGTCTGCAACCAATCATAGACTAATTTTTGGATACCTACTCTATCAATCTTTGCAAGATTTAAGGTGCTGTAGTCTTTTACAATACTGAAGGAGTGAGTTGTATCTTTCATCTATTCGATGTTTAGTTCTTACTACATCAGAATTCAGTTTCCTGTTTCTCAAGATAACAAAGTGCACATTTCTTACCACACAAAATGCTCTTAGCTTATTGCCCAAGAAATGAGTGTACAGGATGTATTGAAATGGAAGTATTCACAGTCCCATCTGCTGAGACATCCATTGTGCAAAAAGAGAAGTCAAGAATCAGTAATTTAGAAAGAGGGTTATAAAAAACTAGATAATAAACTAAGTATTTAGGAGGAAGAAGATTCTTGGATTTGAGTCCAGGAACCGTGGTATCTTTTAAGAGCTTTTTTCTTCATTGAGACAAGTAGACCTTCTGGCTGTAATATTTGTGTAAGGAATAAAAAAAGCAAACAACAAACTTCTAGTAGAATTCAACAGGAGACAGAATCAACAGAAGACACGATTTTGAAATAAAACTCTCTAGCAGACATCTTTTCAGCTTCCTACTCAGTTATCTTGAGATAGTTTTTTCTTGATATATGGTACACTAAACCAAAATATTTACAGTGTTATAGAGAAACAGCATGTTAACCCCCAGATTTACAATGTGATAAGACCTTGCATGATGTTTTATTAAAGTTCCTGGCAACATACACAAAGCAGGAAAATTACCTACTTCTTAATCACTAGCTTGAAAACTTTTTGGGTTTTTTTTTGTATCTTAATGATTTCCCGTGATCATTAGATTCAGATTTGGGTTTGGATCACTTACCAATGCAATGTCCAAAACTTTTCCTCAAGTTCTTTATGGCTTCAGGAATATCCACACCCTAAAGCTAAGCTCAGAGTATTTACTATCCAAAATACTTATTGCCACTACAACAAGCTCATCATTTTCCAAAGGGACAAGATTTCTGGTCTTTATTTTCCTCAACAGTCCATAACAGGAACAAAACCTGAAAATTTATTCTACTCAGGGGTTGGTGAGGCACTGGACCAGGCTGCCTAGAGAAGCTGTGGGTGTCCTATGCCTGGAAGTGTTCAAGGCCAGGTTGACAGGGGCCCTAAGCAACCTGACCTAGTGGGCTTCATCCCTGTCCACCGTGGGGTAAAAGGGGGAAGGTTGGAACTAGATGATCTTTAATTTCCTTTCCAACCCAAACCATTCCATGACTCTATGATAAAATGAGAGATTTTCTTCCCACAAATCCTGAAAGAACAACTGAAAGGGACACTGATCAAGAAGACTGAATTTTTGCCCAGAGCTGTTACCACTGCCATATATCAGCTAAGAGTTGTCAGAAAAAGAGCCAGGGATGCCAGAAGTGGAACAGGTTTACCAAAAAGCCCACTATCATAAAATTCTCCAAGTCTGAAACAACACCAAGGCCAGATTAGGTCATGACAGAGATATTCTGTTAAGATGTAAAGACAAAATTGGCAAACTGCAGCTGGAACATTATGTTCATGCTGAACATCTTGAGCCTCTTTATGTCTATATGAGAATCCCTAAAGCTTATGGGTCTTAGCGTAAGTATATTTATATCTGATGCTTCCAACAATTACACGGAAATTCTGACATGGACCATGTGGCCCCTGGAGAACTGATTCTTAACAGAATTCTTAACAGAACTCACACAGAAACAGAACAGACTCTCTAAGAAATCTGAGTTTAGCAAAATACTTAGACCTTTGCAACATAAGGCTATCTCCCACAACTGCTTTTAAAACCTGACCTCTTAATAGTTTTCCTAGTCTGAGGTAACCTAAGTCCCATTGCAATGTCCCTATCCAAAGAAATCTATTTTATTCTTCTTTCTCTTTTAGATCTCTTGCTAATGCAAATATCAGGTTAATGAATAGGTTAAGAACAGGTTTGCAAGTGTGTGCAGACATAAACCTTCCCGTGGTACCACTGAGAAGACCTTGTCTTTATAGAGCTTAACAATCTTTGTTCTTCAGTTGGGAATTGAGTGGTTATTAATAGAGAGGGAATCTAGACAAGTTTTAAATAATTCCTTGAGTGAAAGTCCTTTGGATGTGGCAGAAATACACGTGCAAAGAAGGCTAGAAAAGATCCAAGGAAGAATCTGTGAGTACTTAAGTTTGGAATCTTAC
This sequence comes from Pseudotriccus pelzelni, assembly GCA_035584735.1. NCBI lineage: Eukaryota > Metazoa > Chordata > Aves > Passeriformes > Tyrannidae > Pseudotriccus > Pseudotriccus pelzelni. Next base: position 135,769,663 of record JAWMRA010000078.1, on the reverse strand, counting down.
CACAAAAAAGTGTGCCCATGTTGAAGGTGAAATGCATTTTGTGGGGGGAGGGGACATACAGATGAGCATCCATGCATCATTCTTGTCTCAAATTCTTATTCTGCTCATTATCTGGCATCTGGGTGGAGTGCAAGGAATCACTTTGATGTTTGAGGTGTTGTCTTTCAGAGCAGAAAAATAAGTCTTTGCCTGCCTTCTTGAATGTCATCTGCTGTGGCAGTAGGTCAGTACCAGTGTCTAAACTATGTTCTTCATCTCAGAGAACAACTTAGAGCTATAAAACTTCTGTAGTCTTCTTTATTTCTAAGCCTATCTTATTTTCTGAAAAACTGGAAAAATTATGAAGAAAGAAATGCATTATTTGCAATGAAATTCACCTAGATATTCCATGAGTCCATGGCTTTGATTTAAGCAAGGATTATTTATCTCCCTTATCCTTATACATAGTTGTACATAAAGTCAGATATATGAATAAAATACAATACAAATTTGCTTATTTCTAATAAAATATTTAATCTCTCCAAACTCATTAGTTTAAGGATTTATCCTTCAATTCTTTTTATTTATATTTCAAATCTGTGCTATTTATCTGTCTTTTTTCTTCCTCTCTACTGATTTGCCACAAGGTTGGCTGAAACTCTAAATGTGTTTCACCATGTGCCCAAAACACATGAAAGTGCCTTGTCTTTATGTGGAGGTGTAACATCTGAAAATAGGAAAGCTGCGTAAGAGCTACTCACCTTGTACTGGTAGCAAACCCTAAAATTTTTGTAAGAATCACTTTTCACTCGAGTGCTATTTACTTTAATTTATCTCCAACATTTGTCCTGAGACTTGTAGTACAGTAAATCCCTTTAATAAAAAGAATGCATCAGTTTAGCCTGATTTCTTTAAATCCATTAAACCAAATTTATGATGATATAATTTTCTATGGACTTTGTACAAGTCAACTACCTGTAACATCAATTCCTTCATTTACCTTGGATAAATGATTTTCCATGGTATATACACTGTATCTTTGCTTGACAAGAGATCTTTGATACACGCTACTCCTATTATAATTTCTGATATTTCTCATATTTTGCACCTTAGAGTGAACATAATAGAAAAAAGAAAAGGTAAAATGCAGCAGATTTATGCCAGTCATGCTTATTGAAGTTCTGAAAGAAGCAGGGAAGAAATAATGCTGAATTTAACATGTATTTTTGATGCAAAAATGAAGTGCAAACAATCACATCTATAAAACCTAAGGGTAAAATTAACACCCTGCTTCTGCTTCCTGTCGTCTTCCCTAAATCTGCCTCAGCACTGAACGCATATCAAGTAGGGAAGCAAAAATTTAGGTATATTGAACCAAAGGCAACCTGGTTCAGTAGCTTTCCTTATGCTTCCTCTGAATCCCTCCTGAGCACTGTCTACTTGTCACCACTTTAAAAAGTGGGGTATTTTTTTGTCTTCAGAGGTAACATCAGGTCAACAAGCTGAGGGCTGAAGATTTTGCCTATTTTACGATACGTCTTCATTCTAGACTGATAGTGCTCTTCTGCACCTCAGCCTTCTGAGTGGGAAATATTTTAATATTAGAGAAATTTGAGTGGAGCTACTCATTTCAATTTTTCAAGCGAATAGTGGAGGTGGAAGACTGAGTGCTTGGTTGCAGACCAAAACTATGGGCAGATGGTCATACGAATCTATGTTGCTCGCAATGGTAAGAAAACTGATATTTGCAAGAGCAAGCTCTCTCTGCTCATGCAGCACAGCAGATGTCTGCCCTCTCCTGCTCCCTCACCAACAGTTCTGTGCACCAGCTGCTCACAAAGAGGTCCTGATGAAGCACTGAAGTGAGGGCCGAGCTGATTCTCATGTTCACCTGTCTTCAGACAAAATCAAGTCTGTAATATAAGATTTAAATGTGCCAAATACACTATATTATAGCTACACAGTATTTCTTACATTTAAATTATGTTAGCAATCTTTTTCTATTATTTTTTCAAAAGTCCCTTAAATAAGAAGGTTCATAAGAAGATTAGAATAAACTCAGAGTATTAAATTTCACATAGATATCAAGCATGCATAACACATGCTTTTCATTCTTGATTTTGTTTGACAAATACATTTTATCTAATTTTTTAAAATGAAATACAGGGGATATCAGTTTAAGAACAGGTGTGGTTTTTTTCTTTAAAGGTTTACTGTATTTTTTTTTCTGTGAAATTTACATTTCTATTTCATTCTTCTGTACTGGATGCCCCATAGTTTCTTTTCAGTTTGTTGATTTCTCTTAGGACTGAAGTAACCTGAACTCTGATCATTTTCAAACTCATTTTGATATTGGAGGCTCATTTCTGGGAATGGAAAAGACTTGGGATAGGGGAAGGCTGGGGAGACGTGAATCAAAATCAGATCAGTTACTTTTGCACAGATTTTGGTCATGACTGAGTAAAACCGTAACAGTCTGCTTGATTTCCACTTGAATGTGCAAGTGATGGGGCCATTAATTTAACAGGTGCTTAGAACTTAAGGCCAGGTGAGACCTTCAGATCATTTCTGCCTTTGTCTGTTCCATTGATCAACTTACACTCAGAAGTTTCTATAGGAAGTCAAATGACTTGGAAATTCTGATCCTCAAAATACTGAACAGCTGAAGCCACAGCAAACTATGAGTGAGCCAGAGATTCCACCACTTTCTGGTGAGATACTTCAAGATGATTGCACCATGTGATCAAGGACTCAGTAGCTAAAAAATCTTGTGAAAATACTACCAAACTGAACAGACCAGCAGTTTCTTTAAGATTCATTAGCCACTCACCTGGAACAAACATTCGTCTACTGCAGAATAGGATCCACCCTTCCCAGTCTTTCAGCTCTAGGTAAAAACAGACACATGAAAGGTAATAACAACTTCCATGTTTCTCAACAAAGTAAAGTCACACAAAGATAAAAAAACAAACCGAAAAACCCCCTGAAAACCAACCAACCAACAAACCAGCTAACCAAAAAACAACAAAAACCCACAAATGAAACCAACTACCCAGCCAACAACAAAAAAAAAAAAAGGAAAAAGAAAAAAATAAAAAGGAAAAGAAAAAAAATAAAAAGGAAAAAAAAAAGGAAAAAAAAACAAACCCAACCCCTTTTACATTGTGGCTCTTCTAGAAAACCATACAAACCATGTTGGTTTTAGACTTATGTCACAATTTCCATAATTTCCAAAAATGTGTAAGCATTAATGGATGCTCTACTCTTCTGCACCCCATCAAAAAATGGAATATCGATGTTATCTGTCCCACTCTCCCAAAGAAATCTCAAATACCAAACTATTAAACTATTCAATCCTTACCATTCCTTCTAGAAAACTGTATAATATTTTAAGCCACTTTGTCTAAATTCAAAATGGATGATCCCTGACTGTGGAACACCTTCATCAGATATCTATTTTATCAATAAGTAGATGCATACAGTGATTAAGGACATCTACTTTTCTGAGTTTCTCTTCCCTTGGACATGACTGGGAAGGCCTGCTCTTTACTTTCAGGGCTTGCAACTAACCAGCAGGTTGCTGGAAAATTACCAGGTATTTCCCTCTGAGTTACATGATAATTCTATTATTAATCTGCAGTGCATATTCTTGAGGTATAGGGAGCTTTTAAATAGAAATGACAATAATATAGCCAGTGGCACTGAAGCTAGAAATAGTTTAAAATGAAGGTTGGATTCAGTGAAAATGATGTTAGGGATATGATGACGCTAAAGCTTTATAATGTCCTTATTCATATTATTGTTATTCTTATTGGAAATAGTCACATCACCTTGGGAGTTTCCACAAGGAGAGAAGTTAATGGAGCTACCTGAACACTGTGGATGCATTTGAATTTAGCAAATAGGAACTGCAAATTATGACAATAGATACAGTGGCAAAGATTCTTACTCTTTGGGAGAAGAGAAAAAACAGAGGGGGCTAAAATGTGCGGCATTATGAGCTTAACATCTGAAAACCAAGAATTTTCTTTTCTGGCAATTTTTATAAATAATTTACACATATGTAGTTACAACATTTTATGGTTTTGGGAGCACCTCTGAATGTGTTTTTGTAAAAAGAGAGCTTACAACTTAACCACGTCACATTTCATGGTTTGTATGCACTATTTTGTTGGAAGCTTCATAATTATTTTTCTAGTCTAGTCTACTCTAGTCTAGTCTAGTTTATACTAACTGATCTATTTGTAAGATACCTACCCATTTAACCTTTTTTTAACCTGTGTAATCACTCTAGAAAGACAGCTATATTAGACACAGACCATATCATGAATGTAACAAAAACTGGGAGTAGGTTTAGGGCTGTAATTTTATACACTTAGTTTAAGGTTGTAACAGCTCTATGCTCCTTAGAGTATCCCCCTCTCTGTCCCCTATTCCTGCTGTGCCCAGTATGTGGCTACTGAGCCACATGTTCTTCTGATAAGTGCATCTTGTATGCTTTGGTTATGTTGTGTGATGTGATACGAAATGGGAATGTGATAGCACCAGGGTTACCAAGTAAGTAAAAACTGTGGTATAGAACATGATTGAGAAGAAAAAAGACTCATAACTGGGTTGAAAATCATAACTCATTCTCCCTATAGAAATCTTTAGTACAAGGAGAAACAGTTGTTCTGGAAAAAGAGTTAGCCAGGGGTAGCTTATGCTACTAAAAATTACAGAGTCAGTCTTAAAAAGGAATCATTGTCACTGGAAGATGCTGAGGACTAAAATGAAATCACTCTGAGGTACCAGCAGAAAATAAAGATGTGTAAGATAATTTTCCTTCTTATGCAGCTTTCCTCCTCTAAAGGAGAAACCTGAGTGTTTTTTGAAGTTGTGGCATCTGCCTTTACTGGACTATATGTGGGAACATGAAAATTGTTTAGTACTTTCATGAGTTTATTGTAAAAAGTGAAATTACTAAGTCACAGTAGTTACATTCTAATCATTTTTATGTGTCTTCTTGTGTCCCTGATAAAGATTTCATGGTACAGTTTTCTTATGGGTATTTCTCAGCTGCTTCAAGGTTACCGTCTGGCCTGGCTATGACAGCACAGACATGTCCTTTTAGCTACAATGTAGTTAAAGAGGTCACTGGCAAGTTCCCTATTGCCAGAGTAATATTTTAGCCATCAACAGCTTTTGCTTCTCAGCTCATAGCAGGAGATTAGTTGCCTTGTTCTCTTTCATGCGCAGGTATTGGAAGAGTCAAAAAGGGTTGTAAAAGTAAATTAAAACCGGCTGCATTGTGATTGCACTTCTACTATATATATTCCTTAATTTCAAGGAAAGGAAATTCACATGTACTCTTTTCAAACATGCTGAACATATCATAAATGCTACTTAACTTCGGCTAGCAGTACAAGAGGGCTAGTAGGTTATTTATATTATCTTGGGGCGGTGACTCCTCAAAGTGTACAAGTCATTGCAAAAGCAAGTCATAAAAACCTTTGTCTTTATACATATACATTATATACAAGTAACACCATTCCTCTATATTGCTATGTAAATATCTTTATTTAATGGCTGCATTGAGCATGTTCTTTGCTTCCTAGGTGCTTGGATTAAGGACTGACTAAGGTTTTAGCTTATTGCTCTGTTAATTTAAAACAGACAGTCTCCACTTTTGGTAATTAGCTATCTGCAAAACAGTGGTTCACGGTGTCCAGTTGGACCAGTGCATGGACTCAGGACAGATGTTTGTATGCGTAAGCCTCAAAGTAGTTCCAGAAAAAGCTATTGACATGTGTGTGCACTGAGCTACTTAGAATAGAAAATTGGGACTTGAGCATATGGGTAGTTTTTACTCTTTTTTTGCTGCTGCTGCTAAGAGATATCTTTTTTTTAACAACCTCAGTAAAGTCAGTGAACTACTAAGTGCTGGAGAAGAAACAAACCTGTTCTATTAAACAGGATGTATGGAACTAAGTGGTTTTAAATGCTTTAAAAATTAATTATTTGAACATGAACATCTTTACAAGGTTATGAAGTTACATTGCTGATAGTGACTTTTGAGAGGATTAAAGTAGGGTTCCTTTTTAAATTTTGTGTTGCAAACAAAAAACCCCAAAATTTGTTAAAAGTACAGTTAAAATAACTTCTTATCCACTAAAAACAAAGGTACTCACATTGTCCACAGTAGTTCTGAAAGGGTCTTTGATTTTTTTAGGGTAAGGAAATTCTAAGCAAGTCTAACTGTATTGCTGATCAGATCCTTGTACAAGCTTGTGGTAAATGTAGAACACTGGCCTCCAGCCACAGTTCTCTAAAACCCTATTCAGCACAAGGTAAGGAAACCTCAGCATTGCAAAATAAGTCTGTGAAAGGTACCACGTGAAACAGCTGGAGAGAACAGAATGTGTGTAATGAAAATGAATCAGTTAGCAAAGAAACCCAAAGTTTAGGAAAGCAACTCTTAACTAACAACATTTCTTAATAACTTGGACAGTTGTGGGGGTTTGGGTTTGTAGAGTTTGTGTGATTTTTAGGCTACAGAGAAGTCTTGAAAAAGGAAAGGAAAGGGAAGAGTCCAGTTTTCCATCTAAATATGTATTATGACTTCTTTATGAAGTCCCCCAAAAACTGTTAGAAATCTGTTTCTTCCAGATCCATATACAATCAGCAGGCAAAAAAACCCCATCACTGAGTTGCGTGTAATGTGATTTTTTAAGAAAGCTCTATTTAATTTTGCATGTAATTAAAAAAGTGAATAGTTAGAAATTCTTTCTTAACAACAAAAGCAAATTAACAGCCAGTACAAATGCTTGGAATTCTCTCACTACTGATTAGGAATTTCTTCATAAGAATTGTCTATCTATTCATTTGTCTATCTATCCATCTAATTTTTATCCATAATATTTATCTAATTTTTTGCAGTTTGGGATAAAGTCCTCCTGATTCATCTACAGCCACGTTACATAGTTGTGAAAGAAGGACTTTTACACAAATGATCTTACTCTTATACACATAATCCAAGAATATTTGACATAACTCAAGTGTAAATTCCTACGACTCATGGCACAATTAAAACAGACCACATTAAATCAGACCATGACACAATTAAAACAGACCAAATGGGCAGGTATGGACTACCTGCACGTGCAGGAGTGTTCTGTACCACCACTTAAAAATGAGGGCTGGAACAATCACAGCTCTGAACATCTCCTTATTTTTAATCTTCTGCAGTGTTAGTGTGTCATGAGCCAGTGGTTATATGTTAAATCTGGTCCACAGGAAGAAGCCCTGCACTGGTTGAAATGAGGGACTTAACTACACTTGGCAAAGATCAGAACATGTGTCTTATGGGCTTTATTGTTTTTATTATTATTATTATTGTTGTTGCATTAGCCTATCAAATGCTAACCACATATTAGTTAACTATAGTTCTATGGGTCATGATATATAACAACAAATCAATTATTAACTTGAAAAATATATGATATTAACCTGCAACACGTATGACATTGCTACTGAATTAGCTAGCTGGCATATGTACATAAGATCAAATTTTCTAACTTATTTCTGCAAAAATTCCTCTTGATTTTTGAGTAAGATAAGTAAAATGAAAAATATTTTGGTTTTGATAGTTTCATTAGACAATATAATTTACAAAAGTGAATACTGATTCGGTGACATTCTTTGGTACCTCTCATCATCAGCTTCAAGCAGTATAAGATAACATAGATGGGCCAAGAGGAAGAGGAGTTGAAAATATATTAATGTAGAAGATAGAAAATCAGACATGTCTGAAGAATTAGTTCTGGAATGGAGGAGGAAAAGATTTACTGTAAAAGATTTATAAAGTAAGTATTGGCAAAGTATTATCAAAAATTTTCAATCACCTTTAAAAAAATGTTTTCTCCCCCTGGAAATCAGCCAGTGACCAGGGCAGGCATGGACCCCTCAGAAGAGTTAAGCCTGCTAATGTCTACAGTATTTATCATACGTATTATTACAAAACGTTCCTTTGTACTGTAACAATTTCCTGAAATACTTCCTATAATTACAGTTTGTGTTAGAGAAGTTTATCTTATAAAGCCAAAAGATAAGGACTATTTCATCTAAATGGAACACTTTATGAATAGTGGAGGTTTTAGTCTTATCTTCCCCTTCCAACTGCTGTTGGAATTCAGCTGTCAAAGTGAAGGGGCCTGACTTTTGCCTTTCCTTACCTTCCAACCTCAAACTATGTATGAACTCCCCATTTTAACAGAATAGTAAAATAAGCTTTCTGTTTATACAGATCTTTTAGTTTTAAAATTTTAGTACCAGCAAAATTTCTCTTGAGTAAATGTAAGTTACCTTTGCAGAAGAAAAGCTTAGCAAAAAGTTAGCTCCTAAGAAAGCACACAGAAATAGACTGTGTAGAAAGCTCATATTACATTCTGCATACAAATGGACATTCATATATCCCTTGGGCTCATAATTTCATCATATTTCCACTTTTATTCTCTAGGAATGGCGAATACTTGGGGGACATTAGCTGGAAAGCTATCATGAGAATTCTGTGATTTTTTTATGCACTGTTCTGCAGCAGTTCTCAATAGGATGAAAATGCCTTGTGTCTTATCCAGGCCTTGTTCTGTATAAGTCTGAGGATCCCACTGGATGGTCTTACATTTTTATGGGAAGAATGTGGCAGCTTATTTAAAGATTTATAAATCTCAAATCCTGATTAGGAAGGTGCCACTCATGTTTGAATCCAGAAAACACCACTCATGGAACCTATTCCTGGCACTCTAAGTCCAGAGAAATGTCATACTTTTCTGAAGGAAGTGATTTTCCTTCATTTATAAAGTCCAGCAGGCTTTGCACAATGATTGCTAACCATTCTATTTCTATAGTAATAGCTGATGTTGGGTCTGGCCTGGTCACGCTCTGGGAAGATGATCTGAGCAAAGCATATATGTAGATTTGTTTTCCATACTGTGATAGAGGGTACACCTGATGAATTTCATTATGACAGATCCTCTGCTGAACTTTTCCAGATGAATCTTTTGTTTATTAATTTGTAGAAGCCTCTCTTGGAAAACCCTGATGGCAGCAAGAGTCGCCGTGGACTATTTGCACAGATAGTCCATGCAGATGTTAAGGTATTGATCTTTCCTTGAGAATTCTAGATACACAGGACATGTGTCTTGATGACCAGTCAGTTTTGATGTTCATGACAGGGCTGTTTATTAGTTAGTTGAAATGCCTTTTCATTTGCTACCTGGTCTGCGTTTTCAGTCTTGCTGATGGTCACAACTGTTTGGGTTAAAGGTGATCTAGAAACTGTGGTTCTGCTGGTATGAAATTCTTCCTCAGAGAACTCAATCCACACTGAGGAGAACTAAACCAGTACAGTATAATAGCATGCAAATATAAAATATAACACAGAATCACAGAAAATGCTGAGTTGGAAGGGACCCATCAGGATCATCAAGTCCAACTCCCGGCCCTGCACAGGACCCTCCCAGAGAATCACACCAAGTGCCTGAGAGTATTGTCCAAACATTTCTTGAACTCTGTCAGGCTTGGTGCTGTGACCACTTCCCTGGGGAGCCTGATTCAGTGCCCAGCCACCCTCTGGGTGAAGGACCTTTTTCTAATATCCAGCCTAAACCTCCTCTAACACAACTTCAGGCCATTCCCTTGGGTTCTGTCACTGGTCACCAAAGGAATTGGGAAAACATACTTTCAAATGTAACTGTAAGCCACGTCTCCTTATTAAGTGTATTGAGCATCCAGAATTACTGTACTATTGTTTCTTAGATATTTTGAAGTATATATTTAAAACATATCTGTAAGAGTCGGTGGAGTGGACTACTATCCACAATTAAGTGGATTACTATCCAATGAAATATTTCTTAATTCATAATGAATGCCTTACTAATCATATCTGTTACACACATATTCCCAGCAAAAGCAGGTTAAATTCTTGTTCATTGGAAAATGAAACACTCATTAAATAGTTAATTTTAGCTGATTGGTCACTACAATATTGTGGCTGATGACAAGCCAAATACCAAAAATTATTTATTTAATTTAAGCTAATGTAGATGTAAAAGTTACTCTGCTTATGTACTTCTACTGCTTCTGCTTAAATATTCTAAAGTGAGTGGTAAATACTGGTTAAACAATCCCATGCTTGAAAGTAATTGTATGTGAAAAAAAAATCATTTACTCCTTTATGGAGCTGTACACCTGTTATGAAAGAATTAATGTCTTGTTTATTTTCTACCAACAGTCAGAAAGAAAAATGGTAATTTTGTGATGCTGCCTGCTGTCAAGGCAAGAGCTCTTGAGGGCCAGATTTTACGTTTTTGTCCAGATTGATCAAATATCTTGGTACACAGCTGCTTCATTCTTGATGAGAGGGAGAAAGCTTTTCCCCCAGCTAGCCACAAAAAAAGAGGTATGTTTATCTAGAAGCATCTGCTAATGCTACAACTATGGCACTGACAAATATGGAAAATAAGACTGGGAGATATCCTGAGACTGAGGGCACCAAGAAGTGTCTTAGGGGTTTCTCTAGTATGTTCTTAAGGGACTGAAGTATTCCACAGTTATGTCAGGCAGTGTGCTAAAGTGCTTCCTTTTCTTGCCTTTTCCTAACATTTGAATCTTACCTTTCTTGATCCAGCTTAGGCCCACCACTTCTTGCCATCTCCACTACAGACTTAGAGAAGACTAGAGGCAAAACAACTTAAGTTTTCTCAGTGTTTCATATATAAAAACTTTTCTACATTTCTGAGCAATCTGACTGTCCTTTAAATCCTCTCCCGTTGGGGGTCTGTAGGCCTCTTATTTTTCAGTTCCTGAAAGAGATAACACCTGTCCAGTGCAGAAATACAGAAATTGTTTCTATAATTCCATCTGTTCTGCAATTCTTTGCAGATATTTTCATCTGTTTCTGAAAGATTGTTCAGTCAGTTACTCTCTACAGTTTTAAAATGAAAACTTCTTAAATGAGAATGACTTTATTTCATTTAAGTTTTGCTATTTTAAGGATCTTTGACCTAAGCTAGTTGCTTAGAATCCCTGTTTAGTCACTGTAAGTAAAGCTTCTGACTAAGAGAGAAAATCCTAAGTTTCTAATTTCTCATTAGCTGTGTCCTAGTTAAGCTTAATTTTGGATAGACTACTTGAGGTCTAGTTGTTCTACTGAAATGGTACTTTTACAGCAACATTTATCATGATTTGGACTGGTGGGTTGATGTTGGCTGAGTGCCAGGATCCCACCAAGGCTGGTCTGTTACTCCCCTACTAAGCTGGAAAAGGGAGGGGAAATACAACAAAAAGCTCATGGATCAAGATAAAGGCAGGAAGAGATCACTCACCAGTGACCATGATGGGCAAAACAGACTCAGTATGGGGAAAAAAGATAATTTAATTTACTGCCAATCAAATTAGAGCATGATAATTAGAAACAAACCTAAAACTTAAAAGACTTTCCACCCATCCCTCCCTTCTTCAGCTTCACTGATGATTTTTTTCTACCTTCGCCTCCTCTGTGGCACAGGGGAAGGGGGAGTGGGGTTTGTGTTTAGTTCATCCCATATCTTTGTGTGGGTCCCCTGTAGGGTCACTGGTTCTGCCAGCAGGCCTTCTCCAGCATGGGCTCCTCTTTCCATTGGTCCACAGGTCCTGTCAGGGGCTTGGTCAAGCATGGGCTTCCTATGGATTCACAGTGTCCTTTGAACATCCATCTGCTCCAGCACAGGGCCCTCCAGGGACTGCAGGTGGGTCTCTCCTCCTCCATGGACCTCCATGGGCTGCAGGGCCACAACTGCCTCACCCTGGTCTGCACCACGGGCTGCAGGGGAATCTCTGCTGTGGTGCCTGGAGCACCTCCTCCCCCTCCCTCTGCACTGACCTTGGGGTCTGCAGTGCTGTTTCTTTTAACATTCTCATTCCTCTCTTCTTTGTCTTCATTTGACCCTGCAAAATAACTGCCCCCTTCTTAAATATGTAATCATAGAGGCACTATCACTGTGAATGATGGGCTTGGCCTTGGCCAGTGGTGGCTCCATCTAGGGAATATGTAGGGGATACTTATAACAGCTTCTCACAGAAGCCCCTGTAGAAACCCCACCTCTGCTGCCAAAACCTTGCCACGCAAACCCAGTAAAGTGGATTATAAGGTAGGTGGATACTTGACTGGACCACCAGGCTCAGTGGCTTGTGATCAGCAGTACAAAGCATGGCTGGCAGCCTGTCTTTAGTCAGTGAAGAGCCATTTGGAGCCAATACCAATTTAACATGTTTGTTAATGAACTGATAGATGGGCTAGAAAGCACTCACAGTTAATTTATAAATTATACAAAATTAACAGAGCAGTCAATAAGATGGAGAGCAGGACTGCTATTCAGAGAGACCTCATCAGACTGTAGAAATGGTCTGACTGAAACCTCAGGAAGTTCAATGAAGTGCCAAATCATGCCTTTTGGGAAGAAAAATCACATGCACCAGTACAGGCTGCAGTCCAAGTCATCAGAGAGCAGTTTTGCAGGAAAAGAATTGGAGTCCTGTTGCAAAAAAGGCAACAGCTTTCTGGATGATATGAGCAAGAATGCAGCCAGCAGGTTGAAGGAAATAATTCTTCCTCTCTAATCAGCACTCTTGTGAACACATGTGGAGCATTGTGTCTACACACTTTAGTGGATTATAGTTCCTCTGGAAGGGGTAGATTATTAAGAGATGGGAAAGAATGACCTGTATAACCTCCAAACAGCAGATTTTGGCAGACAATGCAGATTAAAAAATATTATTGCATACCATGAAAGTTATTGTTGGTGTGGTGATGGTTAACTTACATCTTGCTCACTCTCTATTTTCCTCTCTAAAGGTATAAAAATTCATGTATCAACAGATTTAAACATTGATTAAGAATTAATTCTTCATTTGAATAGCCACTCATAGTGCAGAAGGATTATCATATTGTAGATATATCATAGGTGTTATTATGCAATTAATACATAACCACTTGGATCATTGTCTTATTCTGAACTCTTTGTTTTAAAACTTAATTGCCCTCAGTAGTATTTATTGGATAGATATTTTGAGAGATAAGGGAGCCCCTGGTGGCCTAGTGGTTAGAATGCGGCACCTTCACCGCCGAGGCCAAGGGTTCGATTCCCAGCCAGGG
>JAWMRA010000078.1:135691444-135747210 GCA_035584735.1 Pseudotriccus pelzelni | reverse complement strand
CCCTGGCTGGGAATCGAACCCTTGGCCTCGGCGGTGAAGGTGCCGCAATCTAACCACTAGGCCACCAGGGGCTCCCTTTGTAGTCACTAGCCAAAGACAATCATGCTGCAAAAAGCGGGAATTACTGGGAGATTTATTTCAAAAGTCCACATTCAATGCGTTAAATATTATTGTGAAGCCAGCTTTTGTATTAACTACACAAATCCTTACTTTTGGAGAGCAACTGATGACAATGCTATGCTGTCAGCCTCTCTGTGGGCGCACAAAGTAACAGATGTCACAGGTACAGGCAGGCAGCCAAGGGCTAGTGAGACCTGAATTGATTTGAGTCTGTTCTGGGCACTGAAGAAGAAAGTGTTTAACTGAGCACAGACTCTTCAACCAGTTTTCCTCCAAGCTTGTCTCCAACCTATTTTTTTCTAATGGCAGGGCTTCCCCTGCCACCTTTTCTACTGCAGTTCTAAAATGCACCTTATTTCAGTTATGTGTCTGGCTCAGACACATCCTTTCTCTGTTCATCTACAGGGAGAAGTAACTCTTGTCTTTCTTCAGCATCCTCATCCAATCTCTCTTCTTCCTTGACTGATCTCTGCAAGTCCTGAGCTAAAATTTTTCATTAATTTTACAGAGACAGATGGATTCTGTTGAGTATGCAAAATTATTTTTAAAACTTTTTTTTTTTTTTGGCTTTCTAAAAGGAGAATAAAACCTTGCAGATAAATTAGCAATGCTTGTATTTTCAACACAGGATGGCAGGCTGATGAAATGTTTTTAAACAAGAGACACATTTAACATAAATAATGTAATGAGACTGATACTGATAAAGTTTCTGTGCTTGGAAAGCGTTTGTTTGACAATTTTGGTGTTAGTTATCACATTTAAATAATTTCTTTTTTTGTTATGAGCCTGAAGAAGAGAATGCCCAGAATGGCTCTTGAGTCTGTGTTGAATTGAAAATGTCAAAATGCATGGCCACAACTGGCACAGATACTTTAAGCTATTTATGTTAATGTACCACTGATGTATATGACTGAATCTAGCCCACACTATGTATCTAGCCCATACAGACATCTTAGAAAGTGGGAGTAATTAACAAGATCTGCTACTCTGTTGCCAGTCAGAGTTAAAATGTGACAGTACCTTTTGGCATATAGTGTGGGGTATTGTTATCTCAAAGGGTTCAAGTTAGTGACAGATATGATTGGAATGTTGCAGATTGAATTTATATGTATGTATTCCTTCTTGCACTGTTCATCATCTCTGGTACAGAGAATGATGGCTGAAATACAAATATTGTGAGGCCTGGAAAACTGATTATATCACAGGCAGGTATAACCCAGACTGTCTTCCCCAGCATACTTTTATGTGGGCTACAGTGACTTTATCCCATTTTTCAGTGCATAAAAGTTTTGATAGGTCATGGCCAGCTCTAGTGTTGAGTAACCAGGTGCTTTTTGTTAAATACGTTTCCCAATGTTTGAAGGTCCAAGCACTCATTGCTCTCAGCATAGTTTTTAGCAGTTCATTTTATAATTTGGTTTTCCTGGAGGATGATGCATGATAGGGGTTGTGATATATCCAGTCAATACCATGTCCTTTAGCCCAGGTGTCCACGAGGTTGTTTCCGAAATGAGGCCAGTTGCCTGAATCAATTCTTTCTGTAGGGCCATGGTGCTATAAGGCTTGTTTTTCAAGGCTCAGGGTAACGTTCTGGGCAGTGGCATGGGACATAGGATATGCTTCCAGCCACATTGCAATTGCTTCCACTGTTGTTAACACATCATGCTTCCCTTGGGAGGTTTGCAAGAGCATGATAAAATCAATCTAGCAAACCTCTACATACTTGTATTTTCACCATCATCCTCCATACCAGCGAGGCTTTAACCAGTTGACTTGCTTGATCGCAGGGCATGCTCCACATTCATGGGTAACAGTCTAGATCCACTCGAGCCACTTCAGCCTTAGGAGCCTGATCCACATGCTGGTTGTTCTGATGGTCTTCAGTGGCATCTGTGTGATGTACTCTTCAAACAGGTTCTCTACCTAGGCAGCAATATCTTGCAGCAATGCAGAAGCCCAGATAAAGTTTGCCTTTGCACAGCCAGTTGCTCTGCTTCCCTTGCTATACCCATCACCACAGGACATTTGCCATTATCAGCCAGCATAGCTATCTATATAGAGCACTGGCCAAGAGCAATGTCTAAAGTTAGCTGAATGGCCTTAATTTTTGCAAATTAGCTCAATTCATCTTCTCATTAGGGAGTTTCTGTAACTTCTTGAATAGGGCTTCATACAGTTTCTTTCCATCTCCAATGCTTTTCTGCAATACAACAGGACACATCTGTGAACAGTGCCTCTTTCTTGAGTCACCCTCGGTACTTTCTTTCAGAAGCTCCATGCAAGGTCATTCTTCCAAGATGCAGCGTAGACTGCATTTTTTACATCTTTTCCTGCCTCAGTTGGCTCAAGAGTTACTTCATGAACTATCATCTCCCAATTAATTTGTTCAAAAGTTAGTTGTTGCTCAGGTCCCTATTTGAAATTTTTCCTCTGACAGGTCACTTGACAGAGAGGACTTACAATCAGCCTGAAATTTGGAAAGTGCATTCTCCAAAATCCCTCAATGTCTAAGAAAGCTTGAGTTTCCTTTTTGCTAGTTAATGGGGACATTGCTGTTATTTTGTTGATCACATCTATTGGGATCTGACTACATCCATACTGTCACTTTATTCCTAAAAACTGGATCTCCTGTGCAGGTCCATTAACCTTACTTTGTTTTATGACAAAACCAACTTTCAGAAGTATTTGGACTATTTTCTTCCCTTTCTCAAAAATGTGTTCTGCTATGTTGCCCCATATGACGATGTTAGTGTATTACAGGTGTTCCAGAGCCTCACCCTGTTCCAGTGGAGTCTGGATCAGTCCATGGCAGATGGTAGGGCTGTGCTTCCAACCCTGGAGTGGTTGACTTGATGTACAGGATGTCTATCCAAGTGAAAGCAAACTGGGTGTGATATGGTAAGCCATTGAATCCAATGCATATTGTCCTGTAAATCTGGTTGGCCCCTTTCTCCCCTTGGCTGAACACAAGGCCCTTCTGAACCTGGTCATAGTGTTCATAAATTTATTTTGTAATTCTGAATCAGAAGTCCCTTTATTCTACTCCATCCAGGGAACTGCCCACTGAAAACTGGAGCACATATTTTCCTAGAAGAACCCTCTTTTGTGATTGTTTTTTATTGCAATTCACATGGTCAAGGGAAATTTTCCATCCCAGTTCTACATGTCCTCTCTGTGGTCATGCAGATAAAATGGTAGGTTGGCCCATGAATACTATCTCAACTGAAACTAGGACAACAGTATATCCTTTTGAGAAGAAGAATGCTTACTCCTAATAGCTGAGGTGCTCATCCATACAGATGGGGCATAGAGAATATCCTCTTTGAATTACTCCAACTCCTGGGACAGTTTCTCCAACAATAAATCTACTTAATTATATGAGTTGAGAAAAATACTGAGTCACTAATATTGGGAGCAGATTTATAAAGAATGCACTGTTGTGAGTTAGACTCTAAGACACTTCTGGTGTGTTAAGCCCAGTAAGCAGCTAACCAGCACCAGTTGCTCACTCACTCTCCCTCAGTGGGATTGGAGAGAGAATTGGAAGGATCAAAATGAGAAAACTCTTGGGTTTAGATAAAGACAAGTTAATACAAGGAGGAAAGAGGGGGGAAACCACCAACACCTTTTGCAAAAACGGTAACTCACACCAGCAGACCAATGCCCAGCCAGTCCTTAATGAATGGCAACTTTGAGAAAACTACTACCCACGTTTTATCAGTCAGCATGATGCTATACAGTGTGTAATGCCTCTTTGGCCATTTTGAGTCAGCTGTCATGTCTGTGTGCTCTCCCAGTCTTTCCACTGGTGTGGCAGAGTGAGAAACAGAGAAGGGCTTTATGCTGTACAAGCACCATTTCACAATAACCAAAAGATTAATGTGTTAGCAATACTGCATTGGTCAGCAGTCTTAAATGTAGTGTCATAAAGATGCTGCTATAAAGAAAATTATGTCCATCCCAAGCCAGTACAACAGCAGAGAAGTCACCTCTTGCTCAGGAAGTCCTGATTGTTGGAAGCTGGATGCTTTTACCTCTTCTCATTTCCCATTTTTCATGTATTTTCTTAGACTATACTTCTTGTTTTTAAAGAAAGAAGACTATGACAAATGAACTTTGGATCTCCTTCCAGTGAGACCATTTTTCAGGTAGACAGATATATACAGCTTGTGTACTTCATGGGGACCACATGGTGATTAAGAACTAATTTGTAGGACAATGTATTTTAAGCTGGTATTAGCCTAAAATTAACACTGAACTGATTTCACTCTGGTCTAACTTGTTCTAACTATCCTTTTATTTCTCTGATAACATTTTAAAGCATCATGGTTTAAGATAACTTGCAATATTTTCAACACAGGTATTTGTAAGCCAATGATATTTATGCATATACACTTGGCTTGGAATTATATGTGCTATTTTCAGTTCCTTTTTTTTTTTATAGGCACAATATACTCTTCTTCATGTAAATTATAAGTGTTTCATCACTAAAATATCAATTATAATTAAGAAAACATAGAATCAGGCCACATACAACAAAAAAAGGCATAATTTGTGGTGATATAATCTATTATGTTGTAATAATTATCCACATGGCAATAAACAGAACTTTCAGAGGTTGTAGCTGACTGGCCCCGTACCAGCTCAGTGGCTTTGCACTTATTTATTGACAAGAGGGAAGTCCTCTTCCCTTTCTAATGCAGACAACACAATGGCATGTTAGACAAAGACCTAGCAGCAGTACAGGGGTTTGATAAAGGACTGATTGATGTTCTCTTATTTCTTCATTTGCCTACCTTTCCATCTTCAATTTACATACTGCCATTGGAGAAAGAGATAGCATATACTCTAGAGTTTTTCAATCAATCTTACCTTTCTTCAGCCTCATTAAATCACTCAGTTCACCGCTGTGAAAATGATTTGAGTGTCTCTATTTGTTAAAATCTACGATACCCTGACTGTGTAGGGAAACAGGTTCATTTTACTCCAGACTGGTAGCTACTGTAGACTTCATTAATTTAAAACAAATCAGGTGTGAAGGTTATTTATTGTTTGGCAGATTGAACACATTTTGAAAGGTTACTCAGAGTGGCTTATTTGGCAACCAAATTATACTCACCAAAATGCTTTTGGCTTGTTCAATTTTATTTATTTGGTTTTTAGCCAAGAAATAACACAACCTTATCCTTATAAACAAGATTTTAGTTTAAAAACAGTTGAAATTATTTGTTGCATGTCCAAAGAGAAGATAAAAAGAAAGAACTTAAGAACGTTCACTACTACCTTATTAGAGGCAGGATGTTCTGCACCACCCTTTGTCTCTCCACACAGTTGCTCTATGCTAACATGCTAATTGTTTTTATGCCATGAACAAAAGAGGACACGCTCAAGATCACAGGAGTATTCAACATATTCATATGTTCTCAGGTGCACCTGTCAAGTGGGTGAATATATTGTATTTGAAATAGGAAGTTGACCATTAAATTCTTATAACTGCTGCCCAGCAATCTTTAATTCTTTACTATGACAAATACTGTACAATACAGGGAATAGAATAACAAAAAAAGAAAAAAAAAAAGGAAATTAAAGCACTAGAGGTGTTAACTTAGATCATCCTCAAATAGCTGGAGAGTTTAGCTCCTTATACTGCAAGCCTCACAAGTGATACAAAAGTCATATGGTAAATGTAGATGGTGATCAGTTAAAGAAGATGATCAGTTTTTAAGAAATGAAGTTTGGCTTTTAAAGTAGGGTAGACAGAAAGATAGGAGAGTATTGAGCAGCTAAGACTTAGTACTAAACTCATAAGAATTTTAGAGGTTTTATTTTTTTAAATATTGTTTGCACTCTTTTTTGCACAATGGTCCACAGTTGTTAGTTTTTATAAGCCACCTAAAGAGAACAATGTGCTCAGAAATGCGACAGAAACTTTCATCTTGAGGGACAAGCTGTGAAGAACTTTTGCACTTGTATTAACTGGGCTGGTCCAAGGACAGTTTAACAAAGGGAGAGAGCAGCTGGATTGAGAAGTTTCAGTGAATGGGAAGGGAACTAATTGCTCAGTGATGGGAGTTCACTCTACATTAATAATGGAAGAAATCAAGTAAACTGCCTGAAAAAGAAAAAAAAAAATTAAATACACTCAGTGTATTTAATGAATGCTACAGACTTACATAATAATTAGTGTGTCATACCTACACATAAGACACCATAGCTGACCTGTTGTCTGAAAAAAACAAATTATTAGTAAATGTAAAACAATCTGATATCTCAAAGGATAGCAAATTAATCATTAATAATCAAGCAAAACCTTTGCATTTTTCTGAGACTTGAAATACAAGTGCACTGTTGGCCAGAGTATCTGCAGTTTGGGAAGATATCCAAATCTGAAGTATTAATCATTTTTCTGCCATAAAAAACACTTAAAAAACCATCTTCAGCAGCCCCACAATATATGAGGCAATGAAAGATGGTTGCTTAAAGTATAAATCTTTTGGTCCATTGGTAATGCTTAGTTCAGAATTATGTACATCTGTTTATGTAACTTTACAAACTTTCTGATAAAGCTTCACCAAATGGATCAGTGAGCCTGTCCTGACCTAGCTATTGCTGCAATCATCAGCTGGAGTGATTAGATGCAGACTGTGCTTTGTCTTTGCCAGCTTTAACACCCCTGCAGAAGTTCTCATTCACCTAATCTTCACCCAGTGCCAAGAATGGTAAATCCACAAGTGTGTGGGGACTTCACACAAGTCTTTCTTTACCTTAGGGAAGACTATTCATGGGCTCTGCTCAGAGAGCAGGCATTTCTGGAGACCTCATGTTTGCCAGGAGCTGCTAGGAAGGCGTTCTACTTGACCTGTAAGACCTGGGGAGATGACTCTGGGGAAGACAGGGTCTTGCCTCATGCATGGTGGACTGGTTTGGCCCTGGCCAGACGTCAGGCACCCACTAAAAGCCGCTCCTCTTACCCTCCTTTGAGACTGGGCAGAGAAGAAAAAAACAGCAGGGGAATTTCATGAATAGAGATAAGGACCGAGGGAAGGCACTTACTAACAGGCAAAACCAAGTCAGATTTGGGATAATACTTAAATTTATAGCTAACAAGATAAGAGCTAAAGAGTGAGAAATAAAACAGTCTTAATGCTGCCCCCCCCCCCCAATCCCACTTTCCTCCAAATTCTCCCTCCTCCCCCCAGCAGTGCAGGGGGATGGAAAAGGTGTGTGTTTGGGAGTGTCACAGGCAGCCAGTTGTTGCTTCTGCCGCTGTTAAATGAGTTCATCTCTTGGACAGCAGCTCTTCCCAATCTGCTGTCCAGGGAGTCACTTCTCTATGTGGTGCAGGGGGTCTCTGCACCCCGATGGTCCTCCATAACTTGTAGGGGGACACCTACATCACCACAGTCTTTACCACGGGCTACAGGAGCAGGGGTGTCATAGCTCTGAGTCCTTCCCCCTCTTCCATGGGGTCTCTTCCCACAGGAAACAGTCCTTCAAGGACCTCTTCCCGTGGCTCACTCCCCCAAAGGGTGCAGTCCTTCGTGGGCTGAGCTGTACCGACGTGGGTCCCCACCAGGGCTACAAGTCCTATATGGGAAAACTTGCTCCAGTGTGGATTTCCCTCTCCATGGGCCACAGGTCTCCTGCAGGATGTTGCTCCATCCTTGGCCTCCCATGGGGTCACAACCTCCTTCATGTAACCACCACTTTCAGCGTGGGCTTTTCCATGAGCTGCAAGGCAGGGGAATCTCCACACCCCAATGGTCTTCCACCAGTGGCAGGGGCCTTGGCCCTCAGCCTTTCCCCTGCTGGAGGGGGAGAGGGAGGCCTCCCGTACCTCTCTTCCCTCCTCCTGCCTCTCTGACCTTGGAGTTTGCTTGTTGTCCCATGTTCTCCTCTGCCCTTCTCTGGGTTGGAATTTCTTCTGCGTAACAACCTTCTTTTCCTCTGTTCTTAAATGTGTTATTACAGAAGCTCACCTTCACCGGCTCAGCCTTGGCCAGCAGCAGGGAGTTCCTCCTGCAGCTGGTTATCATTGCCTTTCGTAGGACAGGAGAAACTTCTAGCAGCTTCTAACAGAAGCCACCCTATAGCCCCCCACCCACCAATGCTAACACCCAGCCACACATAAACCTATGACATGTCGTTTGCAATAATGCTATCAAATACATCAAGACTGTGCAGAGAGTCTGAAGTGCATATGTATTTGACCTGTGTCTTGGATTTTTTTTTTCTTCCAAGTACCACTGAGAATTCTTCTGTTTATTACATAGCAATAAAATAGTTTTGAAGTAATTTAAAAAAAAAAAGAACCTTGATGCTGGTTTAGAAATTATATAAACCTTCACCTTACAGGCCTGTAAAATCAGCCACCACCAAAAAATCTGTGTGGTGGTCAACTGTTACCATTTCAAATGAGGCCTCTTCCTTTGATTAAAATCATATTATTCTATGTTAGTGGCTATCACTGAAGAAACAGAACAAGATATGTCCTTAATTAATGATTAAAGTGATCAACGTAATAGTTGACTAATAATGATGGGGAAAATGGCTTTTATAGATGGACAATCAAATCTTTCCTGGGTTTGTAAACTTATTGTTATGCAATTATTAGGCTCTGCCTTTGACATTCCATACAGTATTTAATTGTTCCAGCCAGGTGTGATGGGAAGAAAACAAAGGATAAGGAAGGATGCTGACTGTGATTTCAGGATTAATGATTGATCGCATATTGCATTAAAGAAAGTCAGCAAAGACAGCAGAACTATGCTGAGAATAGAGAAGGTTTGTTTGTTTTGGTTTTTTTTGTTTTGTTTTGTTTTTTTAATGAAGTATTGATAAATCCTCCGAAAAAAGTTTTCTTATTGGGATTCTCAACAAGGGTCAGATCTAAGTACTTCATTTCAGAGCAGAGCAGTGGGATTCTCACATGCTGAAGAAGAAAATTTTGAAACAGAATTTTCATAGTCCAGTGTAACTGTGGAGAAAAAAAAGAAAAAGAGAAAAGAATATTTCTCTTGAATCAACACAAGAATCTTCTTTTAGGGAAAGGAACTGGTTTTTTTGGCGTGTTCTGAAACTCATCTGTAGTGAGTCTCACTTACCTATATTTGTGCAATTTGGCATAACAGGAATTTGTTGCTGCGATAGCCAGAAGTAGGCTTTGCTTCCTCAGACAAAAATCACCCATCCAAAAAGAGGGAGCATAACATCCCAACACAGATGTAAAATTGTTAATGTTATTGTGGTAAAGGAAAAAATAAGGAAATGTGTGTAGGAATGCTGAAATCAAATGCTTTACCCAGAGAAAGCAAGCAGCATATTAATGTTAATTTCTTACATCTATAGGT
This sequence comes from Pseudotriccus pelzelni, assembly GCA_035584735.1. NCBI lineage: Eukaryota > Metazoa > Chordata > Aves > Passeriformes > Tyrannidae > Pseudotriccus > Pseudotriccus pelzelni. Next base: position 135,737,740 of record JAWMRA010000078.1, on the reverse strand, counting down.
ATGACCTAAACATGATCTTGTCAGTAAAAAGGAGAATTTCTATGCTATGCATCATTATATTTTATGTGAATCATTGAAGGGACAGCAATGACTATTGCATTAATCAGAACACTTTAACTGATTTAGTGGAGGAACAATTAGCAGATTTATCCCCCACTTCTCTCCAGTGGTGAGAAAGATTTTTTTTTACCTTGGCCTGCACAAGCACAGGAACTGTTAAATAATTAAACCAATATTTTAGGTATGTGTGCTTTTTATCCTTTACAAAAATACTTAAATAAAGATCAGATTTTCAAAGCTTCTTTGCACTCATCATTTCACTTTATTCTGCCTCCAATAAGATTTTCAGAACTCTTAGACAGCTAGTTCTTTTGAAAGTGTTTTCACTAAATGAAAAAAAAGTATTTTGCAAAGCTAATCCTAATTGTTGCTGCCTTCTAAAACTCCTGACTATAATGCTTGCTACCTCTTTGCAAAGTAATAATCTTTACATCTTTTTTGTAATAAACATAAAACACAAAGTATTACTTTTTGTGATAAACCTGATTTTGACACAAATTTCTCAATAGAGAAGAAAATTTGGATATAGTAATTTAATAAGTTTTCTGTTATTTATTGTTAAGATTATATGCATAGTTATTATAATTTCAGCTGCTACTATTGCACTTATATTTTAATTTTTCATTTTTAGAATGTTCTTTTTTTATTTTTCCTAGGAGATATTTTTCTTTAACTCCTTCAGAACCTTTCTTAAAACATTAAAGTTCAGGAAAACTGGTTTAGGATAGCCATAAAAGCTAAAAATTCTGTATCTTCAGAATAGAAATGTCAGGGCAAATTCTCTTCCTCCTTGTTATCACAGAATTTATTATACTGCCCCTAAAGGTGTCTGTGTTATCTATAGGTGGTGAAAGTATTTCTCTGTGTCCACTCAGACATTTTGTGTGACTGGATGAACATTTGCCTTATATGAGTAGGGCAACCTAGAGGTGGTCCTCTGGGAGATAAACATGTTTAGAGCATGCTCAAGAAGCTTTTAATCTCATCCATGTTGGATGTCTACTTTAAAATTAGACAAATCACTTGCTAGAAGTTGGTAAGTCTCCTTATAAAGAGAAAACACAAAAAGTCCTTACATTTGATTAGATGAGTCCCACTTTAAATGTACAAAGCAGCAAGCTCTGATTAAAGGTCTTGCTTTAGGCATAGACTGTTGCCTATGGCAGTAGCAACACAGTTTTAGGCAAAAGAGAAAAGGGTTTTCCTGATCTCACAGATGCAGCTGCCGCTTCTTCAACATGTTATTTCTTGAGGAGTTGCCTTCTGCAAGCACAACGTTTTCCAAATGTCTCCTGTTACAGAGAATAAGCAAACTTCCCAGGAGTATATACACAGGGCTCTGCTGCCTTCCTATGCAACCTCATCCTTTGCTACCATCACAGACCTTGATATTGATGGGAATTAGACTACAGGAAAGATGTTTTTTCCCATTTTGAGAATGGAAAAGTTTAAATTTGCTCAGAATGCAGAGAAGTCTTCAGCTGTCTGTAAGTGGGGCTGACAGGAACAGAACAAGTTCTGGGCTTCTTACAGTGCAAGAAAAAAAAAAATTTACTGTTTAGGGAGTTCTTGTGATATAAGAAGGGAACGTATTCAGTGAAAGGTTTGGATACAAAATGAGGGAGGCTAAGAGACACCTCAGTGGAGAGAAGAGGAGAGAAGACAGTAGGTTTTCTTCAGACTGTGTGATACATCAGGGAACACATAGACAGGAGAGTAGTTAGAGTAATTATCTCTCAGCCCCATTCCTGTCTCCCACCTTCTTCCTCAAAATCGCTGTCCCTTTTGCTCCCTCTGATCCATCCCAGCTTCCATATTCACACAGGCCTTTGTGTATCCATCCCAAGAACGCATTGCCTCTTCTTATTCCTCAAAAAACCCCCTTATTTAATCTCTTACACCTCTTGGCGTGATGAGGGAAAGGAAAAGCGAGAAAAAGAAGAGGAAATAGGCTAGGAATAATAGCCCGCTCCAAAGGGGTCAGGGTTCAGTGGCCCAAGATCCAAGGCTTTCTTCAACCTCTGCTATCTGGATACATCTGGGCTGGTGCTGCACAAGGTTGCCGCACCTGTATCACAGTCTTAGTTGTCTTTTACATCTCTTTGCCACCCCCCGTCTGTGGAGCTCCACACGTTTCCATAACCTAATGTTATTTAGGCTAATTCTGTATCTCTGGGCACAGGAAGACAGAAAGCATGCCTGTGAAAAACAAGTTGCCACCCTAGGCAGCTGCCAATTCTACCTATGCAATAAATTGACCTGTCTTATCCTCTATCATCCTCCTGCATTCTGAAAAAGGCAAAGGAAGTACTTGTAGCAAAACTATAAACGAGAAACAATAAACCCCCTATTTTTACAAAGCACAAATCTTCCTTTTCTTCCAGCATTGAGTTCAGGTATAATATCGTGTTTTACAATACAGATTAGAAAAATTGTCCAGTTGCCTTCAAAAGAACCTCAAGAATTATACATTCTTTTCTTATTTTCAAGTTTTCAGAATAATTCATTGATAATGAATTGCAGTTAGATATATGTTACAGCATATTAATTATTAGCAGCAGCTCTAATCTTTCTGCTTTGTGTTAAAAAGTCATACCAAAAACAGTAGCAAAATTACTTTTTTAATTTAAGGCATATATTATATTTTAATTTAAACTTCATAACACAGTAAGTTCTTTGACTTCTTAAATGAGTATTCCTGTTTTAAAACATGCAAGGACAAATAGCTGGACCAAAAATTTCACTCAGTTTCAGAATTACTCTGGAGTCATGGCCAAAAATTATATATAATTACACATAACTACAAAAGGTTTTCTTCATCTACTGTGTGTCCCACTATTTTCTGCTTCATTAGTAATAAAACATATTATTCCTTGAGAGATAGTGCAAAATATAATTATAGGTTATTTTGGGGCTTTCATTAGAATCTCCTGTTTTCATGTGCCGATGAATTTCAGAACAATCCTCCTTTGGGGGTAAAATTTTCCAAGTTTGGTCTCGCCTAAATGTTTGTCTTGGTTTGCCTTTTGAGGTATGAAACTTCTGAGGTAAGTAACTCCAGGTGTTTTGGAGGAAAGAAAAAATATAACTCTTCAGCATCGCTATAAGCTTTTTTTTTTTCTTAATAGATATGTTGGTAGGGAAAAAATGCCCTCTTAGGCCCTGTGGTTTGGAAGAGAGAGCTTAAAGAAATCAGAATGTTCTAAGCCATTGACTCAGGTGTTGGCAATGCTGGGATGCTCTGCAGACCACCTAGGTAACCTCAGTGGCCATGGGCCTCTGTAAGTGAACCCATTCCTTTGACCTGTTTTCCATTCACAATAGTGAATTTATCTATGCCAACAGATTTACAGCAGAAAGTGGCCTCAGCTATCAGACCAATGTTCCTCAGTAGTTGTGCTCATGTTGCTCCTCAGGGCAAATGCCTTGTGAACAGACAGATATGTCCTGCCGGAATAAACTGGAGTCTGTTCTTGCTCCCTTCCTTGTTTTCTTCTTTTGCTGATTTCTCTCCTCTTGCTTTTTCTTCTCCTGCCTCGTAGTGTAGTGTCCTCCTGAATTCTGTGTAACTCCTGCCAGGATGCAATTCGAAGGATTGATGGAGCAAATGAAGTAAACCAGCTCCACTTCCTGTTTGTAACTTTTCCAGACATAAAATACCCTGAGAACTGCGCTCAGGCTTATGTTTCAGTGGGAACCATGCAGCTCAACTAGTCAAGTAACAGAAGAGAAATGGCTTCACACCATCCTTGGAGCCCCTCACAAACAATGTGAAGGGCAGCATATCCCCCTCAGTTCTGCTTCTGTGTGTGGAACCAGGCATAAGGCACCGGGCCCTTGCTGTGAGTTATTGCCTCCAGCTCGAGCCCCGGCAGTCCTGCCTGCCAACAGAGGGTCAGCACACAAGTAACAAGTGACATCCCTTTTCAACAGGTTATTGGCTTCCTCTGCAGGTATAGAGAAAAACATAAAAAGAGTGGGTTTTATTTGTACAGTTCAGAGATAAGTTTTTATTCAGCCTGAAGTGTCAGTACAGATGGAGCACAGGCCATCTGAATGCAGCACAGCGCTAAGATTCCACAATAAAAGAGGCAGTCTTAGCAGCACTAGGATAACAGTTACTCCAAAAGATCTTTATTAATTTTGTCCTATTGATAACTTTCAATATCTAGCTCAGTCTCATCAAGATTTTTACCACAGACTGTCCTAACTTCATCCAGCTTAATTTCAGGATTCATCTTGGCCAAAAGCTGTTTAGAAAGGACAGGGATTCAGATTGGCATTGTCCCATAATTTGGACTATTTTGGGGTGGGAACTTGCCAACACTTCCTCTGCCACCTGAGGCAGAGGAGGCCATGCTTGTCTCTGGCTGCCACTGAGAAAGTATCTCCTTAATATTGCTATTACAAGGCAGGGGTTGTGTCAGCTATAGCACACATAGCTCCAGGCAGATTTACCCTGCAGTTAAGAGCTTCCACTAACACAAATAGCTCTCCCATTTTGCAGGGCTATTTCAACTCACAAATGTCTTTGGAAATATATATGTCTCTTTAAAGCCAAAGCTATCAGAGAAAGAGGATGAACTAACAGCATAAAGATGGTTCTCTGGGAAGATTCACAGCCTCATTTTGTCTAATTCCTTCATTAAATTGCCATGTTGGTGATTGGCCTGGAAGAGAAGAAAACTTTCTTTTATAATAGAAAATCTCATATTATCTCCAGACTTGACTACAGAAAAGGTCTGTGTCTGGGATATATGGAAATGTCCAGTGCAAGGATTGTGAGTCTAATACTTTGGAGAAAGTCAAACATAAACCAAAGGAGTATTTGGATATATTTTTCTTGTGTTTTGAGTTCCTTTGTATAGTACAGACCACACTTTTCTATCTACACAAATGGCCTGAATTCCTGAAAACGACTTCTCTTGACATTGCCTGCCTCTTGTGGAGCTCTTCCTCTACAGGAAAGGGAAGTTTGGCTTCATTTCCCTGTGACTTTCAGAATTAGCATGGGATGATTTTTGTGGCATCTGTCTGACAGCAGAGCACTAAACTATAGGGATTCCCATTATCTGAGACTTTCTTCGAAGACTGTAGGGCAGAGAACAGCAAAGTGTTCTGCTGTAAACTGTCACAAAGTCAAAAGTCAGCAGGAATAAAGGGAGTAAAGTGTATTGTATCCTTTGACCCAGTGACATGGGAAAGGGCCTTATATTCCATGCCTTCTTCCCTTTAACAGACTTTGAATCTAAGACACACTGTACTGTTCCATGCGTCTTTGTACTGGAACATGCTTGGATTCCCAAACATATTTGTAGTATCCCTCCATGGTAAAAATTTTTACGCTTTAATGCATAAATAAAGTGAGATAGATAACTAAAGAACCTCTAGGAACTCAACAAAGTACCCTAGCCCTGAAGACAAAACAAAACAAAACAAAACAAATTTAAATGGTCGAAATACATCAGCATAATATTGTGCTCCATGTGGCCCCTAAGTCTTGTAGTAGCAGTTTGAGTAAATCTAGCGTGCAGTGTTTAACGTATAGCTCATGATCCAAGGTGTCCTTAACTCATTCCTTATAAGGAAACAGTTCTATACATTTACGAGGCGTAGTACTGGCTGGTGGGACAATGTTCTATGGTATATATACATAGTTCAAAGGGAGTATTAGAAAGGTCCTGCTACTACCTGTGAGTTGGGTAGTGTGCCCAAACAATTCTCATCCTGCCCCACATAAAAATCTGTGGGGTATTCTGGAGTTCTGTATGAATGTGTACGGTGCTTGTATGTAAGTTGTTCCAGCCTAGAGCATTCTCACTTGGATGAAAATTGGGTGAGGTCTAGCTTAGCAGTCTAGTCTTGGCTCATTTTATCTCCTTTACATTTCCATCACTGTTATAACAGTATTCACTTGTCATTTTAATAATTACTGTTCTGTTAGAAAATATTATAGGCAGATACGAAATTACTTATTTTCTCAATGTAGTCTGGTCCTTCAGGTAAACATTTTATTACCTTCTATGTTTAAAAGCTTATCATATGCACAAGGGACTGGAAAGGCTATTAATAATTCTTCTGGTGTAATAGGTAAATATTTATAAATAAAACATATATTATTTACCTGATAAATGTCCTGCCATAGTTGTTCTGGTGTTTTGCACTCTGTAAATATGTGTTCAGGCAGATCCCATTATTTTTAATTGTGTATTGTGAATATATCTGGTTTTAAAGATTGTTAAATTAGTACCAGTTAAACACATCCAGATGAAGCTCAGAACGCTGACCTGACAGTGACCCCATCTTTTACCTGAAACCAACAATGTTTGAAGGTGTTGAGAATTAGTTCATTATTCATTTCTTCATAAGCTCATGTCTTGTTTCAATTTAAGTTGTCATGTTGGTTCTGCATGGTGATATATTCCTTTGGATGGCAGATGAAGGGACTGAGTTAAATCCATTTTATGAAGGTCATCCACAGCCTTGAACCTTGATCTCAGCAGTGAGATGCAAGTATTTTATTTGTCTACCTTCACACATAGAGTGGTAGGACATAATTTTTTAACTAAAGTTGAGCACTCTTGTGTTGAATGGCCCATAACAGCCTGTCATTGGTGTACGTATTAAAACATTATGAAACAAGAAGCCAGAGTTGTTTCTGGAGTTTTATTGCAGGAAGCACATTCAGGGAATATGATTAAACTTGTTAAATATACATAGTGAAAAAAAAATCTAGAAGCTGTTGGTCGTAAAAAGTGTTTCCAAATCAAATGCTCCTATGTTTAAATTCCTATTTGTTTGTTTGTTTATTTATTTTCAAATTAACATAGATGATAGCTTGTTTTACAGGTGATCAAGTTCACCATGGAGAGGATGTCACTTGGCGGATACAAAATTTTCCCTTTCATGTGGTTGTTCTGAATATGATCACTGTTGTTTTCCATTTGGGCTATGCACTGTGATCCACATGGGAGGTCTGTTGCACCATTTCCCACTTTGTTTCATTGTACTCTGAGTTGTTACCAGATTCCTTTCTGCAAAAAAAGGAAACTATATTCTTGGCTGAAACTAACTGCATTCTGGAATCCTGCTGCCTCCCATTGTTTTCAGAAGGTTTTCTAGTTTTTCATCTACTCAGTTGGTCTTGTTATTTTTGTTTATTTTGGTGCAAAAGAGGAATGGGAGTCACATAGTATTGTCTCCCAATTTTTGGCAATTACTGTTGACAAGCTACTATAAAATTCTGGTATTTCTCAAAAATAGCACATGCATTTCAAAGCAAAGAGAAGTTAATTGACACTTAGAATGCACAAAAGAATACAAGAAAGTTTTGTGATTAATAAACTGAATTATAAGATGTATGGACTTAATTTTCCTGTATTATTTTATATTCCTGTACTTCTGAAGGCTGTTGAAGGAAATAAACCAATAACTTAAATCAATACACTGTTTTAATGCAAAGCTCCACTAAAGAGAATGTACCCCTTTCAAAAAGAAATCAGTTTTGGTTTGGTAGTAAAATAAAAATTTGCTGATTACAATTTTATTGGCATATGAAAAGCAGAGAGAAAAATAGTCTTCCATGTGACTGGTTTTCTTTAAAAACAAGCTTCTGTTTCTAAATTTTCCACAAACCCTAGAATTCTGACAGTTTTTAACTCTTCTGATTTTTCTTTTTAGTGGTATATGCTAGCCCTGAGTAATCTAAAAATACTGATGTGACCAAAAAATAATAATTTCACCCAAGCAAGGTATAAAGTACTTCATTTTGGCTGAAGAAGTTCACTCTTTGCTTCCTAAAATTTCATTCTTTTGCTTAGATAGAGCTCTTCTATAATTTGGATAGTTTCCAATATTTGACTGTTGTATTCAGGTGCCTCTGTTATAAGACTTCATAGCTTTAATTAATGATTAATAGATAACCAATATAAGTGTACTGAAAACTGTCAATTGAACTTGAGCACAGGTCCTGTGAGGAGATGCTGAGGGAGCTGGGGTTGTTTAGTCTGGAGAAGAGAAGGTTCAGGGGAGACCTCATCACTCTCTGCAGCTTCCTGAGAGGAGGTTGTGGCCAGGCAGGGGTTGGTCTCTTCTCCCAGGTAATCAGCAGTAAGACAAGAGGGCACGGTCTCAAGCTCTGCCAGGAGAGGTTTAGGTTGGATATTAGGAAGAAATTCTTTACAGAGAGGGTAATCAGGCATTGGAATGGGCTGCCCAGGGAGGTGGTGGATTTTCCATTACAGGAGGTTTTTAAGAAGAGACTGGATGTGGCACTCAGTGCCGTAGACTAGTAACCACGGTGGTAGTGGATCAAGGGTTGGGCTTGGTGATCTCAGAGGTCCTTTTCAACCCATCTGATTCTATGATTCTGTGATTCTATGATTCTACGATTCCATGATTCTATGATTCTATGACTCATTCAGGTAATTAATCTGTCTTTTGGATGATCCAGTTAATAAGCCTGAAATCCAGGCAGACACATTTAAAAAACTCACCCCCCCAAAAAGAAAAAACCCAAACAAAACCAGAACACCAATCAAAATCTGCAAATACAGACGGTAAAAGTAGCTATCTCTTATAACTGCTATGTTTCCAACTCAGCTATCATCCATCATTAGTGCTACAGGAAGGAAGAGTAGAGAGAAAACTTTGTTTACTATGTGAAAGGTGAAAAAATACTTTTCATTTAGTTTGACTTTTTTGCAAAGAATTTATTCTCGCTGTCTTGTGTCATCATATTTTCTAGTAGCAGCACATAGAGAATGATTTGACAAAGAATGCATTAGTAAAGTGTTTCTGTATGATGGAAAGGAATAGTTTATATTTTAATAGAATGAAGACCACACATAAATAGATGACTATAGAAATCATTACAGCCATTTACTAGATAGTCAACTAAAACTAATTAACTAGAGGAATTAAATCTTGTTTCATCTAGAAAGCTGGAGATATTTCTCCACAAAGTGTTTTATTTTTCAAGAAGGATACAATACGACCGTTTGAGTAAAGAAAGGTGAAAAAGTCTTTGATATGCTTGCAGCATAACTCTTTTATTTGAAAATGCTGTTGGAATAGACATGAAGCTCTGTAGGCAAGGCTAGATTTCTTCAGTCAAAGCATATGAGAGTACAACCTGACATCATTTCTCTGTCAGAACTAAAGGTTTCTGCTTCTCAAAATGCCACAGTTGATTCTTAATTTAAAAAAAAAAATCTTATTTACTCACACTGTTTGAGACTTAACCTGGAAAATCATCAAAACTTATATTCAGATAAAGGATGATATTGTACCCACCGTATCCTTTCATAAGTAAAGAGTTAAACACCTTAAAAATCGGGGCACCCTAAGAAATATTTTCTATATTACTAGTCTCCAAAAAAAGTTCACTAAAATCCAGAAGAAACTGTTCTGAGATACTTAGTTGTTGCTTCTGGGTCAGACTCTTTAACTAGAAGGTGCAGATTGCATGAGATTTGGACCCACAGGAATGGGTCTTACATGAAACATTGTGCTTGACATTTTTGAGATTGGTTTCTTCCGTGAACTCCTACCCTGTGGTAGGAGGCTGGAATGAGATCAAGTTCGTTCCTAACAAAAAAGATATGAACAAGAGAAAATTGCAAGCCTGTATTTCTGAGTAGCTAAAATAAGGCTTTTGGATTGATTGCACAGTCTTTATTCATATTAATAAAAACTTATCGAGGAAAAAAGCTACCAGTTTCAATAGGAGAGAAAAAATACCCAAACAACCCCAACCACAAAACGACTTAACAAAAAACCCAGTGACTACTGTGAATAAGTATTCATCCACAGAAGCAAGATTTGCACAGTCTAGTCCAGTTAATAGTAAACAATTATAGACACTAGACTATCTTTTGTATGATTCTTAGCCAGAAAGCCTTGAGGATAGAATACTCTGTTTTATTTCTAGAGGAAAGAAGAAAAGCCAGTTCTGATCAGCCTTATTTGCATGTCATTTACCCATAATTCCGCCTGCAAGCTTTTGATTTTTTGATTTATTTGTGCCAGTGGGTGGTTTGGCACATTACTGCTCCCAGGAATAAGGGAGGTATAAAGTAAGCTTGGAAGCTACCTTTTCCTCTCAGCTGTGACAAGTGTAAACTCAGCATAGCTGAATGCTCTGACTTGGCCCCACAAAAATAGTTTGGCATTTAAAGTATCATCAAAGTCCAAGATCCAATTGAGTTTCTTGCTGCCTAACCTTGTAGCTCCTTCCAGTTTTTACTCATCTAGGTACTTAAATGACTCTTTTTGTACACTCCAAGAACTGCCCTCACCCAGGCTGTGCTGGCCTTTAGGTGCCTTGTTCATTTTTCAGACCCACAGAGTTACAAATTCAAAAATTTTTTTACTGTTTCATGGTGGGATCTGCTCAGGAAAATCTGCTATGAGCACACTGATCAGTTTACTAAAACGTGATGGGAGCTGATAATGAATACCTCCACTCCTGGGAACTCTCTTCTTTTTCCTCTTTAGCATGCTGAGTCTTCAACTGTGTGTGCAAATGGAATGACTGAAGGGAATAAAAAGTAAAAGAGTTATACCAAGAAAAGCTCTACAGCCAGCCACTGGAGTACTTATCAAAGAGCTGGGAGGCACAAGATAAATTCTCAGAGAACAGAAGAAAGATTTCATTCTGTATGACAGCTACACACTGCTGAATGATAAAGGAACACCTTCAAGAGCTGCTGGCATAATTTACAAGGTGCTTGTATGTGTCTTGATGAGAGTTTTTGTAACTGTGAATTGAAAGTGGAAGGGGTTGTCTTATAGACAGAGATGGCAGACTAATTCACTGATTCACTGTGAATGGTGGTTCTTAAAGCTCTGCTTGAGGTGTCCTGTTCAACAGTCTGGCTTACATGGAGGTAGGTTGCCCCTGGAGGTAGAGTGGGGCCTAACTCAGGGCTTTGAGGTACTCATCTTTGTGTGGCTAGCTAGCAGGTTTAGTTATGTTATTTATTTAAAGAGAAAGATGAGTTTGGCCTCAGCTGCCCTCATTAAACAAGTCTAGCATGGTTTTGTGTTATACACATTAGGAACAGATGTAACAGTTACTCACCGATCAAGTGTAAAGGATTATACTGGAAAAATAGACTCCCTTGGTCCTCTAAGATATTCTGTTGCCAGTTTAAATTTTCATTAAAATAGAGTTTCATAAAATTACAGTTCCATAAACTTTCTATCTTCAACAGGAGGTGCTGCATATAAATAAGTATTTTCTTTCATTTACATCTGTGTATTTCCTCCAATAAATAGTTGATATATTTTGTTCAGGATTTCACTGACGTTATGTTCATGGTTGCTGTTGGCAAGTAGGTTAATACGTATGTTAATCTGGGTAACTCTAGTATAATAGTGGAAGAATGATCAAGACATATTCCAGAAGTTAATGTGTTGCTTACCCAAATAACCTTAAATATCCAGACACAGTAAACGAAAACCTATTCACAGACCAATTATTCCATGATCGCATCTCATTCTGCTCACCCATTCTCCTCTTCCTCCTGCTTTCTGAGGATTCATGAATGTTCTTAGTCTTTGCATCACTTTGCTTGATACTAAGTAAATGACACTAAATCCATTTGGTTAGTTTTAGAAATAATTCTCCCTGACAGATTCTGTCTGCCACAGACTGGGCACTGACTGTAGGTTTTAAGTGGAATGGAAAATATGCTTTCATTGAGGAGAAAACTGCACACACAGAAGAAGGTTACTTCTTTAAATAAAAAAAAAGAAGTTACTGCTTATTCAATATTAAATTTGAAAACGATTGTTAGTACAACACTGCCTGTTTTACTCACTTTACTTGCCCAGTGAGAGGCATCCACCTTTTTGAGCAATTTGACTCATGAAGTACGTGCTTTGATGTGAGCACAAAACTAAGCAGTAGCTGAGCAGTAATTTGTGCTGGTTGCTTTAAACAGTAGGTGTGAGTGCACCCGAATCTTTTTGTGAATCCAGCTCTTCATGATGGTTTTGTGAATCTAGCTCTTCACATGTTAGTTAATCCAACTTGAAACACTTGGGTTATTATTTGCAGAAGCACTGAACATTTGATAGAGAATCTATTAAAGAATTTTAATTACTATGAAAAAACCAGAGTATTTACATTTCATTACCTTGGCAATAGTAGAGTTATCCCTTTTATTTTAAGCACAATATGTCTTCATGTAGTGAGTGGACAGTGAAAAAATAGTGTCTGGAGTCACACATTGACTGAAGGAGATAAAAGGGAATATTCACCTTTTTCTGGGGAGAGATAAAGGGCCAATGGGGAAAAAAAGGTACATAGTTATGTAGCTAACTATTTTATCATATGCAAATAATACTAGAAGGAGAACTGAAGTTGTTTGGACAACTTTAATTTTGGCATTTTTAACATTCCAGTGGCAGCTCTCTAATCTGGAGTACAGTTAAACGTAACAAAACATACCAGTTATCAGGAATCTGCTCATCTGTACACACAAATGTCATTTTAAGTTTATGTCACTAGTTTTTTTACTTAACTGTTTAAGAACAAGCACTGAGATTTTAAAAGATACTTTCATTTTAGCTCTACTTGTGTATTTTAGAGAACAGATTTCAGGTTGAAGGGGGAATTGAAAATAGCTTCCATGTATGATGATGGGGTGTGTAATGATATTTCTCTCCCAAAAAGATGTAGTTCATGGAGGGATGCATAAACATATGCCAGTTGTGTTCATTCCAGGGAAGAAGGAATGACCGTCAGGAAGGTGTACATATGGCCAAGGCTTTTCAGCACAGGTGAGACTATCATTTGTATCAAGCTGTGATCTGGAATGCCAGAATCAGCACTTACACCACATACGAACTCTGGAAAGTCTGAATAGCTCGTTAGGAAAGAAATAACCTTTGATGACCTTGTTGCTACTTGGACTGCAGTTCTGCTTCAGCAGGCTGGGTTACAGACAAAATGGGTTCCTCCAAGCCATATGCATCCTTGGCCTCAGGAAAACATACTAAGGGCCACCTGGCTGACAAATTGATTTATTCCCCAACTTTCTTTCCAGGTTGCTAGTGATCACTGTGATTTTTCAGTAAAATCATAAGTTTTGGCTTTCAATTTTACATTCATTTTTAAAAGATGCTTTGGATACAAGTAGCAGTGTTTGGCTTGACTTTTAATACAGAGCTTTGTGTTCCACTCCAGTGCATTTTTATTGTTTCTGTTCTTAATTATACTTTCATGTCCAAGAACATAGAAACAATTTTGTCAACACCAGCCTGATCTAGTATTGGACATTTTAATGTATGAAAAAGTAATTCTACGCTCATGTCACAGTACAAAGCCTCACTTTAGATACCTGGCAGTACCGTGCCTTTTACACTCTAATTCATCTGCATTATGCATCCATACTTTAAAAACGTAGTATTTTCAATAGTTGTGGAAACTGAGGCACATCAGTATTTTGGCAGAACCTCTCTAGAAAGTTGGATATTAAAACTGGGTCTCCTGAATTAATCTATGAGTCATGATGCAGTCTGTCTAAACAGATGACTGTGCCCTGAATCAGCTGAAGCTCTCAGCTGCTTGGAAGTGGATGATCTCTATAGGTTTTGAAGAATAGCTTCACAAATAAAAAAAATAAAAAGGTGCATGAATGACTAAGGATTGAAGGCCAAGAAGGCGAAAAAAGAAAAATAAACCTTTTTCTTCCAGTTTATCCCAGAAGAAAAACTGAATATTGAACAGCTTTTCTCTGAAAAACTGAATATTGAACACATATTCATTTGGGGCCCAAAAGCATTTGGCTATAAAGGACTTCCACTGACTAGCAGAGGAAGAGGGAAAGTGTCAGAAGACTGCACAGTCTTTGTTTGTCCTTTGTCCCTATTTCTATTGCTCGTGAGCCTTGTACATGGTCCATGGAGGAACTATCAGAAGCTGTTCTTATAAAAAATAATAAGATTTGGCATCCTTCACAGATTGTTTCCATTCCCCAGCTAAGGGAGCCTCAGAGAAGTGAAGAATTGTGTGCCATTTTTGTCAAACCAAAAAACAACTCAATTTAGTTTCAGTTGCAAACACTTTCTCTCATACCCTTGTTTTCCATGAAAGTTGCTCATTTGGATACTGAAAAAATACATTTCTGCATTTCCTTCTCACTGTGCAAGATCACAGTCTGAGGACCATGACAACAAAAAGGATATGAACAGGGTTGAGTGTGTTCCAGTGAGTTTTGGATGAAGACTAGAGAGAGCTGCTTTTTTTAATGCAGTTACTTTGTGCTTGACATTCTCTCTTCTATGTCTACTCTTGAAATTGTGCTGTGATTTAGTTCTGCATAAAAGCTACGTGTTTCAGTCACTGACATGCATTTTTTACTTTCTAAGTTACTGCTTTGGCTTATCAGGTAGAAAAGGTCTGCACTCCCGAGGCTGGAGGTCATCAAACCTCTTTACAATGCTGAATGCATAAGGTTGCCTGACAAACATGCTGTTCAGAGATGGACACAGGTTATTACAATGGCAAGGAGAGTACAATCTTGTTTCAGAATTTTGTACTTCAGGGTAATACATCCTGCCTAAATGGGGAGGAAAATTAAAACTCAGACTGCAGACAGAAGGCAAGATACAGTCTGACACATGAATTCCATACATTTTCAAAAAGTTATAAAAATCCTCTTCACCTTTTACTGATTCTGCTGCTCAACATTTCTGTCACATAAAGCTTACTGTATAATTTCACTAATCTGACACATCTTCCTTTGGGATTGGGCATAATGCTCTTTTTAGCTTTTAATTTTTTTTTCTTTCTTTAGAATGATGCAAAGGGAAGCCGATTTTAAAAACCACTGCCATTTTAATAGAAAAATCATACACCAGCTGGTTCAAATTGTATGCAAAATGTGTGAATGTGCCATTTCAGAATGTACTTGTGGGATTTACTGCAAAAATTAATCAATGAAAATTAAATAGTTTGAGAAATAAGTTGTGTATTTTTGAACTTGAGATTTAGGTAGCATTCTCTTAAAACCTGAAAGCTCCAGAGCACAGTACAATTTGAAAGTTGCTGTCAGAGACTGACACAAGCATTTCCTGGGATGACATACAATTAATGGCAGCACAAATACAGTCAAACATTTTCCTGTTGGTCCATCTGTCTCTTACATTTGTTTAATAACTTCGTCTCTCTGGCCACAAAAAAGTACGGTGTCTGAATGCCTCTAAATTTAGGCCACAATCTAAATAGATTAAAGACATTTGTTGATTGTCCTGCCTAGGGACAGAGTCCCAAAAGAATCCTTAAAGAATGCTATGATATGGATTAATACAGTTATTTTAAAATTCTGAAATAAAATTTGCAATTCCTTCTGAAGTGTGCAGTTTTGTATGAATGAGTCTCATTTCCTAAACCCCACCCTCTGTGAGTTTTTCTCCTCCACCAGTCATGCCTTTATTTTTCATAAGAATAGTTGCCCTCTTGATCCATGGACACCGATCAGATGCAGATTTTGAAAGGAGACTCTAGTGTCAAAGAGTGCTTCAGCTTTGATCTAACACTAAATCTTTTTGTGGCCAAATTATTGTTTGCCTCAGGAAAGGTGGTAAGCTTCTGAATGTGTGAAGCAAAAGAAGTGTTAGAAGCCTTTTAGTATGGGTCCCAGATGTTCTACATTGACATTTAGCCAGAAAAATTTTAAATCAGCAGAAACACAGGCGGTCTTTCCTGCTGTCACAATTTTCATGACTGTGTGAATGGATGAAGCTCTTGGAAACGTATTTCTTACCCTGGTCTCAGGATTAACCAAAGCTAAGAAAGAAATGCAATTTTGCCATAACTAATTCTTAGTATTGTGTTTGCCTCTGGAATTATTTGCATATTCTCTACTTCTTATGTTGTATATTAAAAAAATGTATCAGCTTATCATCATCCTCAAATCACCATCCTGCTCTAGAATGTGGATGTGTATGTATATACGTTGTTTTACTTTTAAGAGTGGTGTTTGGGATGTAGGTAACCTTTTATTATATATTTCTTGATAGTTAACCTTAACAAAATTCTTGTATCTATTTTCCAAATTGCTTGGCCAAAGGTCTCCGAAATGCTATAATAGGGAGAAGGTAAATATTTATTATCCCATAAATGTGGTTTATTAGCCCATAATCTAATGTCTATTTCATACATAGTAGATAATGATTTTTCGTTGCAAATAGATTGCTAAACAAATCATCTACTATGCAGTAAGATAAAATCTGTCATCTTCTCCTAAAAATAGTGGAAGTATTTTGATTAACTGATGTGAAAGCCCACCATGGAAGATCTTTCATCAACAGTTTTGAAAATAGGAAATGTTTTTATGACTTCATGTAAGGAAGTGGAAGAATTGATCCTGGCAGGAAACATTTAGAGCAACATCTATTTGCAATGAACCAAGTAAGACTGGAGCCAATAGAGCAGGTAACAAGCATACATATATCAAGCATACATATGTATCATACATATGTATCAAGCATACATACAGAAAATACTGCCTTTTTTAAAAAAAAAGATACTTAAATAGGATAAAAATAAACATAAGTTGTGCATTAGAATAACCCATTGTCTGCAACCCTGAGGAAGGACAAATGGAATAACAAAATGCACACAGGAAGCTTGAGGGAATGTTAGGAAAACACCAAGATGTCCAGTACTTGCATGACACAATATGTTGTAGCCATGTTACTCAGAATTTACAGTTTTATATGGCTTTACCCAAGCACATCATACAGTATTTTGGTGCCACAAAATCAAACTGCTTGGAGCATATTTTACAGAATATTCTGAGTTGGAAGGGACCCACAAGGATCACTATGTCCAGTTCTTGAGTGAATGGCCCACAGAGGGATGGAACACAAGACCTTAGTTCTAACCGGTTGAGCTAATATGTGTAAAAGAGTATAAAAAAATCCAGTTTCATGCTGTTGATGTCCCATTAACAAGTAAGTTAATGAAAAGGAAAAGAAAATAGCTTGAATTCTACGCATAGCAGTGTGTCACTAACTTACAAATGGGATACTTAATAATGACCAATTTATTCAAATATGTCTTAAGTTCAGTATAAACATATTGGTTTAGGAAACATTTGAGGAGATACTCAGGGAGGATAATTTTAGAACAAGTTGAAAGAAAAACACAAAGATAAATTATTTTTTCCCCTGGAATTCATAAATACATTATAATAATCACAATCCTTTTAGATGGCCCCTTAATCCATTGCTTCCAATTAAAAAATAATAAATTGAATAATCATGAAAAAATCATCCTGTTTCCCAACATTTATTGTACTGAACATCTTCATATATGTTTTTTAAATGCTTAGCCAGAATAAATTTGAATTTATACACACTAACAGACTTAAATGTCAAGAAAGAACTCATTATCCTGAACATGCTACTCAGCAATAATGTCAGCAGATTTAACATTTATTTATCGTCTTTTTTAACATTAATGCTTTTCTTATTTATTTTTTTTGTTTCTCCCAGAAAAAGCATCCATCCATAAGCCATTTAAATACTAGTGAATGGCAAAGGAACAATATCTTTCTTTGATCACCTCTAGGACATATGTGGTACTTCGTGTATCAGGGTATGTTTCCTCTTGGTAAGGAGAATACCTTCGAACACAATAATTCATCCCTCATTTTATTATAGGATTAGGAAATGCTTTGTTCAGGCATTTATGAGAGTTTTAGCAGATTTATATCAGAAAAATAGAGATAAATCTAATGGTTCTATTTAAAATTATCCCTAAGACTTTATTTTTCAATGATGTCTACCTAAAAATCCTTGTTGATATTAAAGCTGCTAAGGTGATTTTCTAGCATGTTGGCCAACACTGTCTCAATTACTGAATGTGTCCATCTACTGCATCTTGTTTCAAAATAACAGTATTGTAAAGTAAAAATATTTTAATAGCAGAATAATCTTGTGTGTGTGTGTATGTGTATTGTCCAGCACACTCAAATCCTTCTTCATGACGACAAGTTCATTTCTTCATTTCCCTGTAATAGCATTGTGATGGATTTCACTTTTTTGGAAATATACATATTAAAAGTAATGAGGAATTGCATCACTGTTTCCTCTGGTAGTTGAGCTAAAACAACAGTGAATTGTGTTTTATTGAGTTACTTATTTTTAAATACAATTTCTAGTTTTCTGAAACAGAAAAAAACCTCTAACTGAAGAAAGATAAAACTATCAAGCTATTTGAAACTGTACCTGTAGTCATCCAAAACTCTGATTTCCTTTTATCATAAATTGCTGACAACTGTTTCTCAGCCAGTAACCCATAATGCTACGTACAATAACTGCACATACAGACAAATACAGAGGTAGACTTAATTCTGGAAAGCAAAGCATATTTTTTCCATACTGCTCTGTAGTCACAACCACCAGGCTATGATTTTACTGTGCCGTGCATACTAGTTGGTGTCCTAAGAGTCCACAGCTCTCACACACACACTCTGCAAGAAGTGAAGAAACATGACATTCAAAGTAAGAGGAAAACCTCTGTTAGTGTTAGAGGTAGAAGAATAGGAATTCTGGTATTACAAAATGGAACTCACTCTAAGAAATAATGTGAATTAGTGTCACCAGACATTTAGAAAAAGGAACCTGACCGACAAACTGTGGGATAAGTTCATAGTTAGACATTTGTGTCAGCTCCTGCTTTTGCACCCAGCACTGAAGACATCCATGTGAGTGAGTAGAAAGAAAGTGTCTTAAAAGATTTATTTGTTTGGGCTTTTAAAACAAATAAGGTGTGATGATATGACGGATGGTATTACTGCTTTGTTTGGTTTGCTGCATGTTACATTCTGTTAGAAAGATGTTTGTGGGCAGCAGAGATGAAGGCTGTCAGTTTGTCTCAGATGCTACCGAATTGAAACACTGCACTGTGAGGAAACTCCTGTGGTGGGAAAGGGAGGCTGCTGCATGCCCAGCTACTGGGTGAGGAAAGCTGGGTTCAGCAGTGCCTGGTCTTTGGGATGAGGCAGGCAGGGAGTGAGAAAGATGGCAAACTTGCTGCACAAGGAAGACAGGAACCTCCTGTCAGCAGGACACAGTCGGACTTCCAAAAGGACATAAAAAGTATGTCCTTTTTTTAAAGGCCCAGAGGAAGCTGAGTGTAGTTTGCTTGAACTAGAAAGGTGCTAGACTGTGAGAGAAAAGAACTGTCTTTGCAAAGACTCATGGGGAACACTTGTTGACAACAATATTATATTAACCCATGCACAGAATTAAATATTTTATAGTTTATATGCTAATAATCAATAGCATTAGGTGTTCAAATGTCTTCTGCGATTTCTATGGTGCAAAACTGTGACTGATTCAATGTCCCAGAACTGATTTAAAGATTTCTCTTTCTATAGCTCACACTGAGGAAGAAAGATTATGCTGATACCTTAAATACAAGGGCAAAAAGAAAACTGCCATGGAAGCTGACTGCTCTCCCTTCATCTTCCATGGTACTTGAGACTCTTGCTTCACAGTTCTCTGACTCTGTATAGCAGCTACAAAATATTTTTCTTATGTTTGTTCTTTTGACAGATACACAAATTCCTGCAGTGCACGTCTAGTGCCTCTCTCAACAATGGCAGCAGCTGGTGGTCCATGTGGAGTTTAAAAGTCAAAAGCTGTACTTCAAAGATTTCTGCCTATAGTGGTGACATGGTATATTCTAATTATCATGAGATACCCAGACTGGCTCCAAGACCTTGTGTTTTTTTGTATACTACACGGAAAAAAAATGGTTCTTAAAAGACTGTAAAAAACACAACTGAAGCATTTAAAATATGAATTAAATTGCAAGAACTGAAGTGTCTTAAAAGTACGGGTGTCTAAGTGAAAAAATATGTTGGGTTTTTATTTTCGTTTTTGTTTTTTTTAAATCCCCCTTTTTAAGTTAGTTAAAACAAAAGAAAAATGAGAAATTAAAACCTTTCAAGAAAACTTTCTTCAAAGATGGTTTAATAATCAGTTCTGCTCCCCAAAATTTTCTCTCAAGTTGTTTGGAAACAATTTTTTCAGTCTATTTAACAAGAACTGTCTTGGATGATGAGGTGGCTTGACCTTGACTAGGTACTAGGCACCTACTTGCTCTTTTACAGGTCAGTAGAAGAAAGAGGATGAAAAAGTTTTGGGTCAAGATAAAGACAAAATCACTTGCTAATTACTGTTGCAGGCAAAGCAGACTTGAATTGAGAAAAAATAACCATATTTTCTGCCAAATAAAATAGAGCTGAGTAGTAAGAAACAAAGACAAATTGGACTAACACCTCTTCCTCCATTCTTTTTTTTTTTTTATGTTTACTCCTTCATTGCCATCTCCTCTTCCACTATCCCATTCAGAGACACGTAGGGAGGAGTAGGTGCTGCACTTATATTTCCTCTCTGTCTCTCCTCCTTCCTCACAGTTTTCCTCTGCTCCAGAAGGATCCTGCATGGGTTGTAGTTGCTGCCAGAAGCCAGCTCCTGTGTGGGGTCCCTGTGGACTGCAGTCCCTTCAGGGCATAACCATATGCTCTATTATCAGGTCCCCCACAGACTGCAGGAGAATCTCCTCCTTCTCCGATCTTGTTGTTCACAGAGTATTGCTCATACTTTTTTCCTCACTCCACACTGGCTAGACATGTTATGACCTTTTAAAAATGTTTTTGCAAGAGGGAGACTACAAAATATTTAAGGCCTCTTATCAGGCTGCCTGCTTTCTATCTAAGGTGAACATTATGAACTTAATTCTTAAAGACTGATTTACTCTTAAGCAACATCTGGCTCCTGAAGCATTAAAAAAAATATTTTACTCATTTTGGAGAAAAAAAGTTTCTTTGGAGATAGATGAAGATGACCAGAACACGCTGGCCTGATGATTAAGAAATTAGGGACACAAGTTTCAGCACAACAAAACTGCAACAGGTCTCTTGATCCTTCATCTAATTTATTTCTTGGAGTCCAGAATAACTTTAATATAGTTGGTTTTGAATGCCACCAGGATTAGCTTAAAGACAGAGGTATGACTTTGGTAGAAAGACTGTTAGGTACAGAGTTCTCTCAGAAACTCTTATATGTTGTAAATCACCTTCAGGACATGAGAGAAAAGTAACAACAGGGTAAACATACATGATATTTTCCCAGTGTTTTTTCTTTTTCAACTTCATGGGGTTTTTTATCAGTTTAGAAACCTTCTGTGGATTTTTCTTCCAAATATTTTACTAGTCTTCTCTTGAACTCCTTTATGATTTTGATCTTTAACATTTTTTGATGAAGGGATGCAACTATGTTCTCTTTGTTCCCCAAGAACAACCTCCTTTTTTTTTTGTTTCTGAATTCACACAAAAAATTTTTAAATTCTCTTAAAAAAATTTTAAAAAACTCATTTTATTAGAAGGACATGCCAGAATTTCTGTTGAAAAATGATTAAAAGGTCTTCCAATTACCACTCTAAATATATTCATGGCCAATTCATTCCCATTTGTTTGGTGCTAGTTATCTGATAATTATTACGGTGATTCTTTCAGAAACACTCAATAGGTCCCTTCTCAGACATAATTTTTACAGAATAAACAAACCAAACTTTCTAGCATATGGTGACAAACTATCTTTTCATTTCTTTAACTATCTACCCTACACCTTTTTAAGTCTTATTTAATTTTTTTTTTTTTAATTAAAACAGAGATGGAGAAGAGAAATAAATCCAGACCTTTGCCTCCTACCTTGGAAGATTCTCTTTCAGACGTTATGCCTTTATGTTTCTTTTGACTCTGGCAGGCTAGCATACTCCATGTAGCTGGTGGTGGTACCACTCTTCCATCAAAAGATTTCCTATTAGAGGCATTGAAGAAATTAAACAGTGGATTGTTATTTATCCAGAGAACTGTAAATAACTTTGGTCTTATAATAAATGAAAGCAAGAGTATATGCACCATATCCAAGATATAACCTTCAAACAAAAAAAAATAGTTGTAGTTAGAGACAGACCTCAGTCATACACATGCATCTTGGTAAACTTTGGCGTAGCTCCAAGTCCAATGCCAGTCCTGAATTTTGTAGCTTAATCCTTGCCCAGACACAGGGAGAACAATGTCATACAGGACTCAGAGAGTGATCTGGCATCTGAAGCTGCCACACGTTCCCAGAAGTCTGGGTCTATCATTGGTGTTGGCACCCAGAGGTGTCTATATGAATGTGTCTGCCTGTGTCTCTGTTTCTATTTTAAACTGCTGTTTTCCCCCCTGGGGCAATTACCACATTGACGTCAGAACATTGCCCAGCACCTCATTTATGTCTGAGAAGAGAGGGAAACAGTGTTGAGAAGAGAGCTCCATGGAAAAAATAATATTCAGTGTGTGTTAAAAGCATTGAAGGAGGAGGAGTAGGTGGAAGAGATGGGAAATTTTAAGTCAGTGTATTTATGCTATCCTAAATACTAAAAACCGGGTTATTTTGGACATGAATACTGCATTAGTATCTGAGAATATAGTTAGGCAAACATTTTGGAATATCTGAATACCTGACTATACATGAAATAGCTTGAAGATGTTTCTCATTATTTTTTTCTTCATTTGAGAATTTCTTATTGAAGTTAATCAAAGGTCATGATAAACCTATGAAGTCTTTTTCTTTCATTCCATGTGCTTTTCTTAGAGCAATCACACATATCTTTGAAGCAGATATTAGATATTTATAGAACTCTATCTTGTTAGTCAAAGCATCATGTACTTATCTGAAACTGTTGTGAGCTCCAGATGGAGCTAGACAGTATCTTGTCCAATAAACTCTGGTGTTAATGCACAAACTAGGCAATCTATGCTCATATGTCTTCTTGAGTCAGATAATGACAGCATGGAGTTGTACTGTGTATATATATTAGAGTTCAACACTCAATGTTCCAAACATTGTTTTTTGTAGAATAGAATTACTTTTTAGAGATTTTTATCATCTCTGTGACCTAAAGCAGTACAGGCTATATATATATCATGTTACACATCATACGAACTGCAGTCCCTTTTACATCTTAACCTTTCCCTTTTCTCTCTTACTGAACTTTGCTATCCATTTGCATCCCCATTTCCTGTTCTTTTACTTCATTCATTCTCATTTAATTCTTCTTTTTCCTTTCCAGTCCTTTAGTCCAGTGGGTATGTGAGAATCTTGGCTTTCGTTTTTTAACATGAAATTCCTTTTTCTGAGGATGGTGGATGAGAGCCAAATAACTAAACTCATAAGGAAAGTATATTATTTATTACTATTTGAAGATTGTTTGGTTCAAAAGTTGGTCATACAATTTGTATGTAGGGACTGGCTTCATGTTTGCTGAAGGCTTATGGTTGGCAATATTGCATGGAACTTTTCCAACCTTGTTCATCTGTAGAGAGGCTGAATAAAAAATCAATCTTTATATTCCTTTGATCATGGACACTGCTCTGCAATATATCTGGCTGGTATTTTCTAGGAAAAAACCTGAGGTTAGTTAGCATTTTCTTTCTTTTTTTTTTTTTTTTAAAGAAGAAGAAGTGAGTCTCTATCCCTACCTGTCTCTGCATTCTGCTTTTGGATATCCTGAATTTCCTGCTCTTCAGTTAAAACCAAAGCAAATGTTCTGGTTTTCATTTAATTGGTTAAGTGGTGGAATAACAAAACAACTTCTAGTTTTGTTTGAAATATTGTGGAAAGCTTGTTTTTCTCCAAACGTGTAGTATACTCATTCAGTGGTCCTTTAATCTTTGGAAATTGTTGTTAGCTGCTGACATTAAGACTCTACACTTCTTTATGCTACGAACACAGACAGCCCAGGAAAAAGTAATATACACTTGAAAGGTCCCCCAGGCTCCGCTTTGGGAAGCACAGTGCTTTGCTGAGGGACATTGCCCTCTGCAGCCTGTGCTCACCAACAGCAATTTGATGTTGGCATCACTCTGGGGCCTGGGGTACCATGGAAGCTTAGCTTTATTTTATTACACTAGCTCTATTTAACCCCAAGTAGAGTGTTGTTGTTATTTGTCATTGTTGTTGTTGTGTTGTGAAAGGTTTTGTTTGTTCGTTCATTCTTTTGGGTTTTTTTACTTGAGTGTTTTATTTTCTTAAAAAGAAAAAGGTATGTAATGTGCAACAACATAGCAAAAGTCAATAGACACTAGTTTTGCAGGCAAAAAATTTTTAAAAAAGAATTAAAATCATGCCTGCCTGCTTTTCTGAGTCAAAGCTACAGCTGTCCATCAAGTGTGCAAGGAATTCAGAGCCAGACTCAGTCAGTAGCACTAAGCCCAGAGACACTTGTTGGTTAGGTAACCTGGCAGCCGAGTGTTGGAAACATCCAAACATGTCTCAAACACAACACAAAGGAGATTGATTTACTGCTTTCCCTGCAGCCAGAGCTTGTTTCCATAGAAATAGCTTTGGGTTGCTTCCTGGTTTCACAAGTCCTTTATATACCTCTGGTACACTGTGTCATGGCATAAGTGAAAAACATGTGGAGACCTGATTCATCTCTCCCTTGTAAAAACTTTATACTGGTGCTAATCAAGAAATGTGATCAAATTATTTCTGATCTGTAGAGCAGTTCCTCTTAGGGGACTAATATTGTTTATTTTCCTTCAAGGAGATGCACAGAAGTTATATGTCTTACAATTTATTCAGAAGAAATGAATATAAATTTTTTTACATTAAAAAGACTTTTTTTACAGCAAACATATTTACATTTTTGCTTATAAAAAATGTTACCATTTAAATAGTAACTTGGAGCTATGTAATCCTATTATATTCAGAATAATTATGACAGCTAATCTTAGAAACAAGAATAAGCAGCATTTTTTGCTGCATTGTTTTTCTTTCCCTTTTTTACATAAATATGAAAGTTTTATTAATCATGAAAATGAAACATTCGAAGTTATTAATAAGAGAAAAACATGCTTATGTACTAACTTGGTGGTTTATTATGCATAAGTAATTATTTAATTCAGAAATTTTAAATCAATCTGGTTGCAATGAGTTACTTAAACCTATAATACTTCACATCAGGAAAGCTGTCAGAAATGCTAAATACAACAGTCCCTCTCAGCAAGGCCATGCCCTATCAGCTTACAGTAGATGTCATTATCTCATTTATTTCTCAGAAAACTAAGGCTATAATGACTGAAGAAACTGGGCATCATGCTGATAAATATGTAAAATTATGACTATAATTTCTGGATAGAACAATAAGATGCATACCAAAGTTATACATTTATAATATACACTTATAGTCTTCTTATAATTATTTTGGATGAATTGTGTTCTATGCTAATGACAGAAACTGATGCTGGACATACAATGCTAAATATTTGCAGCATTCAATGCCTCCAAGCTCAAAATGTCTGTTTCTCCTTTTGTATGATTTTTCTATGGTTACATACTAAGGTTGCTGAGAAGCCACCTGAAAGCACTTACTCACATGCCTGTTTCAATACCTGCTTACTCGAGTTCTTAACC
Organism: Pseudotriccus pelzelni; assembly: GCA_035584735.1. Classification (NCBI taxonomy): domain Eukaryota; kingdom Metazoa; phylum Chordata; class Aves; order Passeriformes; family Tyrannidae; genus Pseudotriccus; species Pseudotriccus pelzelni. The sequence goes on along the minus strand of JAWMRA010000078.1, from coordinate 135,712,186 downwards.
GCATTCTTCAAATCCTCTTAAAGTCAACAGGAATTGCACATACACCTAAATAGTGAGATGAGTTTGAAAGGACTGTCCTTACTGTGAAGAGATCTTGTTTAAAAATGAATACTTTTAATAAGAAATTTCCATGGGTTTGAATTGTCTTAGGTGTGTCAGAAATAACATCTAAGAAAAAAAATCATTGCATCCAATAACAGGGAGTTGAAAGAGACATTGTACTGTGGTCTAATAAAATAAAAATAAAAATAATCCTTTCCTTTCAGATAGCTGAATTCTTTGTCATAGTTGTGCTCTACTAGGAAGAATGTTGATGTGCAGCTTTGAAGACAGGTTTTCCAAACATTTGGAAATCACAGTAACGCAAATATTTTTTATTTCCTGTTTTATGTGATCTTACCACCATATGGAAGCTGTACTACATGAAGTAAAAGAGCATCAGCATCAAAAATAGACTTGGGACATGATTTCTTATAGTTGAAGTTAATTGAAACAGGAACTGGTCCTTCCTGAGTAAGGCCACATAGTTGCAAGAAAAGGATAATGGTAGAAAATTCCTTCCCTGTATTTTTGTCTTTTATTCTCTTACTGTGCATGGACAGTGATTTCATGAGAGTTACTCCTGTTTCTCTTTAGTTATTCTGCATTTGTTACTGTACCTTCTGCTGCTTAACACGGCTAGAATGCCACTTGTATCAGAGTACACTATACAAATTTGTTGATATGTTTACAGTACAGACTGATCTGTGAAACGGGATGTGAAACAGTGTTCTGCCAAACTGTTTGTTAAAATAGTCCAACTCTGTCAGATTAGTCAATTTAAGACTTTGAAAACGGTGGATTTATTTCTTTGTTAAATTCGAAGGTCACATGAATCTTCTTCATCTCCTTTGTACTGGAAGAAAGTAATCTCCCAGGCAGTCATTAGTTGTATCTAAGATTTATTAGGTCTACAATTCATGTCTGGTCATCCAAGCAAGGATCTTGAGAGAAAAGTAACTGTATTTCCACAACATTTGGTTGGTGAGGCATTCCTGTTGCTAGGGAATTCCTGACTCTGAGGCATTGAAGTATTTCAATATAAATGTAGCACTAATGGTGATGGCAGAAAAGGCTTTGGATTTGCATACAAAAATAATACAAAAACCCCAGAGATTCTTGCAACCAAAGTGGGCCAAAAAAAAAAATATATAAAGCTCTCCAATATCTTAAAACTCAGTATCTCTCTTCTGAAGTATTTACAGGTAAATATGTCCTCATATTTGTCTCTAAAGCAGAGTACGTTGAGCAATTATTTCCTGCAACTGTTGTTTTCTATTGCTGTTCAGTCAGCAGTGGGAAGCTGTTGTTTCATGTTGTTCAAACTGTTTCTTTTTATCAGAAGTGAATTTTTCAGGTGTCTACTGTCTGTCACTGGAAACATTCTGTGTGCATTTTAAGAACTGTAGAGATGTAGCCCCAAATTAGCCATTTCCTTAATTCTGGGGTTCTCTGTCCATCGTACTTGCCCAACCATATTTTTAGAATGGAGTAAAGAAAGACAGTGTGGTTTGGGGAAGAATTTTGAAATGTAGTTGCATTCCACTTTGGGAAAAAAAATCAAAAACTAGCTTTGATGCTTCGATGAAAGTGAATAGCACCCTTACTCCAAGGCAGTCTGTCTAGTGGTCTGCCCCCAGCAGAGATCACAGGGGCCCTGGTATTTCAAATCACACACAACAGTCAGGCAGACAGGTTTGCCAAGAAAGTAGGAAAAGCTGACAGACAAGTCTTATAAGGCTCCTGTCCGGATTCCTTTATTTATTTGAATTTTATCACAGCCTCTTTCCATGAAACTTTATCATCTTGATTATCTGGAAAATTCTGAGGAAACAGAAGTTTTGTTCAAGCGTATTTTCAGATAATGAGATTCATAGAGCTTATTCCTATTGTTCATACTCACTGTAACATAGGCATTTCAGTGAAATTCTGATATTATGAACACTTAAACAAGGAGGAAATTAAAAGAGTAGAAATTGTGCTGAAACTTTACAAAGCATCTTCCTCTGTGGAATTAAAATATTTGAACACTGTTTTGATAGAAAGCTAGCTACTGCCAAAGCCTGAATATATGACCACATCTTGTCTTTGTGAGTGTAAGAGTACCTGAAAGAGCAAATTTCAATGTAGAATGAAGTTTCACTTCGTGAGGTGTTCTGCAAAGGTTTCTGCTTCGTTTGGTCTTCTGGGGAATTCTTTGAAAGAAGGGAAAAATAAGTAGGAAAAGCAAGGCTGAGCAAAACTGAGTACTGGGAAGGAAAAATGTTCATATGCTCACCGTACTGCAGTGAGATTCTCAGACAGGGATTAAATCTTTCTGCTGTTTGTTGTCACCAATAGCAGCAGCAGCAGTAACCAAGAAACACTGAGAGAAATGATAGAGATTCTTCTTTATTCTTCCCCAGAGAGTGGATTCTCTCTGGGAACCCTCATTTTTGAGAAGTGCTTTATTTGCAATCATTTTTAGCCCGCATGATTATTGCACGAATATAAGCAATGTGTAAAATGACTGTGATTTATTTCTTTTCTGTGTGTAACAGTGGATCCTGGTGTGCTTTTATTTTGTTTTTACAAAGAAAATAAGCCAAGTGGTTTGCAAAACCCAATACCAGGTGGTGGTTTTATTGCCATCTACTGCACACAATAGTAATAATCTACACTGATAGTCTAATATGGAAATACTGTTATGTCCTGTTAAAATGCAATAAATATCATGTTTTACAGACAAGTTAAAGAATTTCTTGGGAATATAATCATTATGTGCATATGCCAAACCAGAGTAAGGGAAAGGGAAATAGGAGACAATTTAGTTTTCAGGCAGTCCAGATAGATGGGCTGCCAAGAAGCCAGAATACTTCATTCACATAGAAATACATGTGCATCCAAAGGTTTTGGAGATGCAGAAGACACCTCATAAACCTCTATACTTATCCTGCTTGGAGCACAGAGTTTCCAAGTTCTGGAGGAGACTTCCTTATGTGTTGGTGGGAAGGCTGTCCTAGCGTCTTGGAAGTGGATGTTGTTAAAGTTGACTGTCGCACAGTCTCTCTGGAAGAGTGAGATTAGCAGCAAGAAATGCACACAAGCAAATTAGCACATAAATAAAGCAAAAATGCCAGCTTGCATTAGAAAGATGAGTACCTTTAGAACTTTATTAAACAGAAATCCCTCTTCATTTAATAGCAGTGTTCTCAGAAGCCAGTATCAATGTCAGGAACTCTGGCAGGTATAAGCTCACTGGAAGCTGTTTCTGCTTCTGACATTTCTTCAAAGCTGGGTGGGTGCATGCGCTTCAGGACTGAAGATTTTTTTTTTCTTCCTTCTGTGTGTATGTTTTTAATTAAGGTAACGTTTGGCTACACCATGTACTGAAGTCAGGGCTCTGATGTGATATGACCAGTTGAACATGACATTCCTTGCACCCCATGGCAGTCTAACATTAATTAGAGCCATCAAATTGCATTATTATCCTATTGGGTTATGATTTTCATGGATTTCATAATAACTTCAGAGCCATTCTCGTTCTGAACACAAGTCTGTGGGTCACAAGAGAATCCATATCCAAACCAAGTGTAAATGTCTATTTGGACTGGTACCTGGCAGTTTAGAAACAGATTTTTCAACTCCTTTTGGTTACCATGAACCATTACAGAGACTGAGAGAAGCAGAAATTAATCATGATATATTTTACCACCCTCACATCTTTTAATCTGAAAATCTGTCACTCACCTTTGCCTCCATTTGCTAATGCACTACTGTAATAAGGCCAAAGAAGTAATGAGAGCACAAGCATAGTAGCACAACATAAACTCTTCCCATCCTGTTATTTGGGGCTAAAACCTCTAAAATCTATATTTGACACTTCTGTCTTTATTCCACACACAAAGTTACCTCAGCAAATAATCCATGAGAAGGGCTTGTTATTCCCACAATCAATATATATGTTTTTAATATAATTTTCCAACTTTTGCATATCATAGCTGTGGTTCAAAAGAGAAACTCAAAGGGCCTTTTGTTTTCATCTTGTGTATAGAGCATTTATTCTTCCTTTAGAATAACTTGGTAGCTGGCCTTCTGCCAATACTCTGTTGGGTCTTCCTTAGGGAGCCAATATATCTGAGGAAGAAACTGTTCATATCGGTGATATTACATCACAGCTTCTTGTCAACTCACATTTCAATTTTTTTTACACTTCTTTTTCTTTCCTGTAAATACATATTAGCAAAGCTTTTTTATTTCCACTAGTGGAACAATAGGAAAATAAGATAGTTACTGTTTCTGGCAATCTGTTTGTGACTGCACTAGAAGAAGTATAACCCCAGGTGTCCTCAGGATTTGATGGCTTAGACTCTGACTAAGCTGCAGGTCTTTTGGAAATGCAGGAACTTTATTTTTCAGGGAGAATGAGGAGTTTCATACTAAGCATGTTGTAAGTCTAATAAACTCAATAAAAAACTTTTTCATTAAAATTTTATTGTTGATGTTAAGAACAAAGGCAGAATGAATAATGGAAAGCAAGATTTAGAAAACTAAGGGCGGAAGGAAGGAAACAAAGCTCTAAGAGATCTGTATGCTCAAATAGTGAAAACAAAGTATTATCTATTCTACTTTTAAAAGAACTGACTCATGAAAACAGTCCTGTACCAAGACTAATCAATAAATGTATTGAAGTAGTACTCTCTAATGCTCTAAAAGTAATTAAAAAGGAGGTTGGAGAACTTAATCTCAGCGCTTCCAGAGACAGTAATATGACCTCTGTACAGTTTTAAAGGAAAACATAATAAAGGCCCTGGGTATGCATGTAAAATGGTATTGAACACAATCCAGTTTATTAAAGGTAGGTCATACCTTTGTTATGATCATTCTTTGATAAAAAACCCTATTTTTCTAAATAGAAAAAAAAATTAGTCTCTCTCACCCCTCCTAACACAATACTAAAGGAACAAAATTACATTGAAAAAGATTGTGATTAGGACAAGAATTGCAAAAAAGAAAACTTGAGCAAAAGAAAAATAATTTTTTGTGTTGAAAGAATAATTTCAAGCTGAGGAAGGCTACTACTACCATCAGTGTTGCAAGCTGTCTCTTTTGAAGCACTCTCTATGACTGACTCAAAAGGGGTGAGTGAGTGAAAGAAACACATAGAAAACAATTTTTATTTTCTCTAAGTACCAAAGAAAAGCAGTTATTCAGCTAAATTATACCTTATAAATTTGTGATTTATGCCTGTTGCTTGCATTATGCTTTACCGTGCAATATATTAATTTTATTTTCTTTGCTGTACTTCATATGGAAAAACCATCCTCCAAACTTCAAGAAGAATACTTAAATCTTTCAACTTCTGCATATTTTATTTAAATATTTTGTTTGAAGAGTCCTTCACATTGCAGAAAATTTGAAAACTTGATATATATAAATGGTAATACCTGAAGTAATTACCTTTGTGTTTCCTCATTCTGAGTCTTCAGGATGAGTTAACAGTGATGTTTCACTCCTGAATTTCTTAATTGTTGTTACTTATATTCAGATCTATGAAATTTTTTAAACTATTTTTTTGGTATTTAATAAACTGTACTGTTCTCTTGGAAGACACTGTATTTCACTTAAGAGTGAAAAGGACAAAGAAAAATTTCTTATCTTCATATAAGTTTAAAAAAAGTAGAAAGAATAATAAGTAAGCAGAAAAATTCTTATCTAAAACCCTGGCAACATGTAATAAATCATGAATGTAACAAAGATATGTGACAACATTAGCAGCTGTATGAACTGTTTAATTGGAGATGAAATGCAATTGAGATTAGGGGTTTCTTTCTGTGGCAAATATCATTGGAACTCCAGATAGCAATAGAATGCTTGATAAAAGATGCAGAATTTTAAAATTAGAACAGCAAAATGGATCTATTTTTAATCTCTACACGGAGAAGGATCTATTTACAGAATTATGAAATCACTGAATTATGTAAGATGGAGAGGAGCTACGGAGGTCTAGGCAGATGCAAACTTCTGCTCAAAGCCAGTCAGAACCCAGACAGGATTTGTCTAGAAGAATCCTGAATATCTGCAAGGATGGAGACTTCAGAGTGTCTCTTGATAATGCTTTTCAGTATTTGACCATCTTCATGGTAATTCTACACACCACCCCACCCGCTCACCCCACTTCCTGCTGCTCCATTGAAGTCAGAGTTTCCTGTGTCCTAGTAAGGACATTCAATAGTGTTGGCCCCTGTATTTATCCCTCAGTGATGCCACTAGTAACCATCCAGACTTTGTGTTGTTGATCACAGTCCACAGGGCCAAGTGATGCAGCCAGTTTCCTCAGCCCCTTCCTTTTATCCAATTCATATATCACCAATTTTGCTCTGAGGATAGAGTGGGAGACTATGTCGAACTTTATTTGAGCCGATGCATACAACATTTCCCCACCAGTACACAAAGCTGGACAGCAACCACTCTGATCAGGCACTATTTGTCTCAGTCACTTGATTGCAAGTCTGCCCTTGACCTGCATGTTCTCTGTCATCTCCTCCTTGTCTGAGCACAGTAAGTAAAGCCCTTAGTTAACTGTTATTTTCCATGTAGGAATGGATGTCGATACATTCTAGCAATCTCCTGGATTGCTTGTGCTCAGTCCTATCCTCTTTCCAGCAGATATTGGGATGGTTGAAGCCTCCTATGAATTCTAGGGTCTGTGATCATGAATATCCTTCCAAGTCTCTAAGGAAGGTTTTTTTTATTGCCTCTGTCAGATCAAGTGGTCAGTAGGATAAATTCCTAGATATTTATTTTCAAAAAATTCTGCCAGTATCTTAAATTCAAATTACAAACCAAATAGATAATGTTTTTAGAAGGTTTCAAGAGTTTTGGATAATCCAAAGACTCTCTTTACCTGAATTTTGTCAAATATTCAGACAGAATATAACCTTTCCAAATTATTCATTAAACAAAATTTTGACCTGTTCAAATCTGCACTAGCCTAGATTTTCTGAACACATTAGATGGGATGTTTGCTTTCATTGCTTTTATGAAATATTTTATAAATTTATAAGTTTCATATACTTCTAGAGATTATATTTTATAAAATATGAAATACTGGACAGGAGATTTTCCTGATGTCCTCGATTAAAACATGCTGTTGCTGTTCTTGCCTTTTGACATCTAAACACTTCGTATTTTGTTTCTCAATGCCTGGTACTACTGATATTTATAAAACACAACAGAGAAAGAATCAAGATAGATTGCAAATAATTAGTTTCAGGGATAAGAATGATATTTCAGATCAGGGTCTTCCTGGGTAGAGTCTGTGTGAGTAATAATCAGAATAAAAATTAAAGTTACACAGACATAGTCCAACTGTTACCAACTTCCATCCGTGCCAAACTTTTACTACATAAAGCCTTACGAAAGGGCCAAACCATCAGAAAAGAATGAAAATAACTTGCTTTCTCTTTAATGAAAGAGGATGATCAAGAAAGGAAAAAGAATAGAAAGCACAAAGGAATTTGTGAGAAATCGAAACTGACATTTATGTTTTTTATTAACTGAGTAACTTAAGGATTCAAGATGGGCCTGTTGATCAATTATTGATAACTTTGCACAATAAATTTTAATTATTTCTTATAAAATTTTAGATTTCAGGCTTTTACATGAATCTAAATGATATCCGCATTTAAAATCATAACATAACAAACCTAGAATGATGCATTGAGCTTTGTTCTCCAGTCTAAACCATATTTCAGTCATTTTTTTGCTAAATTTATATTACCTTCCTATTGATTAGGTGGATTAAATATTAAATATTTCCTGACTTCATCTACAGAACAGTAATGGTAAAAGTGCAGAAATGTCTTCTTTTAAAGCCAAACATTTTGGGTTTGAATCTAAACATCTAAAATTCAGCTTTTATATCTGTTTTTAATAATAGAAATTAAAAAATTCTTCTTCTTGGACATCTAAATAGGATTTTAAAAATAGCTATACTTTTCAAAGACAAACAGCTTTTATTTGGATGTAGTTAGCTTTCACATTTGATCTCTTTGCTTTTAAAGTTAACAAGTTATTCAGTACTCTTTTGCCCATGCATGTATATTTCACAAAGCTAAAGGCAAGAGATAAAAGGAAAATATTAAAATACTGATAATAACAAATAATTGTGCACCAAAATTTAATTTACAATATCCCTTATATATTTCAAAAGGAAACTAGGAGTACTGAATGTCAGACTTCAACTATGTATGACTTATCTAGTTTCTGAGTTTTCATTAAAAATTTAAAAGGTCAAAATGACTTAGTTTTTTAAAGAAATGTCAAACTGTATACCAGAGCATTCTCAAACAGAAGAATAATCTGAGTTGAAATAACAACAGTATTTTCTATGCAAGTAAATTTTGGGAGGTTCAGTGAAATGAATTTCTAGTATCTTCATTAATAGACTATTGCAATTATCCTGACATACTGGGTTTTTTTGATCTAAATGGTTGTGTTAACCTAAATGATACTAAAAAGTAATGAAATTAGGTGTTCAATAGTTTTCCAAGTACTGGTGTTTGCAGAAAACTTTAGCGTTTATATTGATGTTAAAAAGATTAAATATGTTAAAATAAGATGCCTCCTGTTGGCAGAAAGTACCTTTAGGACATGAGCTCTGCTTGTCACAAACTCTGTGCATTTCCACAGCAAACAGTTTCATGCCAGCAAATTGCTACTTCTTCATGAAAATAGACACAGTAAGTCCAAAAAATAAAACCCAGATCTACTGGTCAGAAAAAAAATAAACTGAATATTTGTGGCTCAGAAATTAATGGAATACATTTAAAGCAGTCCTGGTTTTGATTTTACCAAGCTGCAGGATTTACAGGTGAAGGGTTTTTTTCAAAGTAAAACTGTAGTTTGGCCTTTCCTCAAACTTTGGTACGTAGAAGTACTGGACCTGGATTTATATTGTGGCTGATTTGTATCTATAAAGCCAAAGCACTATTTTTCCTTCAAAGAGATGAAAGCAGCATAAAAGTAATATTTCAATTTTCAATTTTTTTTTCTCTTTGGCTCTTTTTATTCTCTCTCAGTAAAATTTACAGCAACTACTAAACAAGGTGTATTTTGAAATTTCATTACATGAAAGAATACACTGTTTTTTTTTTCTTTTCCACCTAGATCTACTAGCTTTTGCCACTTTAATGAAATGCAACCTTCATTCACAATTAAGAAAAACTGCATCACGTTGTGTTCAGTTTGAGTGTTTTTTGTACATTCTGCCTTTGCTCAGCAGAGTACAAATGGCCTGGCGGGAGCCCTTACTGTACTGTTAAAAAAAAAATTAGAAAAATAATAAGAAAAGCTCTTTATTTCTCAACAAGAAAGAATCTGAAAAAAAAAATCAGAAAACTGCAGCTATTTCTCAGCTTCTCTGCAATTACTTACTCCCTGTCTTAGGCAATGACTGAAAAATGCAGTTAACCTTCACATCATTAATAAATGTGAGTCATATATTCTTAGATACCACCATCAGTGTTAAGTCAACCAAGGAAAGATCTGCATTTTACGTGCTTGTGTTTATATATTAAGCAAAGATTACAAAATAATATTCTGTTTACTGTTTTGGTTTTGAATTTGTTAGTTTTTACTAAAGCAGGCCCATTTCAGGTACAAACCAAACTTGTTTGAAGTATGAATGTTATGCCTTTGTTTCGACATAAGATTATGACTAAATATGAGCATTTTCAGTTATGCCAGTTTTGTTCTGTTTTTGGTTATATAGAAAGTTATTAAGTCCCATAAGGCATTAAGGAGTAGAGTGCAAGCATTTGAAAACTGTTTTATTATTATATAAATACTTTGCTCACATACTTTTAACTTTTTTTTTTACTCTACTGAAATTTTAATCGAGGCACATTTCTGCAAAATATATGTCAAGCCACTTTCAGTACTGTTAAACTGTTCTTTAAACAGAAAAAAAAACAAGAGCAATCACTTTATATTGAAAGCAATTTTCAGTGAATCTACCCTTTTCACCCCAAGGAATTTCAAAGGAAATTGTCTTCCAAGGGTTATATCCAATATCATTAATTTAATTTAAGGTGGGAAAAATGAAATCTCCATCTCTTTGCCTATTAATTGCTATTTCCTTGATTCTGATATTGCATAAAATACTGGAATCTATTGACATCAGTACTTTGCCTAAATATTAAATTACTATCATTGCTTTCTACTTATTCATTATTTAGACAGTCACGACAACACACTTTGTTTTCACGTAGCACAGATCACCTCACTGCAGCCTTTGGAGTGGACACACTTTCAATCTCCAGTTTATGGCCTGGATTCAGCAAAACAAACAGAAAGTTTAATACTCATAGAATAAAAACCCCCTACCATTAGTACGTGTTTTCTGCTACCTTTGTGCTTCAGGATTCTGCTGGATCAGCTACAGAGTAATGGAAATTACTCATGGGCATCTATTTCCTTTGCAAAATATGAATGATGATTGCATGCCAAATGTTATTATTATAGTGTAGACAACAAACAAACAAGTAACCCCTTTATACATATTAGATATTTTACTTTTTAAAACATGTTTTTACTAGTCTCAACTTTGTTTTTCTTATACAACCACTACAATATCTACATAATTCTGGTAGACAGTATGGACACTGAAAAATGAGCCTTTAAAAGATTGAGGTGGGAGGGTCTGGTTGCTACTGTTACTATCATTACTACTACTACTACTACTACTACTACTGCTGTTAGTCTGGAAAATTTCTTGTATCTATCTAATTAAAAGTTTCCACAGTAAATTATGGTACACAGATTGTTCTCTCCTTACATATGTAGAATTTCCATGCTATTAAATATATTTAAATAAGGGTGTTGTCAGGTCCTATATACTTTTATACACAGAGTATAAAGGCACTATAAGTCCAACAAATTTCATGACATAGAAAATGGCTCTTTAATCCCCACTTTGTGTATCCACAGCTGGAACTGTGCACTGAGAACATGTACACTGAAAACAGACTCGGGGAAAAAACACAGCAATTTCACTCAAAAAAGATTTTTTTGAGCTGAGAGTTTCAGTACAGATCTGGGATCCCCTGCCCTTGTGAAAGAGCTGTCTTCATTCTGAGGTAGTGACAGAGCAGTCAGAGTAGGTGAAAGATGCTGGGAGATGAGAAGAGACAGGTTAGGCTAGTACCAGCAACTGGATGTCATCCAAGCAGCGTCCATGCTCAAGAGAAAGTAAGATTTGTAGGAAGAAGAAGGCTGTATTGGTCCATAAACACATATGCACACAGTGGATTTAATGCCAAAAGTTAGGTAAATGTAAATTCAACCTCTTTTAGGTGTCCAGGAAAGGAATGGAACTGGGAGAGTTCGTGAGTGTTACATGGCACAATATTTACTTAATTTGCACAAGAATTATAAGTCTTTCCTGCTGTAGATTTTTCTTCACTAGAGAAAGGTCTGTGACTTAAGGGACACATACTAAACACATGAAGACTGCACAGGTAAAGGAACTAGAAATCCTAGCATACAGATTCTGACCCTACTGCTCCTTAGACGTGTCGGAAACCACTTCCTTACACTACGTAAGAAACTCTGATTTTGATTCTCCACAGGCTGTGGGAACTTCATCATCATACAAATACGGTGAGTTTAAGTCTGAGAAAGGGAAACTGAAGCTTGAAAAACTCTCTCTGGGCTCTCAGCTCCAGTACATATGCCATGACAGTGACCGAAGAGACTGCCAGAGTACACCCATTTTTTCCAACTGTTTAGACTGTTCTCTGCTGTGTAGCACTTTTGTCAAGTTGCATGAACTGCCACCCACAGGCACACTGTATAGTGAGAAATCTTTTAGAAGGCCAGCAGGAAGTTCAAAGAACTTGGACCCAAGCTCAGTAAAAAGCAGGGGAGTCAACTCCTTGTATTAATGGCCTCAAGTGTCTGCTAGCATAAGAGGAAAGACCTTATTGATAGAAAATTATGAGCTTGGCAGGGTTATATGGATTGGTTGCCTTGTAATAGGGACCTGCTAGAAGTTAGACTTCCCCTGGTTCATAGAGAGAGCTAATATGAGTCAGACAGTATTTCACACTGGAAAAGGTGATTGCTCCTTTACAGTATGCTCCTTTCAGGTACCAGTAGCAAACCCTTACTTGATGCAGTCTTTCAGAAATGTTCCAAGCACTCCCAGAATTGCTGTATAATATCTCTTTTCAACATCTAATTAAAGAGAAATCATTGACTGACTATTTTTCATATGGTAGAGGCACTCCAAACCACAGAAATTGAGAAAAATCATGTCTTTCTTCTTCAATGTCTTCCTAAAGGCAAAAAACAAGATTATAACATGGTTTATATTTTTTTAAATTTCTTTTTAATAATGAATGAATGGTCTTATACATACACTGCATTCCCAACACCTCAGCCTAGGACTGTGAGAGATTTGTGTTTGCAAAAAAAAAGACAAAGGAATTTTTCTGCATCCTACTCACAGGAAATAAAACTCCTCCCAGAAAAAAACCCAAAACACGAAACAAATAACAAAAACAAGAAAAAGAACAAAATGAGGAACAAAACACTTGGGTTCAAAATCAGGTGAAATTTTGATTGATGAAATTTAACATGTAACTGGTAAAACCACCAAATCCAGTGATGTACCTACAAGCTCTTTGAGATCTTTTTTCATGCTCTAAAGCCTTATGGGAATCAAAGGCCTCTGAATGTCAACACTGTAACACTTGTTAGAGAAATGAGATCTGCAAATTCAACAATAGTGGAAATGTTTCTTAGTTTAGTTAAACAAGATGTACATTGGGGAAAAATCCATATGTACTTTAGTTCATTGCCTCTGATGGAATGCGTATGAGAGCTGAATCCATTGTAAACTTCTAGAGCAGCATATTACCATATAAGAAATAAGTTCCTTAAATTTTCCTTTAGTTTTTTAAAAATTATTAATGTATTCAGGTACTTAAATTTTAATATTAATTTAATATTAATTAATATTAATTAATATTACTAATTATTCAGAAGATAGTTTGGCTAGATGATGTATAAAAAAAATCCTTATTTTATTTACATTTTTCACTTAATAATAATTTCTTCAATAAATCCTAATTGATTGTAATGGAAAACTTTTTTTTTTGAAAGAAAGCAATGTTTTAGTTTTACAGGTCAAAAGAACTTTTCATTTTGGAATATAAACTTGTTTTTCCATCTTATTCATATTCTTTCTTTCTTTTGGGGCAGGAGTGGATGTTAAGAGACAGTGTTGATGCATTGCCAGCGCTGCTCAGCAGTAGCTGAAACAGTGGTGTTCTGTGAACACCTTTCTGGCTACCAATGTAAAGCACAGCGCTGTGAGGGCTGGTGTGGGGAAATGAACTCCACCTCAGCCAGACCCAACACACCCATCCAGACAGGCCTGGAACACTTCCAGGGATGGGACATCCACAACTTCCAGGGATGAGACATCCACAACTTCTCTGGGCTACCTGTTCCAGTGCCTCAGCACCCTCACAGCAAAGAATATCTAATATCTAATATTAGATATTCCTAATATTTAATCTCAACCTTAAAGCAGTGCTATCAGACTGAACTGATAGCTGCTGGCATGTGGTACTGACAACCTTTCCCTTCTTTAAATATCTAATTTCCCATGACATTAATAACATATAAAGAATATTTATATTTGCTGCTTTCAGCTTCTTAATTATGACAATGCATTTTTTTCCCAGCAGTCTTATTTATGGATGATTTTCCTATCCATTGATAATCTGTATCTATCCCTGATTGATCTGTAAAAAACCCTATATCAAAACCTTTAATTTCATTGAGATTTAGAATAACTGCTAAGTTGATTGCTGATGGAAAGATTTTGGAGACATTTTAAAATTTCGTTTCTAATGTGAGTTTTTTTTCACAATTCGGAAATATTCACACAGTGTAAAACTAAGCAGTATAATATAGGAGCTGTTTGATTATGATATATTCTACTCTGAAATAAAAAAAAACACTAAGCTTTGCTACTGAATTCACTAGGCACTCAAACTCCTCTTTCCTTAAGTGCAAGTCATATTTTTAATTACTTATGCTTGTGGTCTTTGAAAAATCTGTTGTTACACATTTTCTTTGCTCTTTAATTTGCTTAGGAACCTGGAACCTGCTTTACAACATATTTTGTAATATTTGAAAGCATTGTGGGAAAAAAAACCCCACAATTTAGTAGTTAGTCAGTGTAAGTTGAGGGCAATTTCATCTTATTAATCCTTGCCATGCATGTATATGTAAACCAAATCCTTTCCCAGATGCTAAATTATAACAAAGGGAACAGCCGGGACAGATATCTGATTCTTCAAGAGCTGTAAACAAGAACTTTGCATGAGACAGGAGAGTTGGAAAGACAGAAGAATAAGTCAGGAGAGCTTACTAAAGTAAAAACTTTTTAATTACAACTACATACTTAAACCAGAAGGTACACAGGTCATATGGGTTTCTCTTATCAAATCCAAAGCAAGTTTTACTACAGTTCCGAGAGGAAATTGTCTCAAGGCCCTGTAAAATGTAAGAATGCTCTAACTATTCATTCAGCTTTTTATGAGTCCTTGAGCATCTCTTGAGTGTAGGTTAGTGGCTAAAAAATAGTGTGCAAGCAGGTGGCAATGGAAATATTAACCCCTAAATATCACAGTTAAGGAAGCTAGGGCATCCTGAATAAGGCAACGGAGAACAGTGTCCCACATCAATCACCAGAAGCAACTGAATATGATGGAGCCACAAATTTGTCCTAAGTATTGCAGGTGCCACACTTTGTGTAGCTCTTCCACTACCATGTCCCTGCTTACCTTTCTAGTGCTAGACTAAACTAGGTCAAACTCTATAATTTTCCCACAAAAGACAGAATCTCCATTTTCCTTACAGCCTTTTCTGTACCCATTCTCATTCAAATTATCTTTAGGTTGTTAGAAGTGTCCAATGCCCTCCAGGCAGGTGTTCACCAGCTGTACAACCTCCCTGCATCTGCTCCTAAATGTCTTGCATTACTCCAGGCATACCTTTGCTGGTTTACCTCTCAAATCTGAGGGAAATCTGGGTACCCAATAGCAAATGGAAGTCTCATATACTCTGCTTGTTTACGCAAGGTGGTGGAGCTGAGTACTAATTAGTCATGATGGGAGTGTAACAATTTCAACACACTATACGTTGTGTGGTTGAAATGAGTATAATTGCAGGCATCATGAATGCAGTGAATCATGGACCATTAAAAAATTCAACTCAGAAGCGTGTACAGCTCTAGCCTGAGTTGTATGAGACTCAGTTGTGTGATATTCAGTTTGTTGCTAGGAACTTCCATTTAATTTACTTGACTCATTCATTCGTTCTTCAGAAGAAAGGCAAAGCACCTCTGGATTTTATAAGCCTCATCACCCCAGTACTACAGGAACCAGGACAAAGGATGGAGATATACACATTTCCTGCATAAACACATTTGGAATCAAGTCTTTGAGCGTTTGTATTTCAGGCACTAAGCTGAAGGATAATGTTAAAGGATGAGGCTATAAAGCCTGGGGACAGCCATAGTGGAAAGCAACATGAAACAGCTGCTGCTTTCAAGTGTGCAGCAGGAGAAAGTTGTGGATGCTGTGTACAATATGACACTAACAAAACAGTGGAAAATCTAGAATATCAGGATATGCTTATTGATTGGGGCTGCCATACAGACTAGAAACTATATTTCTTTTAGAGTGGGAAAAAAAACCCTACCAAAAAACCCATCACAAACCCAAAGATATTTTGAGTGTTTTTCCACACTGCTGACTACGCGAGCTTTAATATGCAGTGCCTTTGCAATGGATATATGACAAAGATTCAATTTTTATTTCCCTTCATTTATTTGTTTGGTTTAGTTAGATAGGAAGAATTAGCAGGCACAAAGAACCAGAATTTACTAATTTGTACTCAAAGTCAACATGACATCTGAAGATGTTTAACTCCCTTAGTTACTGAGATGGCAAAAATACAAGCGACACACTTATGTAGAACTGGAAACACTGATGACAGATCAATACTTCATGCAAGGAATATCATTATAAACATCTAAGAGGAAAGGAATATTATAGGTGAATTTCTAATCAGAATACATGATAACAGCCTTGACTTGCTACATTGTTACCCAAGATAATTTTTCTTAGCATAATCTCAGATCCTTGAATGGGTTATACTTTTCCACTTTGTATATTAACCACACACACTTCTTATGTCAGATCTGTCTCTTAGTACAGTTGAATGATCAGGGACCTTCAGCTCTGGTTACTGTGGTTTTCACAATATAAAGCACAAATAATTATTTCAGTTCACTAGTACAAAAGAGGCATTTCTTCAGAACTATGATGCCTTATATGTTCACAGAACGATCATTAGAACTAGAATATCAGCCTGCACTGTGTCATGTGTTATGGACAGAGCTGCATGAAAATTAACTTCCTCCCCTTTCCCATCTATTTGATTTGCAATTGAAACTGCCTGTTCTGCTGGAAAGCCTCCTGTCTTCCGCCATCCTATTTGTAAGCTGTGGGACTTGTTTCAGTTCCACCTCATTTCAGACATTGCTTAAATTAGGAACAGTGTTACCTGAGGCACCTTTTCTGTCAGATGAAAGTATAGGAACTTCCAAAAGGCAATTCACCCCACTTTAGAACAGGATCACGTTCTGGAGGTACAGACAGCCCAGGGTGGTAATGCATCTGACTGCTTAGTTAGACGACTCAGGTTAAATGGATTGGACAGAGGCTACAATGTGCAACAAGGACATAGACTTCTGTGGTCATGAAAACAAACCTTGGAAAATGTGAGACAAATTTAAAAGAACTCCAGCATAATGCAGTGAGTTACATGCTGAGGAAGAAAACAGGGAAACAAAAAAGAGAATTACACAAGTTGAAGGTTTTCACACTTGAATATGAATGAATTATGACACCTGGCCATGTATGTTCAAGCATTCATGAACTCTCAAGAACCTTAGCACTTGGTAATGTTATACATGTATATTTACACCTCTGCACTTTCTTTCATGAGAAAAAAATTGTCCTAGTGGAGGAAAAAGTGACATAGATGCCTTCAAAAGTGTTTGGAGGAAAGAGAAGAGGATCAGAATGGGACAAGGTAGCAGGAGCACTGTTTGTCCAACACTACAATACACATATAAATGCAAAAGGAAAATGCTAAAAGAGTTGATGGGGGAAAAGATTATTTTAGTCACCAAAGAGAAGAGAAAATCACTACAGTGAGGAGCTGAAACTAGATCTCCTATAGAGGTGTCTACCTTTTTTAAAATGGTTACAGCATATAGAGTATCTCATGTAGTACAAAGAAAAATAGTTGTCCCTTTACTTGGTAGAACTTTGAAATTTCTGGTATATCTAATTGAGATCTTACACTAAGGATAAAGAGAATAGTGTTGCTGTCGTGGTTTAGGAATGGTACTCCCCAGTTTAGTGGTCCCACTGAGAATCACCTAAGCATGTGTCAATTGCTCACCCCCCAGACCGCCTCCCTCCGATGCAGCGGGATGGAGAGAAGAACTGTAGGTAAAGGTTGTGGGTTGAGATAAGAAAAACTTACAGAGAACAGCAATGAGATAAGAAAAATGAACAGTAGCAGGAACCATACTAATGACAGAGGGTACAAGAAAGAGGCTAGTGATGTCACAGGGAAACAATAATACCTGACTGCTCCCTCCACTGTGCTAGGCTGACACAGAAGAGACTCCCTTCCTCCCACCCTAGGCAATGACATGAGGTGGTATAGAATAACCTCTGGATCCTGGCCATGCCACCTCCTGGCTACTGCAAAAATTAACCCTGTTCTGGCCAGAACCAGGACATACACAAACAGTAAAGTCATAATTTTCTCATATTGTACAAAAGGTGTAGAATAATTCTATACGTTTCCCCAGCAACAACATATAAATCTTGCGACCTGGGTAGAGTAAAAAGGCACGCACACAGAGGACACCTTTATTCTGTTAAATGTAGTTGTACCAGCATATTGCTGTGAACAGGGATAAAAACTTAGAACTTCAGCTGACCTCCAGCCAGGTTCACACACACAGAACTTCAAGGAATTAGAAAAGAGTTGTCTATCTATTCATATGAATTGCCAAAATTCACAGTTGCACCAGCTAAAGGCAAGAAAAGCAACACAAAATAAAAGTACTAACCAATTTCTTGTGAACAGGATTCTGTAGGAGGTTACTCCAGGGACTAGTATTCCAAAACCTTCAGTCTTTGAGATCTTCCCTGAAACAGCTGGCTCCTGATAAGGAGAAGTTACTTGATTAATAAGACTCCTGCTTCAATCCAGGACAACAATTTGTATGTGCCTGTGACACCTCTCACCTCTTTAGGTCTACATCCTTTTGGGAGGTAGTCTAGTGTTGTTAGTTGACTTTTCTACCTGCAGCCAAATATCTTTATTTAAAAGCCTCAGTAGGCTTCTCTGTTTCTTTAGTTCCTACTCTCACCTCTTGACCTTCCCCCGTTGTCAGCAAGTTTTGGCCCAGAGTCCACATGACCCTTCTTTTTTTTCCCATGTTTTCTCTTGTTCTCTCTCCATTTGCTACTCTCCCCATTTTGAAATAGTCTGTCAACACTTTTATCCCTCCCTTGTGAACTACTTTTCCAACTTCATTTGTTCCCACAGCAGCAGCAATAACAAAGTGAAAATAATGATTTGTAAAAACTCACAGAATGCTTTCAATTCAATGGTAAAATACAGACTAATAGGTAACTTTGGCCTGGTTTGGATAAATGAATCCCAGACTTTTCCTCAGACATGCACAGGCACACGATTTGCTCTACTTGCCAAGGCTGACCATTAGAATTAATTTTTAAAAACTGTAGAAAGTAAGTCATCTGAGAACCAAATAGAGATTAAGCGGGTTGCATTTTAATGCTGACCTTCACTTCTACATGGAAATCACAGTACTGAGAAGACAAGCACTTTTGAAAACGGAACAGGGTTAGTGAAATTAGTTATATTCCTCCTTCAGACATAGAGACCCAAAAAATCGATGAAACTTCTGACATTACTTTTAAAAAACTTGTAGATTTTACCTGGGATTTCATAAGATAAGCACTTATATCCTCTGACTGATGCTTTTTTAAGCACATCATCTAGGTATAATTCAGCATATCTAAAGTTTGGGCTACAAATTCGCCTTTTAATTTCCTCCAAAATTTCCATTACAATTGAAGGGAGAGGACACTAGAGGGCAACTTACATGTCCAAATGTCACACTTGATGGTTATATGGTATGAGTGCCCTTGTCCTCAGTGTCTGTTTCAAAATTTTTCTATCATACCCGGAACTCTCAAAGAGTTCAGGTTTGAGGAGACAAGAGCACGGAAGACTACCAACCTTAGAATGGTCATGCTCTAAGTGGCTTGGCATAAACAGTATTTCTGTGCAAATCTAGAATCTGTATCCATGTATTCTGAGACTCAGGTGTATCTTAACAAATTTTTTGCTGCATGAGAACAATCTTTGAAACCCCTATCCTGCCCCACTTTCATGGCATGACATGCACTACATGGATTTTCAGATTTTTTAGAAAGGTTGATGGAATGCTAAAACTGAAGTCTCATGAAGGAGGAGGACTGAAAGCTACAAACTCCTTTAAGCTTAAACTCCATTAGGTTGGTCATACATCAGAGGTACCAGTGCAGACAAAAAGCCAGTTATGGATCACTATGTCATAAAATTTGATTTGTGTGATCTTATATAAATCTTTTTCAAATTCATTAGCAGTCATTGTTTTTGAGCTAGTTATAAAGTATAATTTTATTCAAAAGCATAGCAAAACAACCCATTTTTGAACAATACATTAACAAGGGATAATGTGAGGTGATAAAAAAATGTGGCCAATTATTAAAATAACATCAATGGGAAACGTGGAAACACATTTTCTCTGGGAATAACTTCCCCAATCTTTATTTCATATCAAATTTCCTACTGACCACTCAAAAATGTTAGTTCTTGTGAGAAATAGAGTTAGTAAATCTAAGTCTCTATGTCTGTAAAAACAGCTTGTCAAGGTGACTTAATATAACAAAATAGAAGACGCAGATTAGGAGAGTGACACCATACTAAAAAAAACTTTGAGTAGTTCTGTTTGTATTGGTTACAACAGACAGTGCAGCTCAGGATGCTTGATAAAGACATTATTTAGGATACCACTGTTTTTATACTGAATGAGTTACAACAGAAAGCTGTAGTTGTAGAAAATACTAATCATCAACCAAGTTAGGTAAGACCATTAGTTTATTGTTCAACACAAGTATCTGAGCCTTTGCCAAGGGTGAAACACTCTAAAGTAGACATTGTTATACCAAAGATTATATAAAATGTTTCATAATTCTCTCAAACTGCCCTTTTATTGCTTACATAGCATAAATTAAACCTGTCATCCAGACTATCTGCTAAGATGGCACATTTTGCTGTATTTTTCGTTAAATTCTTAAATCACATATATCCAAGAGCTATCAGCCCCTAAAACTGCCTGTGCTGGTTTGAAAGTTAACCAGCAGGGGAATTGAACTCAACTCAAAAGAGAGATTATAAGTCAGATTAACAATTTATTGAAATGATACAATAAGCACGATTATACAGATAGACAATTGGTTTTAACCCACAAAACCCAAATGT
>JAWMRA010000078.1:135674834-135690899 GCA_035584735.1 Pseudotriccus pelzelni | reverse complement strand
TCCATGGTCTTCACCACATAGTCACAGGGGATAATGGCTTTGAGTCCACCCCTGTTTTCTGTGGAGGTCCCTCCCCATGGAGTAGAGTCCTTGATAGACTTCTCCGACGTGGGTCCACCCTTCGGACAACAGCTCTTCCATTTTCTGCTGGGAGGCTGTTCCAAAAATACTTCCTTGCTCACGTCCTGCTGTCATGATATTTAGGGGGATACTTGGTTTCAAGATGCCTTTGGAAGTAAGTTACTCAGTAACTGTAGACAACTCCTGGAAGTCAGACTTACAGGGAGATCCCTTTGGGTTGGTATCAGAAACCACACTATTTATTTTTGAGTGTCCACGTGCTGCCCCATCTAGAATGGAGTAAAAGCTTTCTGGTGATATGAATTTTGAATAAAGGTATTTGTGAGTGAAGCCCATAAACATGTGCCTTCATTTTGCGATGAACCCATGAGCTATTCCCACGTTTCTGGGGACAGGAGCTGGTGAATCCATACAGTGCACTGCAGAAGCAAGGAGGCAAGTCCTCCTATCAGTTAGACAGGTATATTCCAATGGTGCTGTTCTTCAGTTAATAATGCATTGTCTTATTTCATTACTTTCAGACTTCTTTGACATTGCTGTCTTTAGCCCATGTTCCCAGACTCATTTTGCAGGGAGCTCATCAAAAAGTGTATCTGCATGCTTGATATAGATTCTGCCCTGTATAATTTCATGGATCCAATTCTTCGCCTTATATATTATTTAAATTCATGACTTATTTTACAACTTTACAACAGAAGTGAGGACTGTACTCTGAGTTCTTTTAAAACTAAAAAAGTAAGCATGAACAAAGAGCCATTAATATTCTGTAGTATTTAAAATGTTATTTAAAAAATATAAAAATATGCGTCAATGAAAACATTACATCGGTATCTACTTTCTGTCTTCTGGCTGACACCCACACAAAATATGGACAGTAACATAATTAGAAACACGGTTTAATTTTTATGAGTATCTTACAGGCGCAGAACGTGTTAATCATTCATTGCAAGCTGAGAAGACAGAATGGCAGAAGTTAGCGAAGCTGCAGGTCAATGTTTTGCCCTTTAAATTCAGACCACATACTTTTATGCAAGTCTGCATTAAAATGAGTGCAAGTAAGACAGACAGCCAAAGTCACAAGTTTCCATGATTTTAAAATATCTGCCTACATACCTATTGCATTTATCTTTGTTAACCATAGCACAAAAATTCAACTATATTAACAAAAAGTAAATTAAAGCAAAAGGTTATAAACTGTAGTATTTTGGAGCTATAGGAGATTGAAACGCTTCCTCTGCTCAACTTCATACAATTTAAAGATAACTGCAGAGTTCTAATCCAGAGTTTGATCAGAATCCAAACTTTTTCAGAATAAAAGGTAGTTCAGATTTGATTTTTCAGTTCAGTGCCTTTCCTAATTATAACTCAATAAATAACACCAATTAAAATACTCCAGTAGTTTACTCCATGTGTATTTTACCAAAGGAATAGGTATTCTGTGTGTCTTAGACCAAAACAAGGTATAGCTATCTGAAAGGAACATTTGTTACATATCTCAGTTCAGAGTAAATCACTAAATTTTGCAGAGCTCTTATACATATGTTGCTTCAGGATACAGAAAACAATCAAATGTATTTCAGAATGTTACAGTTTTTTTTCCCGCTGATTTTCTCTGCTTACAGAAGTTTAAAACATAAAAGTGTTTCTGAAAATTCAAGATCACAATACACATTTTATTTTTGTTTGGCAGCATAGTTAAGAAGAAACTCATGGAGTTTGCAAATCCTTCAAATGGCTTTTGAGGGAATCCTCTTTGAATGAGATTTCTAAAATTGGAAACGTCTTGTCTTGATCTCATTAACACTGTAAAATGACAAAGCTGTCATCAAAATGGTACTCGGACCTGCTATTACTTAAGGTTTTGAATCAGTGTTTCTAAATAAATTCATATATGCTATAGGTGAAAACCAGCTAAAAAAAATGAGACTCATACATGAGCAAGAGAATGTGTTCTTTTATGTCAACACCTGTCCAATATTCTTCAATAAATTTCATTTGTCAGGCAGCCTAGAAAAAGAATGTTTTCAGGTTTAGACGCTTAAAATTTTATTATATATTTTTTCATTTAAACATTAATGTTGAAGTGCATCATTGTATAAATTGGAAAACCCTGTTTTCATTATATACTGTCTTGTCTGTCAGTAGAAAGTATTAACATAATATTGTCCCAGAATTCACTTACAGCTGTAAGGGGAAACAAAATGATGTGTTGATAACAGATTAAACATATAATGCACAAGCCCTAAGGCTTTTACTCTTGGGAGACATTACATTTCCATGGCAATACCAGGATATAATATAAATAAATGAAGAGTTACAGTCTGCTAGTCAGGCATGCTGGATTGGATTTAAGGCATATTAACTACTTCTGGAGTAAGCAAATGAATATTGCTGATGGACTAAAAGAGATAAAAGAGGCATTTTAGGATTTGATACCATTTAAGCTACTTACTCAAATAGCCTGTAGTAAGATTGTATTTATGAAGAAAGTTCAAGGGTATTTGAACTTTTGCATGCCTTTTTAAAAATTTTTTTAAAAAGTTTTATTGTGTATTAAAGAATGTTCTTATAAACTTTGCAGAGAAACCCACAAGATACAAACATAAAATGTCTTATATTTAAAATGTGAGTTCATAGAGAAAGAGTGGAAAGGAACATTCTGTGACTTGTGGCATCAGGGAAGACGGTGCAACAGAAACAGGAGAAGGCAGAAGCAAAATAAAAGCCTCTGTTATAAAGAACAGATTAAAGATTTGGACAGTAGGCCAGGTAGGAGGACTGAATTTGTGTTGAAAGGATGATGACAGTTTTATAAGAGCACTATGGAGGCAAGGAACATGGAATCTCCTGAAGAGCATTGCAATTTGCAAAGTGCTGGATATGCCTGTCCCAAGCCCTAACCATTTTAAGAGATGTCCATACTCAATTCCCAGTGGTCACTGTATTAAACAAAGGCTACAATAAATTGGAAAACTCAGACTAAAACACTTATCTGTATGATTTGATTGATAAAGCTACATCAAATCGCTTTATTTCATGGTTTTATGAAATTGGTAGGCAGTGGGTGATTTCTTTACATTTAAATTGTGCTGATTAGCCAGTTTTACCTTAATAACTCTCTATGATAGTGACCACCTTCTCTTGCCCTTTAATTTTAAAATTAATGAAGTAATCATTTATCCTGGTCTCTTTCTGTGTTCTGCCCAATTACTTTGGTGCTGAATGGTACTTTGCGTTTTCGCTGGTCCATTAGTCCCGTATCATGTGCTTTCTGGACTTCTTCGTTTAACTGAGGGATAATTAAATAGTGTCTTTTAGAATCTTTATAACCTTGGCACATAAATTTCCTTTACAAACAGTTTAATTTAATAGATAAATGTCATTTAAACCTTGGGACTTATTTTTGTTTTCTTCTAATTAAGATATCTAACTCTAAACCCGGTAAAATAATAATCTACCTTGAATTATTATTTTTATTTTACAGATAGATCCATTTCTTGATTCTTACCCTCTCGGGAAACCATCCCTACACCGAAGATGCAAGGAAAAGAGCTGTTACTTCTTGACTCCATAGTATGTCAGACTTTGAACCGCCTACAGAGAACTAATAGGAATTTTGCGGCATTGAACTGATGGTGAATGAAACAAATTTAACACTGGCTAGGTCACCACTGAAGGCTTGAAACTTATAAATGCAAAGCAGTCTGCTATGGACTTTATGAAATAGGACTGCAATGAGCTGTTTACAAAAGATTTGCACTATTAGGAGCCAGACCCTTTCTGCTTGCTTGGGCAGTCTCACAAGCTCTTTGTTTGCCCTTTATGGTCTGAATGAAAAGCAAATTTTAAAGCTTGATGGCATTTATTCAGAGAATGTTCTATACTGGGAAATGTGGCTGTTTTATTTAGGAATGGAGAGGAGTTCTGTGAAGAAGAGAGATTTGATACAGAAAGCAGAAAAGATTTGCTTTTAATAGCATTTTCATATTTCTTGAAAATTTGCTCCATTCTGGTTTTATTGAATTCTTCTTAGGTTCTACGCATACAAAACTATTAGAGAGAAATTATGTTTATTGGAGAAATGTTGATGATCTACACACACAAAAGGTTCAGAAGAACCCTCTATTGAATACAGCCTACAATACATTCAAATGCTATTACGTTCACATTTTAATAAGTACAAGTGATGTGAATGACATTTTCTGAATTTTCATGCTTACGCGAACAAATATAACTGCACTGGCAGTACCTCTAAAGTGAAGGCTGGGCCTATATTTAATACTCTACTGCCATCTTAGTCAAGATAAAGTCTTGCAGTGAACTTTTTTATTTCCTATTTTTCACCAATAAGTAGTGTCAGCATTGAAAAAAGTGCTTATATATTCAAGTAAGTAGATGTGGTGTGGTTTGATTACATATAATCTAAAGATTTAGGAGAAGAAATTCACTAGAGCGTTATGTTGAGTGTAATGGTTCAACATATCATTTTGCACGTGAATGCAGAAACTAATTAGCAAGTACGTATTTCCTGTGAAGTCATATAGTTTCACTACCTTCAAGAAATTAATCAGTTGAAATCCTGGTCCTCTAAAGACAAAGGCAAAACTTTTATTGGCCTCAACAGTACCAAGCATTCACTGCAACCTTTTGTCTTTGCAACTGGTGATGCGTACTGAACTATGAGTGAAACACTGAACCTTCTCCCTTACCACTGCTCTCAAGCATCTTTCTGGCTGACAAGATTCAAAATGCTTTTAACTGATTGTAGTGAAGCACAGACTAAAACACAGAGATATGTTAGTCTAGTCTAGTCTGACCTCTCGCATAACATAGGTCATAGAATTTCATTAAGCAGTAACTGGATAAAGCCTCTATCTTCTGGCTGCTTTATTACATATCCTTGGCTATCTATCTTATCTTGATTTAAAGACTGTGTAGAATGGAGAATCCATAAATGCTTGACAGTATCAATTCCTATATGTTCTAACTACCACAGTGATGCAGTTGTTTTTGAGCGTGATGCGTGCCCTGCACAGGCAATCTGAAAAAAATACAAAGCAACCTGGTCCTGTTCTGAAATCACTGTACCTGACACATAATAATGATTATTTTATTATTGTTTCATCAGATAAGCTAAATATTTCTTTCTGTATCTCATTGTCTATATATCCCAGACTTTGCTCATTATAAAAAATGATATTCTAAGGAAATAGCTGACAAACCAGTTATAATACCTCTCAATCACTAGGGATCAGGAATGTTAATTCACAACTGGCAGCACTCTCAAGTCCATTTTTGCAATTTAAATCAATCTATGTTCTTCCTCTGTCATTCATGCTTCTCAACTAGAAGTATTGTATTGTAAAAAAAAAAAGCAGTTGGTGAATATATTTAACTTTAATTCTGAGAAAAAATTACAATTGCCTACCTATTTCTTAATTTTTTAATTAATTTCCTTAAAATGTATTAAATTTAAGAAGTATCTATATTATTATTGTCACCTATCGAAAATTTTAAGATAAATACAAAATAGCACTTGAGAAATACAAATTAGCTGTCTCATTTTTTAATTCAAACTGCTAAAATAGAACTGTGAAATCCAATAACTACCTGAAAATTTATTTCAGAAGGAACCTTTTGAGGTCTCAGGCTATCCAGCCTAGGACCTCAGGACCTATCCAGTTAAACTTTGAAAACTCAGGAGGATAATTCTTCACCACCTATTTGGGTAACTTGTCTCCAGATTACCTGGTTTTATAAGAACTGAGTTCCTGAAACTATAAACTATCCTTCTGGCAGCCTACCTATTCTGCAGATGCAGCTTTAGATTTCCTTTATTGAAGTTTATTTACTTTAAGAAAAATGCTTATTTCTGAAAGGTGAGACCTACTTATTCTAAAAAACTAAAGGACAAAAGGCATTTAATACTGAACTACAGACATTACAGATATTACTAACCTCATTTTATAGGTAATTTAATTTAAGTTGAAAACATTTTTTGCTTATGTATCCAGCAACTTGGTGTTCTTTCATTTATCTAACAAAAGTAATTTAAAGAGACTGATTTTTTGCACTTAAATTGAGTTTCAGTTTCCATTCAGAGGGCATTCGACATAGATCATGAGTGGAAAATGACTCATCTGTTAAAGCAGAAATTATGTTCACTACTATTTAACAGAGTCAATAAAAATTTAATAATTGGTTTAACTGTACGTCAAATCATAAAACTGACTAAATGTGTATATAGTATAATCTGTTTAGAAAAGTATAGTACTACTTTTGTTGTATTGTGCTAAATTTTAAGACAATATGCCTTAATAGTTGCAAACTGTCAAGAATCAAATTTTGACAAATCACTAAAGCAGTAGAAATGTAAAGAAAGTATTCAAATAAAGTTTTTTCCTCATTGATTCAGATTATGGTAAAAATCATTGAACTAAATAACTTCAGCTAAAACTGTCTAACTCTGGAAATAGACTGAATATTTTAAAATACTTTATTTTTTAGAATACTGTGATAATGTCACTTGCAGAAGAAATCAGTTTTAGTCCAGGTGTATTTCACAGTGGAGCAGGGGACCATAGCGAGCAGAGAGAGGGGAAACCCCAGAGGAGTTCCTAGACCTGTCAGGAGCCAGAAGCTTACATGAGAGAGGGGGATGAGATGTGTGCAGGGTCTGGAGAAACAATGACCACTCCCACAAAATGCCCCAGGGAGTTCGAGGGGCTCTGACCAGAGTGGGCAAATAGCTTGAGGACCCTCGGCCATTTGGCAAGGCAAGTCCTGTGGGAGAGGCCTCCCTGAGGCTGTTTGGGCACTTCATTGGCTGAGTGGAGAGACTTGAATCCACATAACTCAGAAGATGGACAGAATTCTGTGACCAGCCGCACAGATTGGGAGTGCTCGTCCTCCCTGACCCTCCATACAGAGTGGTGGGTGCTCCTCTGAGAGCAAAGGCTGCAGCTCCAGATGGGAATTCTGCTCTTTCTACCCCAGTGGAGGCCAACATCCCCACCCAGATGGAGCTGCTGCAGGGAGAGGCTGCAGTGCAGACCTCAGACTGCAGGAAGCACCTAGACCTTTTTCCTAAGTGAGGGACAGGCAGCAGACCTGCCTGCAAAAGAAGTGCTCAGGGGGAGGGTCTTCTGTGACAGGTGGCTGAGCTGAAGGAGGTGGTGAGAGGGCTGTGTAACATCTGGGGGGCTGTGAAAGAGTTGAGTACCTGTTTGCGAATGCAGTCTGCAGAGGAACCACAGCCAAACAGCCCAAAACTACCCCACTGGCACCCACATAAGGGAAGGGGGCCAATAACACAGAAGAATGGAAGCTTACAATGGCAAGGACCTGCAGGAAGAAGGTTCTTCCCCCAAAGCCTGAGGTACCATGGCAGAATAGCTTCACCATTCTGCAAACTGAAGAGAAAAGACCTGTGTCATCAGGAGAGATACTGGAGCTGAGTAAGGCAGCCTTATCTGCTTCCCGCGTAACAACCAGTACAACTAAGTAAAGATGATGGGTGATAGCAGTAGGTGACTTCTGGGAGGTACAGAGGCACTGACTTGCCCACCTGGCACCCTCTCTAAAGACTGTGCTGCTTACTGGGTATTCATATCAGGGATGTCTCCAAGAGACTACCAAACCTTGTACAGCCCAATGACTATTAGCACTGCTGTTTCATTTGGGTGCCAGTGACACAGTCAGGAGCAGCCTGAGGAGTATCAAGAAGGATTACAGAGCCCTGGAATGGGCAGTAAGGGACTCTGGAGCACAGATACTTTTTTAACAAATCCAGCCAGTAAGTCAGTTTCTATGGAGGCCCAACTCAAATGCCTCTATACAGTCACACATCTTGAGAAATAAACAAGAGAAATCACAGACATGCACATGCCTGCAGGGTTATGATCTTGTTGGCATCATGGAGATGTGGTGGGATGACTTCTATGAGAGAAAAGTTGTAATGGAAGGATACAAGCTCTTTAGGACAGGCAAGCAGGAGAGATGAAGAGGGAATGCCATGCTCTGTCTTACCTCTGTGCCCATCAAGACTGTGGAACAAGTTCTCCTGGAAATTACGCTAAGGCACATGAAAAATAAGGAGGTGATTGGTGACAGCCAAAATGGCTTCACTAAGAGCAAATCACGGCTGACAGATCTGGTGGCCCACCATGATGGGACTGCAGTGTCGGTGGGTGAGGGAAGAGCAACTGACATTGTCTATCTGGACTTGTGCAAAGTATTTGACAGTGTTCCCCATGACATCCTTGTCTGTAAGTCAGAGAGAGAGTTGGGGTTGTTCATCCTGGAGAAGAGAAGGCCCTGGGCACACCTTAGAGCAGCACTGCAGTACCTAAAGGAAGCCTAAAAGAAAACTGATGTGGGCTTTTTTCATAAGGGCATCTAGTAATAGGACAACAGGGAATGACTTTAAACTGAAACAGGGTCAATTCAGATTAGCTACTAGAAAGATATACTTTGTTGTGAGGGTGGTGAGACACTGGAACAAGTTGCCCAGGGACACAGTGGGTACCCTATTCTTAGAAGTGTTCAAGGTCAGGTTGGATGGGTCTCTGAGCAACCTGGCCTACTGGGAGATTCACTGCCCAGGGCTGGGCGATAGAACAGACAATCTTTAACTTTCTTTCCAGCCCTAACCATTCTATGATTCTGACCAGATGAAAAATTATCCAAAATGATTGAGAAAGCATCCTATGACTGTGAGGACTCTAGAATACACAGAGATAAACCAGCTTGTATAATGTTACAGTACTGGGGGGAATATCACCTTTGGAAGTTACTTCATAGCTATTGTTAGCTTTCTTTTCTTTTTTTTTTTCCTCTAGTCTGATATAAATGCAATAATTTCCTTTGCAACATTTCTCTTAGCAGTTAAGAACCTGCCACAAATGCCATGCTAATTCAAAATAGTGGCTCTGAATTAGTATCCTCACTCTGACAATAGATAGCGCCAGTACTTCAAAAAAAGTGAACAACAAAATCAGTCCCATAAAGCAGCATCTTTAACAGATGTGATACAAATCTGCCGCTTTAAGATTAAATTTGTAAGGTCTATCATCACTGCAAATTGCTCTCCTCATCCAGCCAAATGTCTAGTCTTTTCCTGAATATTTGCAATCAGTCCTAGCTAGATGCAGCTGAAATGACTGAGGAAACTGTGCAGCCCTCCTTTCTGTGTGCAACACGGGAAGCACAGACAGCAACAGAGAGGGGTGAAGGGTCTTTGGGACTATATCACCTTATTATATGCATATCATATTTGCACTGAGTTTAGTATGTCACAGAAGCAGCAAGTTCTAATCAGTTTGAGCTTCGCTTCATTTCAATATTGTCTTGGTTTGAGACAATTTGGAGGGGCAGAGACCTTGGACTGAAGTCTCCTCCCTCAGATTCAGTACCCCTGGTTTCTCCTATACAGAGAAAGAGACACCAAATATGTCTGGATGTAAGTGAAAAAATAATTCTTTACTAAGAAGAATGCTGATAACAATACTGATAAGACTGGGTTAAGCCAACCAATGAGGAGAAACTTCCCAAATCCCACCCTCCAGATCAAATTGAGATGGTGGCCAGCCTCCCACACCCAGAAAAAAACTCACATGGCCACAGGACAGAGACAAAATGACCACCCTTCCATGTGGTTTGCCTCTCCCACACACAGAAGACCTGGCAAGAATGGTTGGAGAGTCAGTGGTGGAGTAAGGCTGAAGTGCTGGTACAGGCAGTTGAAGCAGGGCTGTGGTTCCCCCAGACAACTAGAAGGACCCAAAAAACATCCACTTGATCCAGTGACAAGACTAGATTGTTGCAATTTTGATGTTCATTGGTTGAATTGCTGGTTGCAGGCATACCAGCAGGGTGGTCTGGCTCCATCAAGAGGTAGAAGCCCCAGGTGCTAAGGAAAAGTTTCATGTAGCAAGGGGAAAAAAAACGTATTGAGTCAGGTCCAAGCGTGCTTTTATTGGGCTTAGGTTCAGAGGGAACACCCCTGGTAACTTCCCTGGGGCGGGGAGTTCTATACTAGATGATGTAATGCTGGATCAGGTATCATTCCAGGAGTCTTTGACACCTTCTATGATGGTACAGCTATCTGTTATGTCAGCACAGGTGGATCAATTTTGGTCTATCAACAGAGATTAATGCCTTCAGGCCATGTGTGTGAATTGCCCCAGTACTTCCCTGAAGGGCAGTTATCACAGCTGAGTCATTTGTGTAAGGACAAAGAAGCAACACCCAGCTCGTAGCCTGAGGTGGCAGCTGTGCATGCCCTTAGCAACTGGGTGGTTAATTTGCACATCGTCAGTCAGAGCCATCAGCACTCCAGTCTCTCACACTTGTGGATACATTCTTATCCTAGGATAATAGTGACAGCCTTAGCTCAAATTCCCGTCCAAATTAGCAGGCATATTTAGGGGGGAAAAAAAAAGAAAATAATGTGGATATCAGAATTTTTGTGTAACACAGGACAAATATCCTTTGACACTGGTGTTCTTTCTGTCCCTTTTCAGTGATGAAAACTCGGTCCCAGCTACCATTTTTCACTATACTCATTACTGTCATATTGCCTCTCATTGATCATCTGTATAAAACCACCAGTCCCAAGCTCGTGTTTTCCTTATTTTGGTGTCTCTCCATTCCTCAAATCACATTTAATAGGTCAGACCAGGGCCCTGGGCTGCCCTTGGAAATCCAATCCAGCACCCAGAGACTAGTTCCTTTGCTGCTCTAAGAAATTGGCAACCCGTACCTGAACAAACAAAGGTGTTAGGTAGTCTCCATAAAGACTTGAGTACATTGCATTTACCTATTTTGCTTCTTTTATAGTTTCTGATTTTTCTACACACAATACTATCCCCTTTCCATGCCAGAATTTAAGGAGTCCTGCTGCCTTTTTACTCTCTCATTTTTTTTGGTCTCTAAAAGGCTTGATAATCTCTCAAAAACTTGATACTGTGATATACTCAGCTTGTTTCCATAGTAGAAATCTAAGGTGAGGATGGAACTAACAGTCTTTAAGGTAGGAACACTTTTTAATCAAAGAGAAGAGGAAACACTTTCAAAGACAACCCTTTGGCTAAGGCAAATAATCAGATTTAGTGTAGATATTCCTTCTATGGAAGTAATGAATGAATCTGAGAGTCATTGTACTGCCCACTAACAGGGTTCTGAAAATAAAATAAAGGCTTTACAATGATCTGTCATCCTGCTCATGGCTGCTTTCCTTTTAACATTGATTTATTTTCTTTTCCTCTTCACAAAGCAAGCAGTTGATAGTTTATGCCTCCTGCCAGCAAGAATAAACTGCCTCCCACTTTGTTCATGACAGCAGAAATCAACAATAAGTGGAAAGTGGCTGTGCACAGGATAACTGATTCCTTTCAAGGTTTCTTTACCTTATTTGCAGGTTGATACTGGGGGACAAGAAATTGCCTCTTTGGAACAATTGTCACTAATTGACATCCTGGTTGGCAGTCTAGGGGCAAGCACAGAGAGAAGCCTGAATAAGCATGGAGTCTCAACTGACCTGCTATTAGAAGCAATTTCTGCAGCAAGAACTGAAATACACTCTTCAAGAGCATGGGGCATTCTCTGAGCAAAGAAAAGGATGCATATCCAGACCTGTCAGTTCTACAGACTCATTATACCTCAGTTTACCAAAACAAACAAACAAACAAAAAAGTTAACTAGTGCCTTTTCTTGCTATTCATAAAAAAGAAGACCCAACAACAAACGAACAAAATCCATACAATAAAGATTTATTAGCCTGCCTCCGCATCTTATTCAATATCTCAGGTTAGTAACTTCCCAATAGAAGAATGGTTTCTTCCCACAAATTGCTGACAACAACCTTACAAAGTACCAGAGACTTGCTTTTGTGATATGTTTGACCAGATGATTTTATCTGAGATTTTCCCTTTTGTTTTAAACAATTAATTGAAAATTTATCAGTTTTCACTATCACAAACTAACAATACACATCTCTCTTTAATCACTCTAAATCCTTATTTTAATGACAATATTAAACTTACCTGTCACTAGTCCCCAGACTCTACCTCTGTTAATGCTTTCATTTATATTACAATGCCAGGGAGATTAAATTAACACTGAACTATTTCACCTAAACATTGCATAGTGAAAAAATGCCCCCATATTAAAACTTAGTATCAAAATACACAAGCAGTACTAAAGAAAAAGTTGCAATTATATCAAGGTCATATAGTTGGTTTATGTCTAAGACAAGAGCAGGAAAATTCCCACCACTGTGTCAAACTGCTACATTTTCTGACATTGACACAATGGACCAAAGGATATTTCAAATCTGCAGTTACTTAAAAAGACCCACGTAGAAAGCAAATAGCAAGTATGGCAGATCAGAGTCACACCAAAACACCTATGACTTCAAAGGCTTTGAGTTATATGAATAATGGAAGGTTCTGCAAGCAATTATAAATATTGTACTTCTGCAAGTTTTGAACTGATTTTACCAGTTTTCTTGCCATTATGCTGTTTTCTATTAGTCTTTCCATGATGCAAAATGTTATTACATTGTTTTTCTAAGCATCACTTGCTTCAACACCAAAGCCTAAGTGGCAGTTCCACATGTGCTCTAGAAACACAAACCAAAAGCAAACCAGAAATCATCTCAAGACTGAAAGAAAACACTCTGTGAATATATTCTGAATGCAATTGTTTTAGAATAATGATTATGCTGTTAGCTTCTTAGATTAATGAAATCTTTCAGAAGATTTTGAGACAACAATTAAACTATCAATTTCTTATTAACTCTTTAAAATCATTCCTGCCTAGTATCAAATCTTCAAGTAGCTATTTCATACTTTTCAAAGCTAATAAGGTCACTGTAACACTGCACACATATGATCATGAAATTAATTTATTATTTAAATTAATCATCTTGGATAACACTTGTGTTTCAGTCAAGCATGATGTTAGATTTCTTACAGTTCACAGTGTGTTTCTTAAATACCATATAAGGCTTTAACCTAAGTCTCATATAGTAGTCATATATGTAGTCCCACAGGATTTGGTGAATGAAGTTTATGTCTTCATGGCACCTGATCCAAGACTGATCATTATTAGACTTCAAATCAGTCAAATGATAATTTCATAAAAAAGGAATATATCCTTGACTTCAAAGAAGCCATTAAGATTTCAAAATTTAGAGAACAAATTTGATAGCTATGGATATTTTGTTACTTAAACTGTACTGTAGTTTAATTATTACGAGTTTGGCTGAATTTATATGCAAAGAATTTTTGTGATTTGTTTTTTATGTTGCAGTGGAAGGATAAAGAAGAAAGGAAGAAAGATTTCAGAAGTATGAAGAGTAGAAGGGCAGGCAACACCAATTTAGGTGGGAGTGTTGATCTACTTGAAGACTCTACAGAGAGATCTTGGCAGACTGGATTGAAGGGCTGAGGACAATCACATGAGGTTCAATAAGGTGAAGTGCCAGGTCCTGCACTCCAGTAACAACAACCCCACGCAGTGCTACAGGATGGGGGGAAAGCTGCTCAGCAGGAAGGGACCTAGGGGTGCTAGTTGCCAGCCATATGGATATGAGCCAGCAGTGTGCCCAGCTGGAGAAAAATAGTGTGGCCAACAGGACCAGGGCAGTGATTGTCCCTCTGTACTCAGCACTGCTGAGGCCACACCTCAAGTACTGTATCTAGTTCTGGGCCCCCTCACTTCAGGAAAGACACTGAGGTGGTGGAGCGTGTCCAGAGAAGGGCAGTAAACCTGGTGAAGGGTCTGGAGCACAAGTCTTATGAGAAGCAGCTGAAGGAGGTGAGGTTGTTTAGTCTGGTAAAGAGGAGACTCAGGGGAGATCTCTTTCTCTCTACAACTACCTGAAAGGAATTGTAGTGAGGTGGGGGTTGGACTCTTCTGCCACATCTCAAAGGAAGGCACTAGAGGAAATGACCTTAAGTTGCACCAGGAGAGGTTCAGACTAGATATTTAAAAAAAAAACCCCACAATAAATATAACTAAAAGTGTGTTTAGGCTTTAAATTAAGATGCCCAGAGGGGTGATGGAGTCACCGTCTCTGAAAGTGTTCAGAAAGTACCTGGATGTGACACTTGAGGATATGATTTATAGTTTAGGGGTGATTATGGTGGTGCTGGATGGATGTTGAACTAGATGATCTTGAAGGTCTCTTCCTGATTCTGTGATTTGCAGAAGAAATTGCATTGTGTCTTGCTTTGCTTATCAATAACCATCAAAATTCAGGGCTCTCTTTTTTAATGCGGACATACTTCTCCATGATTCCAAAGCATTTAAATATGTAATTTCTTCTTGCACGAGAAGTTTGAAACAACAGCTCTTCACTGCATCTCTGACTCTCACCTTAGCTCATCTCTCTACAACGGTAATTCATGTTTCAGTCATCTTAGTATCACATGACTCTGACAGATGCTAAAAAGACAGGTTGGAGTAATCACACTTGTTCCTTTCACTGTCATTTGCAATGTGCCTTTAATGGTTTGTCAGACCCTGCTCTCATGTTCCCACATTTAACAATACCGCTCACCTTCCGGAGGTGCTGTCAGGACACTTGGAAATAAGAGAGTGCACACAGCATATTTTCTGGATAATAGTATTATATAAGAGTGGGAACTTCTAATTATTATTCTCCCTCTTTAAAGAGAAAAACTGGAGTGGCTGACTTTTGGCTTTCAGAGTTACAAGAACAATAAGGCTTCATGGACAGCGTATTAAAATAATCAAAGCATATCCTAACACCAGTCTCAGTTTCAAGATTCTTATGCAAGTTTTGAAATTATTGATACTCCTATTTACTCCTATTTACTTCTAATCCTCTAGATTTCCTGTAGCTGAGTTGACACTTTTGCTGGTGGCATGCAATGTGGGCTGTAGACATTACCTTGCAACTATTGAATCTAAACTGTATGGTAACATTTTAAATTCAGTGTCTCCTCAAAGTTAGATGTAGAATCATTATGCATATTTTATTTGGAGTTAAAGAATGAGAAATGGGTACCTTGGATAATTGTAGGTAAAACATAATAAAAAGTTCAAATAAATGTTATCGTTTTATAAAATCATAGAATCATAGAATATGCTGAATTGGAAGGAACCCATGAGAATCATCAAGTCCAATTCCTGGCCCTGTGCAAGACACCCCAAGAGTCACACCGTGTGCCTGAGAGTGTTGTCCAAATCCTTCTTGAACTCTGTTGGCTTGGTGCTGTGATCACTTCCCTGGGGAGCCTGTTCCAGTGCTCCAGTGGGAGAAGAACCTTTCCCTGATATCCAACCTAAACCTCCCCTGACTCAGCTTCTTGCAGTTTCCTCGAGTCCTGTCACTGGTCATGAGACAAAAGATCAGTACCTGCCCCTCCACTTCCCCTTGCGAGGATGTTAAAGACTGTGATGAGGTCTCCTCTCAGTCTTCTCTTCTCTAGCCTGAAGAAACCCACTGCCCTCAGCCCCTCATCCTACAGCTTCCTCTGCAGACCCTTGACCATCCTCACAGCCCTCCTTTGGATGTTCTCTAATAGCTTAATGTCTTTTTTTTTTTTTTTTGTGATGCCCAAAACTGCATGATCTTACAACTCAGGCCACTGAGACTCCCTTGGTTCATCATAGGTATTAAAGACAGAGGCAAAGAAAGTATTAAGCATCTCTTCCTTTTCTCTATCCCCGTTTGTGAGGTGACCATCCTCATCCTGTAATGGGCCAATGATACTTCTACACTGCCTTTTGCCACTATTTGAAAAAACTCTTTTTGTTGTTCCCCACATTTCTGACCAGCTTCAACTCCAGTTGAGCTTTGGCCGCATGAATTTTCTCCCTACAGTGGCAAGCAGTATCTCTGTTTTCTTCCCCTGTCACCTCACCTTGCTTCCCCTTTGTCCTAGTTAGAACAGCTGGGACCAATTCATCACTGGATGGGTGTAACCCAAACCTGTGTATTCTATAGCCCTC
>JAWMRA010000078.1:135634518-135674734 GCA_035584735.1 Pseudotriccus pelzelni | reverse complement strand
AAATTGTTATTCTGACTTATAATCTCTCTTTTGAGTTGAGTTCATTCCCACTGCTGGTTAACTTTTAAACCAGCACACCCTTGTCATACAGCTTCCTTTTTTGCCTTATTCCCTAAAGAAGATCCCTTCTGCCTCTTCTGCTTCACTTGCAACATGTCTGCTCCTATGCCCTTAGGAACAGTGACCAGCATTGATGGGCTTCAGCACCTCCAAAATCATTTCCCCAGGGGATGACCTAATTTTGTATAACAATCCCATTTAAACAAGTGTTATAAACAACTGCTCGAGCTGTTATTCTGTTGCTGCACCATGATAAAATTACACGAAGAATCCAGAGTCCTGAGACTCTGCTCTGGGAAATCCAGGACTGAGGTGGTAAGGAAACCTTGTCTGACTGTGCCAGAGTGGTGTGTGTAGAGAGTCAAGGTGGGCACCCATCGGCTCACTGGAGCCACCCGTTGTGAAGGGGCTTCAGTCCCAGCAGTGAAAGTCCCTGGTGGCAGGAGTGTGACTGCCAGAGTGGCTCCTGAACAGTCATACAGGAAAGATTCCCTAATGCTTTCACATTTCTCACTCTTTTGTTTTCAATACTGATGAACTCTGACCTATTTAGTTCAGAAGCAATTGCATACATTTCAATATTCTTCCTGCACCTCTCCACATTTCCAATTCAACTGCAGATTTATGAGGTAAATGATCATCACTGGATGCAGTGGTTAAGGTGTGGGCCCAGCATGGTTTGCAGAATAGTATAATCATGTTTTCTCTTTTGTTCCAGTTTGTAAATATTCAGAATATCTGGGTCCTTTTTGACAATAACAGAGCACTGAAGTAATATTTTCAAAGAATTATCTATTACTTCTGATTAAAAAAAATCTTACCTAACTCACATACACAGTCCATCCAGTCTTAAATACAAAATATTTCAATTTTCTTCTGTCCCCAGTCTATTTGGTCAGTGATTTGTTGCCCTGGTGCAGCTTGGGAAATGGACAGGAAGTTTTTCATTAAAATTTGTGGAGCTTGACTGTATAATCTTTGACAGAATAGCTCCTACTCGATGACATGAGTAGCAAGGTAATTTTATATGTGAACAAGGATATCAGAAACAGGTCTTTGCTACAAACAGAAAAAATGCCATACACATTTACAACATTCTAAATAGATGCTTGGGCTGCAGCATTCATATGCAAATAAATCCTCTAAATAAATACAGAGAAACAGAGTAAATGGGAGAATCTGAGGGATCAACAGCTGGCCAAGAGAATAATTTAAAAAGCATAAAATTATTACGCAAGCACATACAATGAACAATAGAAGCTTAAAGACCTCAAGATCCATTAATCAGAATGGACAATTGTTGATCCTTTGAGCGTGAAATGGGATTTTATTTTGGCAGAACAATTTCAGATAAAGTGGACACAGGAAATAAACAATCCTGTGTTCTAGGGGTACCATCTATTGTTAACTCATTTTCCAACCTCTCACCTCTTTGACTGAATAACACCAAAACAAATCAGATGGGCTCCCCAATACATACTGCTTCAGCTTCTGATGTTTTAGTCGTTGTAACTACCCCACAGGTGGGCCCAGCCGTCTGACCTACACAAGTGACTTAAACATAACTTTTTCATCCCTGCCGGTACCCAGTAATCACAGAAACAATAATATCCAGCTTCCTGAGCTTTAGCAGTTCCAGAAGCATCACCTATTTGCTGGCATCCTAAGACTGCTAATTGTTTTCTGCCAATACTCTTGGTACTATAACGGCAGTGCTTAGAGAAGGAAGACATTAATTGCCTAGAAAACAAATGAGTTTTCTATGCAGACTTGTACCTTGTGCTGCATATGACATACCCACGGCAACTTTCTGCTGTCAGTAGTGTATGAGTCCTTCACAAAACAATGTATTTCTAGCAGAGCAAGCAACAACCTTAGCCTGCAGCAAAGTAGGTGGAAAAGGAGATTGAATTTTGGCTTTTTTCTTTTTTTTTTTTTTTCATTGACACAAATGATCATTACTGAGCATACTGCCAAGTTCAAGAAACAAGGAGCATGAAGCAGGTAATAAGTTTATTTTTTATTTCCTTGTTTCACACTGCTACCTTTACCACTAACAGGAAACATGGGATTATTTTCGTTCTGTAGATTTGATAATTCAGAAGGTCACCCTTCAAGAATTTTGTTATCATCTTAATTTGGAGAATATGACTCAGTCTGGGGAGAAAAGCATAACTGGTCCCAAAACACTGCAAAATTTGTTAAAATAATAAATGTTAGAAGTGGAAAAAAGCCATCATTTGTCTCTTTTCCTCATGCCATTATTCTGTAGTCTATGTTAATACGGCATGAAAGGTAAATATCTCTTCTTAATTTTTCTGAACTTGAAAGCTTTTCAGACAGCATTTGGCATTTCTGTTATGAAGATGCAACAGGCACTGTTTTTAGGTATCACACAGATTCCAGATTTCATGCTCTGAATATGGTAGTATAGTTAATTTAGAATATACTGTTGTTACTATTATTATCAATCTATCAGTAAGCAACCTGCTTTTTAAAAGTACGGTCACATATTCATTGTAATCTAACTAATTATAGAGCACCAGAACCAGCAAAAACCAAAGTAGCAAAGGATCTGAAATCCTTTATTTGCATGGATTATTGGCAATGCTCCTTGTTTTAAGGCAGAGTGTACTTCAAAAGTGGTCTTGATAACTTCAGTGGATGATGTTAATTATTTCCAGGCGCAATGACATTTTAAATATGTCAGTTAAGATTATCTAAAAAAAAAAAGAATTTCATGACATTTTCAAAAACTTAAAATTTGAAGTTAAAAAGAAAGTACAAACCAGAAGGATATAGTTATGAAACATTTCTTAAAAGCTGATGATAGAGATCAATCTGTAGTTGGTGTAAGTCAAAATTATTCAAGTATGTTGAATAGGAAACTGGACTCTAGATTCTCTTTTTCTTAGTCACATGTTGGTTTCCATCGTTATATTTTTCTTTCACTTGTTTTCCCATTCTTCTCAGACACTTCTTCTTGAATTCAGCTGCCTTGAAAATAAAGCAGATTTTTTTCCCTCAATATCTGATAGGATGTATCAAACATGAGCACAAATTCCCAGAAAATCCGTAATACCCATGCAGAATTTTTACTGTGTTATGGATGACCAGAGCAGTAGGGGTCAAATATTTTTCACTGACTACTTCAGTTTTGATAATGGTGTTGCTGACCAGCAAATGACCTCTCTTGCTCTTTCTCTTAGTGGCCAATATGTTTCTTCTTCTTTTGTACCTACAAATATGTAATTTTTTTTTTCTTTGTGATGACTCTTCTTTGGAATACAAACAGGACTATAAAATGATAATTTAGTTTTTAAACACTTTTCCTTATTGATAGTATAAAGAAATATCTTGTTTGATGTTTCCCCACATTTAGTATTCTTGAAAACGTAGTATTCTTGAAATTAATAAATACAGAAATGAAACATGCATTCATGTCAAATGAAAAAATTGATCTAACAAATAGAATTACCTAATACATTATGAGTTTACACTTTAATGTAATTTTTAAATAGTGGAGTTCATTACTTTTCTTTAAGAAACTGTATGAATATCTCAATGTTTTTCATTGCACGTAATTTGCAATTGATGTGAACCAAGCAAAATGGATGTTAAGAAATCCAAAAAACAATCCTGGTGTAACTCAGGTGAAATCAATTGAGTTGCATCAGAGATTGAGTGGTGTACAATGTCCAGTGAAAGCTGTTACGTGACTGTAGTTTTCTGATTAATAAGGAAACGGCCCATCAAACATAGTCCTCCGGCAGAACAGTTTTCATGAAGCAGGTAGGTGCAATACCCCCTTCACCAATGCCGTTGATTTCACAATATTAGTCTTCAGGTATTCTTTTTCAAAGTTTTAAGGATGTGTCTGCAATGTTTAGAAACATTAATATTGGAAGGCCAACATTTTCATTATCATATTCTAAATGTGAATCAAATGTATTCATCTTAATGCAGCTGATCTGGACAGTACCCTCTCATAAAGAACAAAATGTTGACACAAGTTAGCTTCCTGCAGCACTGTCAATTTTTGAGACAAAATTTAGTTTTTTCAATAAAAATGACTTTTCCTTAATATCCCAGTTCATCAGACCTCCTAGTTCTCTGTTTTGCAAATTTTTATGTGCCTTATTCACCTCTGACTTATAATTATTTAGCAATATTTGGGATAAATATATGGACAACTTGTATAGTTTCTTGAGAAAATAAGGCTCCATTATTTTAGCTGAAGAAGATAAACTGACTGATGATAGTTGTGAGTGGATGCAATTCTTATACTCCCTTATTCCAAGTAAAAAACCCCAGTATGTATATATTTGCTCTGAAATGGAGATATACTGTTAACCTTAGCTATTAAAAGAATCCTTCAGCTTTAAAACACTGTTACACAACTTCCCGTTTTCTACCAGACCCATTACATTTACCTGATTTATAAACAAAGGTGATGTTGCGCTCTCAGGCATGACAGTATAGAATTGCTCTCCATTATATATAATCAAATTCCTTAACATCTCACTTGGTTGTAAGTATACTGAATATTTTAATATTTAA
The DNA here is from genome assembly GCA_035584735.1 of Pseudotriccus pelzelni. Taxonomy (NCBI): domain Eukaryota; kingdom Metazoa; phylum Chordata; class Aves; order Passeriformes; family Tyrannidae; genus Pseudotriccus; species Pseudotriccus pelzelni. The sequence goes on along the minus strand of JAWMRA010000078.1, from coordinate 135,670,114 downwards.
TCGAGGATTAAGCTTTCTCTTTTAAAAGTTTACATTGTGGGCACATTCTCAACTCATCACATGTTTGAGTGTGTCCTTTTGTAAGTTTTGTAAAATTTCTGGAGTTTTTGAAGCAATAGAATGTTTCAATGTGCATGCTTGGCTACCTGACAAATTTGCAAGAACTAAAGTAATCTATAAATATTTGGAGAGTATCAACATCAAAGATAGTAAAGGGCTACTTATCACAGTATAATTTTAAAAGCTCATCATTAGAAGTAATAGAATAAAGACAGATAAAATATTACATGAAGAAGAAAAATCTTGACCAAGTTACCTACTACCCTATGCAATTGTTTCCTATGGAAATTGGTGAAATACTCTCTGCTATGACTTTAATTTAAACTTGAGAAAACATGCTCAAATGAACAATAAGGAACAATCACACTCTGGCAGAGAGAAGGAGCAGATGACCTAATAGATCTTTTTCATCTTCTTTTTCAGTGACTTTCGTTCTTCTTTTCCTTTGGCTGATAAAACAGTATAGAAAAGAATGACCTCAAGGAAGGACTTGTTCTGTGTGACTTAATGAAATGAAATAATTGCAGCATTCTGAGCTGCAAGTACAATGAGGGCTTGATGTGGAAATCAGGAACACAGTTTCCTTTATATCAGCCATGATGAATAATGGTCTTACCTGGATTGAAGGGAGACAGAATAGCCCAGAAAGTAAGATCAGCCTGAATGCATCCTGTTTTTGTCTGAATATGAGCTAATTTCTTCCTAGCAGTTGGTACAGTGCTATGGTTTTGACTTAGGATGATGTTTTGGTTTTCAGCTCTGTCAGCAAGAATCTGAAGGCAAACAAGAATCTGAAAGGGGGTATAGCCATGACAGCTGATCCAAACTGGCCAAAGGGATATTCATACCACGTGACATCATGCTGAATAATAAAACTTCAGAGGAGTTGCCTGGGGAGTTAGTGGCCCCCTGCTATGGAACCAGCTGGGCATCAGCCAGCAGGTGGTGAGCAATTGCCTTGTGCATCATTTGTTTTGTACATTCTTCTATCATGAATTTTATTTTCCCTTAATGATCTGTCCTATTAAACTGTTTTTGTATAAACCCATGAGTTTCACCTTTTTTTCCAATGCCTTCCCTCATCCCAGTGGAGGGGAGTGAGCAAATGTCTCTGTGGTGTTTAGCTGCCTGGCACATTAAACCACAACAGCACGCCCAGTGAATGGTGTATCCCAAGGTATGGCATGACATCTTCCACAAGCATCTGTACTAACTGCCTCCAGGTTTCTAGTGAAATGTAAATGACTCATTATAGTATATAGATGATTACACCTGTGACATGATTACAGGTGAGATCCACTACTCACCCAAAATACTACAAATACCATAACTGTTGGTGTGTCAATATCTTGTATTATATTGATACAGTTTAATAGTAATTTTAACACATTTTTCATAAAGACAATTCCAGAATTGGAATCTGCCCATTGAAAACATACCTAACATAGTGACTTTCAATATAAAGATCAACTGTTTTGCAGGAACTGGAAGGGCAATGAATAGTGGTTCTGTTGCTTGGACGTAGGAAAGGAGTGAATGAAGCTTGGATACCATTCTTATTTGTCTTTTGCTTTTGGGAGTGGTTCATCTGCTTGGTCTACTTTCTATTTTATTGCATTTTTTAATCTAAGCAAAGATACTGTGCACGTCTCTTTGGAAGTTTTATACAAACATTTTATTTAGTAAAAAAGTGTATATCCATCCTACTAAAATAGGGCTGTTAATATTGATACAGTGTTTGCTGTCACTGGAAAGCTCTCTGAAATGTAGTTGTAGGAGCAGTCACATTAAATATCAAGTTGAAATAGTTTACCAAAACTGATCAGCTGAGGCTTTGCTGTGAATTTTGACTTGTAGTTTTCAATACAGGGAATTTGCTGGATCTGTATTTGCATTAGTACATAAAACAGGATGAGAAACCACTGGCAGACCTGAGAACATTTTTCAGTTTAAAAAATCTCTTACCATTTCCTATTCTCTAGACAATCTCTTACCCCTGTTGTAGAATGAATAGAGACCATCAGGGTTTTGCCTGGGAGAACATGGGTTGGCACATCTCTGAATCATGCAAAGGGGTGACTAAACTTGAAAAGGTCTGTATGTGCCGGAGTTCAAGTTCATGGTCTCATTAGTTTTAGTCTACAGATGCTGATGATACCATACATGGATTTGGGACAGATTCATCTTCTTGTAGAATAGAACTTTAAAAACAACTCCAATGAATGATGCTCCACAAGTGCCTATTTCTCTTAATCTGTTGTTAAAAGAGCCTAAAAACTAGCTCAAATACCAATAATATATTGTAGATATTTAAAAGGGGGATGATACAAATTCCATCTTCATTTAACTTAGAGGAAGCAGTTATGGAGATGATATCTGTTACATGAGACTGCAAGCCTCCAGACCCACCACCATTGACACACATACAGTACAAAATCATATGCCTACTATTTAAAAAAATTATATACATGTGTATATGTTTATATATGTATGTGTATATATACTCATAATCTATATCTGGGCAAGATGGGAGAAATGGAAAGGAAAATGGAAAGTGAGACAGAGAGGAAGGAGAGGGAGAGGGAAGGGAAAAAGAGAATATGCTTATGACAACAAAAGTGTAAGTGAAACATGCTTCTATTACATTTGTCAAAATGCCTGTTTCTAAACTGAAAGCCTTGATGGATGTTGATCACCCAATTCATCTAGAGATTCTATTTAAAAACACATTCAGAAGGTTGCAAAGAGGTTTTACTTTTCAGAATATCCCAAACAGATTTCAGTGAAAAAACACTAGGCTTTATTTTCTCAGTGTTTCAAGACTATTCTTTTAAATAAATAGTCCATTGTTTTAGATTGCTATTTTTCATTTGTCTCTCCTGCCTTCTTTTTCCTTCCCCATTTTCCACTTCACTGTATTTTTCTTATTTTATTATGGTGATGGTCATATCCACTCGTTCTAATGAAAAAATAAAGAAGCAGAAAGTAAAATGAAAATTAATGAAAAAGCTATGAGAAAAAACAGAAGCATTGGTTCAGAATTTTACTGAAAATTTCCAGAACGAATAAATAAAAAAAAAAAATTTGAACATTAGCAGTTAGTCTTCCAAAATAAATATAAAACATCAAACTTCTATTATTTTCTCTTTTGTTTTTTCTTCATGCCACTCTTAGAGAAAAGGAAGTGCAACTAAATTAAGGCTGAATCAGATACCAGTTCTACTATCCAGTTAGAAGTATGATCTTAGTTTGCAATTATTTGCTCACTCTTGACTGTGTAATTTATTTAGACATGATTTCGCTGTGTATTTAGCTGTCATTCTATATAAGAAAGGTCAGTGGCTGTGCTTTATTTTTGAGTTTGGTAACAATAGTTTTCAAACCTTACTTAGGTTCAACTCTGCAAGTTTCACAGTTCTGACCTTGTGAAATTATGACCTAAAACATGAGCTAATGTATATTTGGTACTGGAATTGTCTGAAAGTTTAGGTTACGTTAACTGTGTAATTATTGACTGAATAATAATTGTAGCCAGATTTGCTTAGCACATGGCTTCAAACATAACATAATAATTAAAAAATATTTAGCAAATTCTGATAAGCCTTTAGTCTGTGCAATATAGATACCTACAAGTTACATAGCCCATGTGGATGTGCTTTTTAAGCTGATCAAAACTGTCTTTTGGCAGTGTCTTCCTGATATGATCATATTCCTTCTTCTTTCTATGATAATTCTCTTACCATGACACTAACTCCTCCAAAATATGGTCTTGAACTCTTCAAAAATTGGATTAGCTAAACCTTTTCATCTTATCCGTACTACTACTTTTGTTCAAATTCATTTTTTCTGCCTGCAGGTGGCCAGAATTGAGACCTACAATTTACTTAACACATCCTAAATTTTATCTGACACATGCTAAGAACATAATTGTTTTTTCACAGTCACATCAACTTGATACCTGGTAGACATCATGTCTCTTACCCACACAGCTACTTTTCCCTTTTCCTTGTCTTATTTTCATTTGGTGATATATCAGCTTGATATCAAAAGCCGGTCTCTCTGCAAAAATGAATTGTGCAAGCTAAAACCTACTTGGTTCTTACACGTATAAAAGTGAGATTCAATGAAAGTGGACTTTAAGCTGAGAGGATTGGATGTGATCCAGGTCCCAAGTTTAGACATAATCTGAAATGTAGGGCTATAGGGTCTTCATCCAACGACTCAAGTTTTATAATTTCTTAGTCATTACAAGAAGTTACCTAGCTATCTACTTATGAAATTTCCTACTTTTCAGACCAGTGGGTCCTCAGGTGTTTCTTAGTATTGCCTGTATCCTTGTCGTGCCACTGCAGAGTATTTAATGGAGAGAAGGAATGCAAATAGTTCAATTACTTTTGGTAGAGGGAGAGTGATCAATTTAGGTTTCTAAACCTTTGAGGAGTGCTGTATTTACTGATAATAAGAGGTCGTTGCCCTAATATCTCCTCTGGTGAGCTAGTTCTCTGAGAAGGCATTGCTTTGGCAACTAAACTACTAAGTTCTAATTAAAAATATATTGTCAAATATATTTTCTGTCTAGAAATTTAGCTTGGAGAGTAAGAATTATTTCACCATATCTTGTAGCCCAGTAAAACTTGTTTGTGCCAGGCTTCCAAAAATTCCAGAGAAATGGCTGCTGAGCATTTCACAGTTTGGCACTGAGGGTCTTCATATAAACTATATACGTCTTTATAAAACATAAATTAAAAATATAATGTGTCCAGAATTCCTGAGAAAAAGATGTATTCATAGGTCTAGTTTTTCACATGGATTACAGAGAGTGGCGTTCATATTTCTACCAAATTTCATTAATGACTAATTAGTCATTAATGGCATAATGACAGTAAGTATGACCAATAATAGATATTTCCAAATCTGATCCAGACAAGACAGCAGGCAAGGACCACTGAACAAGTGAAAAGCACGTACTAACTGAGATTAACCCAGGCTGATATAACAAAAAACCTGATGTTTAACATACCTGCTTTACTGGGAACTTAGAAGGTCTCCTTATCTTTGTTTCCCAAAAGACTGCATTCTTTTTATACTGTTCTTGCAGTAACTCTGAATTAAGTTCAGTAATTATATTACTTGCCTTACCTGAACTGGGGCAGGGAACCATCACCTTACCCCAGTAGGCCAGTTAGATGCTTTGATTTAATAGATATTTCATGCTAGAATGTTCTTTCACTGGTAATGTATGTACCTATTTTTCAAAAATGAAGGCAAATGTGTTTGGGGAGTCTCTGTAAAGAACTCATGTTAAGAAAGCGGACAGCTATGGGCCAGTGATTACTTTCTTCATGAGTTCTCTAAATAGGTAATGTATTTCTCTCTCTCTTGTATACAAAATACAAATTAGCATGTTTCATCACCATTTAATTCTCCAGATTGTCCTACATGAGGAAGTCTTTTTCCTTATTTCTTTTTAGTGAAACATAGCCTCTGAAAAAAAATCATCCTGTGGGCTGGTACTTGACCTCTGTTGTAGGTTATGCTTCAGTGGCAAATGGCTCTCAGTATTGTCAGGGTGAGGAACAGTTCCTACAATTGGACTTGAGAAGTAGGTTTTATTTGCTTAAATAAATGGGCAGCAGGTTCTAGTTTATTAATCTCATTTATGTTTATTTACAATAATATAATTCCTGTTAATATGCTTGTAGTTGAGATTTCTTGAAGAACAGCAGTAATATAACTGCTGTTTATGAGCTATATATCAGAGGGTGTTGTTCTAATATGCTTCTAGAACAGACCTAGTTTTCAGTAAATCTCAGATTTTCCCTTGAGAATTATAGCCATTGTTTCACTTGTTCCTCTGTGGAATTGTTTACCAATCTTAAAGCCTTCCACAAAACCATGAATAATATAACTCTCACCGCCTTAGACCTTGTGCTGTCATTTACGCTGGTTCTAAGTGATTTCAAAAATAAAATATTAGGACCCCCGTAATGTAATATTATCTGATGTTTTAGTATATATATTTCTTAAGTGTGCTCTTTGCATAATTATCAATGATCAAGCAAGATACACAACAGTAGGAGACAAGTCCCACTTTGTCAGGGATCTTGTTAAACACACTGTTCTAGGGAGGGTAAAGTCTGAAAAACTGAGACTGATAGTATGATAAGGTATGGGCAAGTAAGAATACCATGGATATGACTTCCTTAAACAGCAAGTAATCATAAAGCAAATTCCATGGAGGAAAAATTATAGAAGGAAAGAATTAGAAACCAGGATCAGGAAGTCAATCTTTGTTCATGCAGCCACAATCTTGATTGTAATTATAACATCTCTGAAGAGTATCCTTTTAACAGTTTTAATCTTCTCAAGGGTATATAAAACCTGATGACAGGGAGTATCTTATAGATATCTGAAAAAAAATACATAAAATGTGATTTGACAGCAAAAATAAGACACTTTGAAATGGAGAGAAGAGACATTATGACAGTCGTAAGACCACAGGGAATGTTATACTGACATTCAAAGAAATCTGTACAGACATGGAAAACATGACACCAAGAAATGAGTAAAAAAAAAATCTATCACTGTGGGGGAAAATAAGAAAATGAAGCTTTTTATGTACTGATGCCCTGAAAGAAAAATAACAACTAAATGGAATAACGCTTCACAGAGATAAAATCAAGCATACTCCAGCAACTGGTTAAAATGCATGTGTACAAAAATACTTTATTTTTACATTCGTTTTTTCCCTTCCCATCTCTATGTCCTCCCTTCTCAAAAAACAAACAAGCAAACAAACAGAAAACCCTAAACAAAACAAAAAATGCCAAACAAACAAAAAACCCCAAATATCCTAAAAGAAACAAAAAATTAAAATACAGAAATAATATTTGTTAAAAATGAGAATGCAAGTATCTTCATGAACTTCAAGACTTTGGGAGATATTCAGATCTTGTCAGTTGGAAACTAGATCAGAAGAGGAACCAGCACTTTTGGTAACTATAACTGGAACACTTTAAGGACCCAATCCTTTGTCCCACATTTGCCTAAGCTGGGAAACTGTGTCCAGTCAAGACAGATGACAGAATATGTAAGAACATATTTACAATCTCACACTGAGGAAAACTGAGGACAATAGCAAGAGCTTTTAATAACATAAACAATGGCATAGTACATTTTTACTTAAGCATAGATGAGTAGATTCACAAAAGGAAACTCAGCCCAGAGCAGTCATTTTTGCAGAAGGGAAACAGAATCAAAATTCAACATTAAGAGGCACTTACCTGCATCTAGTTTCTAAACAGTGAGAAAACAATCAAGGAAATCAGGAGAACTTGTAGCAAAAACAAGACAAAGAGGAAGGAACCTTCCTGTACCCTAAGTTGCAAGCTCAATGTTAGTCTGTTGTTATCTATCAGAAGAACATGGGGAAAACAGTCATTTAAGAAAATGAGACAACACACAAAAAAAGAAGCCAAAGATCAGGCCATATACACACAAATAAGTAGGTCTGATTCAGATAAGTGCCACCCAAAATATGAACCAACAGAACAGTAAGCACTGCAGTGGAACCCAAGCCTTATAAAGTACTAACAGGCTCAAGGTAGCAGAAACACTAAGATGCTCTAGACGAACAGCCATTAACTAAGACACAGCTACAGGTGAGATGGGGTAAAAGGTAACCTCCAGTAGAATTGTATGATGGAGTTTACTTAAGAACCAAGGACATAAGAGCTTTTTCCTTACAGGATTATGTCTCACACATGGTACCCCAACAGTGCTCTCAGTAGATCTTCTCTTCCTTGCACATCTCTCATGATCTGTGAATACTGACACACAGTCATGTTGGGTAACTTTCCTCCAGCCAAAATCGTCACCTTCTTATTTCCAAGACTAATTTTTATCTCCATGTCCTTCCAAGAAGTCTTCTTTTTAAGCCCCTAGCCCTCAGTTTGCCTAGTCTAAATAATCTATATGCAAAAGTCCAGCATATGATCACCTTCTGAATTTTTACCTCTGTTTCATGTTTCTTTATTGAGGATTCAGGATGTGCCACATTTGTTTACTCCAAGTTTTATCAGAATTAAGTGCAGCCTATATTGGTTGCAGCTAAGAAGTAGCAGCCTTCTCCTTAAGGGTTCAGTAGTTCATTTCCAGTCATTTACCCACACACAGACTCAACATTATCTGCTATCTGTTAGCATTTGCAATTTAAAGGATTTTGTAACCTACAAAACACACCCAATCAGATTTAAGGTGATAAGCATCAGCCATAAGCTGATTTCATGCAGGGAAAAAACTTAACAATATATTCAAGATGAAGAAGGTATTACTCCAAGGAAAGAAAACAGTAGTCGTAATGAAATAAGTTCTCTACTGTTAGACAAAATATATTGAAGTGCAATACTGGGTTGGAAGCTAATACACATATTTCTCGTTTGGAAAACCACCACATTTATAAGGACAAAACCCAAACATAGTCTGCTGAAAAGACTATTTCTCTAGTGCTGACTACCTATTAATGATGCCTACTGCAAGCAACCTGGCAAATACTCACTAAAGCAACCTAATGAATAGGGGTTTTTTTTTATTTCCAGGATAAGATCTTTTTTTTTGTGTGTGTGTGTTTTACTGATTCATATGACATGTGAAGCAATAAAAACTTGAAGTTGCTAATAGTGCCATGTTAAATTCTCTCCAGTTCGATGGTGAGAGGTAAATAAGATATTGTTTATGATGCACTGAAATTTTGTCAAGGGTACACAGATTATATTGATAGAGATTCAATTTTATTCTGCATTTTAATAACTTAAAATTATAGAGGTAGGCTTTTTTATTTCTGAAATTTCTGGAGGTTTGACCTTACTCTTGTTGAATTCAGTCTCGTCTTGGAAAAGGATAAAACCATTATATTATGTGTGTATGCATTTATTTATACTTATAATTTCATCTCATTAGAATATAATTCCACTTATGTTTTGCATCTTTATCCTGGCTTCAGCATTCCAAAGACCAAATATTGTATACAAAGAAAATTTACCAATATAGACAGGAAAGATACTTGTGTGAGAGAGGGAGAGAAAGAGAAGACAAAGAGTGAGTTGCCTTCAATAAAGTTTTTTTAACCAATTTCACTGACAGAATGGTATATGGCTATTAGCAGTCTTCATGTGAGCTTTTATCTCTGGTTCCATGCCTCAAGGAGTGATAGCAGCATAGCAGTTCTCATTAGTCTTGAAAATGGATTTTGTTTTATTCCCTCAGTAACTTCACTGAGTGCCTGTCTCTGGCTTATTTCTGGTTTTACATTCCTTTCTCTGTTGTACATGACCCTTTCTTCTCATTTCTTCTGTTTTCCAGCATTTCAATTGTACTATTCCTTCTGTAGCTGTCTAATATTACACTAATGGGAAAGGTGATGACAAGGTACAATAGTATAACAGAGCCCAATATTTTTTTTAACAATGTACATAATTTTTAAGAACATTGAAAAGCATTAGGTAGAGGTAATAACTAAATCTCAGACACCTGTTGATGGTGAAGTTTCTTTATTTCATACAGAAAATTACAGAAAGCCAATTAACCTGACACGGAGATAAATGAGATAGGAGTAATAGTAAGTCTGGGACTGTCATTAAGAACTCCACTGGAGAGTTTCATGTCTGCTTGTAACACACTGCTTTTTGATAAGGAATAATTTTTCTGTGCTCTAGTGTAAAGATGTATACACAGAAACAAGAAAATACAAATGCAATAAAGCTGGGATTTTGCAGATTTTATAGATTTGACTTAAATATTTAAGAGAGACCAGAATAAAATTACAGGGGATGATACTAAACTTGACTAAAATTTCTGTGTTAAAAATTATTTAAAATTACTCTGAAAAGCATGACCTCACACATAGTTCTGCTGAGTTCCCTCATACACAGTTAAACACATGATGCATTTCTGTAAGACTGGATCACTTCTCATTTCAGTTCAGACCTTTGTTGTTTCAATCTCTCCCTTAACTCCTAGGTCACTTCCATGACTTTTTATTATTCAGATGAGAAATAGTTATATTTATAAATGTCTAAATCATAAATAAGAATGGGCCTAAAGTATAGCCTAATAATTCATCATATCGACATTTTGAATTTGGCAGAAGTTCAGAAGAAGTATTATATCTGTTTCCCAAACAGATATCTGAAATTTCCCCAAAATTTTTCTTAGGTTTTTCATCCATTCAGGGTGCTTCTGCTCCTGCTTCTTGCTTAGGTGCTTAACCAACCCTTGATTATAATTTTTGTAGTTTAAATTTGAATTAAACCATTATTAAATGCCTTGCACATTCATTGGTTAACTTCAGAAAGGAAGAAGGAAGGAAAGATGGGAGCCACTGGCCTCTTACTAGATGTTCTGCTACTGATTGCCCTCTTCCAAGCCTGACTGTTAAGGCAGTTTTCATTACACTGTTCACTTGCTCAGCTCAATTGTCATCATTTTCTCTATAAGGATTTTCCAGGAGACAGTGTCAAAAGCCTTAGTGAGTTCCAGGCAGACAATATCCACTGCTCCCCTCTCATCTTCCAGGCCAGTAACTTCATTGTGGAAGTTTATCAAGTTGGTCAAGCATGACTTCCCCTTGACAAATCCATTATGACTTTTTTTTTCTTCTTCTTCTGCATGTGTCTGAAAAAGTTTCCCAGAATTAGTCATTCTATCACCTTCCCAGGAACTGAGATGAGATTGACTGGCCTGTAGTTTCCTGCATAATTCTTGCCCTTCTTGATGGTAGGTGTGACTTTTACTTTCCTCTCATCCTCAGACACCTCTCCCAGTTGCCATAATCATTCAGAGATTACTGAGAATGGTCTCAAAGTTATGAGCCAGATCCCTCAGAAGTTGTGGGTGCTCTACCAGGATCCATGGACTTAGATAAGTCCAGTTTGTTTAAGTAGTCCCTGTCCTAATCCTCTTCTGCCATGGGTCAGTCCTTCTGTCTCCGGAATTTTCACATGTTCTCTGGGCCTTACTAGTGAAGACTGAGGTAAAGAATGGATCCAGTACCTCAGCCTTCTCCAAGTCCTGTGTCATCAGGTCTCCTAGCTGTTTAGCAGTGGGCCCGCATTTTCTCATTTTGTCTTCCTTTTGTCATGTATCCAATTATAAAATACTTTCCTATTTTTCACTTCACTGGACAGATTCAATTACATTTGGCTTTGGCTTTGCAAATCTTATCTCTGTATGTTCAGGCAGCATCTCTGTTTTTTTCCCAAGACACTTGTCCCCGCTTCTGCCTTCTGTTTACTTCCTTTTTGTGTCTGAGTTTGGCCAGGATCATCTAGTTCTTCTGTGAAGATCACTTGTCATTTTCACCTAACTTCCTAACTGATGGGTTGGAATGCTCTTGATTTGAGGATGATCCTTGAATATTAACCAGTTTTCTTGGGTCTCTTTTCCCTACAGAACTTTTTTGCATGGGCCTCTTTCAAGCCAATCTTTAAAGTGACCAAAGCCTGTTCTCCTGCAGTGCAGTGCTGTCAACCTTTGACTCTCATGGTCACTGCAGCCAAGGCTGCCAACCTTCCCATTTTCAATTAGTCCTTCCTTGTTTGTGAGAACGAGGATGTTGTGGGTTAACCCGGGCAGGAAGTTCAGCTCCACACAGCTGCTCACTCCCTCTCTACAGTGGGAATATGGGAGAGAATTGGAAGTGTGAAAGTGAGAAAATTCACATATTGAAACAAAGGCAGCATAATAGGTAAAGCAAAGCTGTGCACACAAGCAAGGGAAAATAAGGAATGCATTTACTACTCACCATTGGCAGGCAGATGTTCAGTCGTGTCTAGGATATCCTTTATGGACTTCTTTATGCCTGAAAGTTTCTTGGGAAGACAAACACAGTCACTCCAAAATTCCCCCTTCCTCCTTCTTTCCATCATTTTTATTGCTGACCACAGTGCCAATTTATGATCTATACCTTCAGTCACTGCTGGGGCAGCTTCAGAAACTGGGAAAACCTTGACAGTGTGTAGGCACTGTTCAGCAATAACTAAATCACTGGTATATTATCAACACTGTTTTGGTCACACATCCAGAACATAATACACATAATACCATACAAGCCATGAAAAAAAGAAACCTCCCAGACAAAATTAGTGCAGAATATTATCATATCCATGTGTTTATTTTGTACTTACCCATTGATCAGTGTAGCGGAGTTCTACTGCACATTATATACACTATATGTATGGAAATACATTTTCACTTCTAGCTACAGTCAACAATATGTAAGTGAAGTCTCTGTGCAGGACTTAGCATAGCAGTGCCTAAATTCTAACTGATTTCTTTAGGTGGATTGACAGAAATATCATCTCTTAATTTTACTTTTTTTCCAATAAACACAAGTACTCCAGAACAGAGACTCACTTTTTAGACATGTTTGAAATGTTTTTTTAACCACGTTACCAATTTTTTGGACATTACTGTGAAGCTGAGTATCAAAGTTACAATAGTACATATGAAATCTATTGGCAAAGAATATGGGTTGCTGACAACAGTTATCATTTACAATGAATCGCAGTTTCAGGAGCAAGCTTAAAACATTTTCATCAACTCTTTAATTAAAATATGGCACTGTTACTTCCAAGAAAATGGCAGAACACACACACACATATGCAAAGAATAAGCGGAAAAAGGAGGAAAAAGGTGAAAAAGGAGGGGAAAAAAGGGCAAAAAAGCGGTCAGCAAAAACTCAAGCCCACAATTTAGTTCACTGACTTACTGAGAACTTTCCATTGAAAATGGTCACATGCCAACTTATCGATGAGATGCACATTTTCCAGAAGATTTTCCACAGTAAACAATAATCTAAGTTCAGCAATGCCATGTTGCATGCAAACATGAAGTTAAAAATTAAATCTTTACACAAAAAACCTACAACAAATAAATTGAAAAACAGAAGAAATCTATTGTAAACCAGAGAAGTGGAATTTTGGAGCCTAAAGTTACAGTTTTGAATAAAATAACATCTGGATTATGTAACATCAATGGTGCAAATTGACAAAATTATTTAAGTAATGGAGACACCTTAGAAAACTAATGTAACACTTGAACTGCATTCAGAATAGGACATGATTATGGTATAATTAACTGGTTTTGAAAAGTAGTTTATTATATAGTGAATACCAGGTTAGAAGGTGACAGCAAATTATTCTACAAACATAAAGGCATATAAATTAAAATAGATATACTATATTGGATATATACTTATGCAAACACTTTGGTGAAATTATAGGATCCCTAAAATTCTTCAGATTTGTACAGCCAAATGGGGATATGCCTGATTGGCACTATTCAAAATGTAGCCAATTATTTTCAAGGTGCTTCAAAATGTGCTTTAGAATCTAGATTCTCAATTATGAAATACAAATATTCTAAATACATACACATTATCTCTGCCTCACACCTTCACAATTTGTTCATGGCTAATGTCTTACAGAAATCAAGGAAACAGTCACTCTAAAAAAGACAATAAAAACAGTATCTTATAGATAGATCTGCCTAAAAGTGGGAAATCCTGGCATTTCAACACGTCCAATATTATAATATTTGGTTGTTTCTTATTGTCTAGAGTGAGAAGGCTCTTGGAATATTAAAGGCTTTTTGTGGTTAAAAATTGTAAAAGCGTACATGAAGCAAAGACTTTGACATTTTAAACAGAAATGAAATGTTTTGACTGTTGAATTTAAACTCTTTACCTCTGATAATTCAAAAAGAAATCTCTCTGGTTTTAAGCTACAAAGCTGCTCCTAACTGTTGTAACTTATCTTACAATGATTTCCTCTGTATTCGTTGATGATACTATTTCTTAGGATTTCTTTGAAATTATCAACGACTATCAAGTCAAAGAATATTACATTAGTTAATTTTAATTGATGTCATGTGTTGCTCTGGTATATCAGTACTTTCCAATTATTTTGTTTGCATGCTTTTCTCCTTTTTACACTTTAAATAAATCAGTACCTAGAAGTTTGATTTTCAGGTGACTATAATCTGACAGTGAATCTTTCCAGCACTAAGCAGACCATAATATACTTCATATAACCCCATAAGCAAAGCTATACAGAATATTGGCATTGTTTTCAGAAGCAGGACTATATACTTTTTTAGGCATGCTCATGAGGATTTGCTCCCTGTTGCAACTCAGTTATCTCTGCAGGCAATATGGCCTGGCACTAATGCGTAATAGAGACTTCAGTGAAGTTGAAAGTAATAAAAAAATATTTAAATAGAGGAAATTGCTGGATTGATGGAAATCAATGCAGAGCCAGCTGTGAATATTTAGATTTAGGGTGTTTAAAATTGAATTTACAAAAATGATTGCATGGAAATGTAACTTTTTGCTCAATACATCTTTAGATGCACGTAGAAGGGCATCTCCATCAATAAGTGACAGAGAGAGCACAGCTAATAGCTCAGTGACTAGGGCACTCACCTACAAAGAACAACAAGATTCAAATTCTTGAAGTGACTCCCACAGAGCAGTAATTTAAAAACCTAATTTCCTCCTTCCTAGGGGAGTGACCTAACTATAACAGCCTTCATTATTCTAGGAGCTTCTATTCTGCCCAAGTGTATTCTGTCTACTTTTGTTTTTAACATCCAGCCTAGTCTGAAATATCTTTCTATATGAAAGCTTACTTGAAACTGGGAGATTAAAAAAAAAAAAAAAGGTTGCTTTGGTTTGCTCTGTTTCCCCAATGGGTTGGTATTTTGTATTGAGAAGCATTATACACCCATTTCTATAAAGAAAGCTGTCAACAGCAATATGAAAAGCTATTCAAACTTCTACTTACAAAATATAAACACATCTAGATTCAGTGTAAATCAAAATCTTCTTCCTGGGGATAATTTCTGAAAGAGTGGCAAAGAGCTAATTCCTATAACTCTTGGCACTGTTTCTATGTCCTATTGATCTTCTATTTTCATCATAGCAGGGAAATGGTTGGAACAGATCAGTTAATGATTATTTTGATATTATGAGAAGTAAGAGAATATCTTTGCTTATGCTTTCTTATTTTCCCTCAAAATCCATATGATCAAAATCAATATAATGGTGCAAGTATTCACTGATAGGATGTGTCAGTTAAAGAGTTACGTTACACTACTGTAACTAGCTTGTTCTGAGCTAACCTAAGCATGACCTAGACTGACATCACTGAGGCAACAAAAATCCACTTTTACTCTCCTCTTCAGGGAATAAACATTATTATTTTTTCCTCCCTACTCATAGAATTTGTGATTTGGGTGGAAATAATCTGGTCTTCAGATATGGAGACTGTGAACTTATGTGCATAAACCTATTAGTGTACTCAGTGTTAATGCTTCAAAGCATCACACTGTATTTTCCCTAGAGAGAATGTTCTTGCCAAAAAGCAACACAAGTAATGATGTGATAAAACTGGAATATAGGGCTAAGAAGGATGCTGTAGAACTCTAAGAGTGTGTAATTCTGTTCTCTTAGAAGCTCCTTGAATTGCTGATTACCTGGTCCATCTTGGCTGTTACCCTGGGCCAGCGCCCAGGAATGCAATCTTAGGTCTGTATGTCTTTCAGTCTGTTGTCCCAACAGGTTTTGATCCACCTGATCGCTTTTAGTCATACTTTAAAGAAAGGTAGAATCTAAAATGATAAATACTGTAAATGCTACGAAAATGTAAGGAGGGGCCAGAGACTTGCCCACAGCTGAAACCACTGAGGGAACAGTAGGTAGTATTCAGCCAACATATATGCAGTTGACCAGCTGGCATATAGTTTAGACTAGAAATAGTCTAGTAGACTAGCAGAGGCAAGATAATATGTAGAACTAGAGTTCTGGTGATAGGATCAAGATAGAAAGAATTTATATCTGAATGAAAGTAAGTTTCATTGGTTTCATTCCACTGAACCAGCAATTTGTTTCTATGTGTGGTGCAGCTGCCATAGAGGTTGCAGTTGTTCCTGGTAGGTGTGCACTGCACTTTGGTGATCGCTTCCTATCTGATTTAACCTTAACCATTGCATGAGACACTGCTTTCACTTTAACTATCTAACTTTAACTCTTTGGAGTAGGACAGGTCATGTTGTACCAATCCTCATACTGTGCAACATCTGACAGCATGTTATAAAGTTTTGTCAATAAATAATAGCCACTTCTATTTCCCAATCCCTGAATTAAGTAAGGAAAACCATATTCCATTTTTCTTGCCTAGTCCTTCTCAATACCAAAACCACCAATTTGGAATTAACTTTGAACTCATTGACTTAAAAGTTTGTGGGAATGGAGAATTCCTGTCATTAAACTGTTAATATTCTAGAAGAAAAAAATGTAACAAATCAGTTTTTGATGGCCTTAAAGACTGTTGTTAATTAATCTGCAAAATTTATCTATTGCTTGATGGCTTTTCTGGTCTATGATCTACAAAATTAATAAGCAATAAATCTATCTTCCAGGCAACATTAATTCATCCTCACTAAAAAAAGTCGAATGGTCTGATGGTGATCACTGAAGTTTGCTAAGGTTTTTTAGAAAAATTCTTGATAAATTGCAGACTGAGATTCTGCTGAAGGTAATAACATTTCCATTTCGTAACTTTTAGATCTTAAAGGGTTGCCTTGGAAAGGAGATCCATAAGAGTGATATGCCTCAGTGGGATAGATATGCTTCCTGTCTCATTCCTGGAAAGAAGCATGACTAGCTGAATCCTTTCTTTGTCCCTGTGGTAGTTCTGACTGATCTCATGATCTCATCGATGTTAAATATCTTGTCCAAAGAAGGACTAGGAGGTCAGAGTGGGATCCTCAGGACTTTTTCTAATCTAGACTTGAAAATCAAGGATGGATAAAACTCCCACTTCAAATATTTTTTTTTCTCTCACACTAGGATATAGGCAAAGACAGCTTTGAGATCTTTCTTTTCCGTCCCCATGTTGCCTATCATCTCTCTCTTACTGTTGAGAATCTGGCTTCTCTTCCACTGAGATATTTCTCCACTGGCCAAGAGCTATTTTTTTTTTTCCCAAACAAAAGACTTTGTAATTCGTTTCTTGCTGCCTCTTGATGCCTAGGAAGTATTCCCACAATGCCACTTCATTATTCACCTCCAAAACATCACTTGAAATTCTCCTTTTCCACGATGCCTACAAAAAATGTACCTGTGGTTAGACCACTGCTGTTCCTAGATGCCAGACTGAGTGCAGCCTCATTTTCTTGAAGTTTCATACTGTCTGAAGTGTTGCAGGATGCCAGTAAAAATATTTAACTTCATCAAGCTTTTAGATCAAGATGTAGTTTGTACAGTCTAAGTAAAAGAAGGCTTTAGCTGTTAATTTTAACTGCATAACAATTCTTTCTTTTGCTATGTTGTCCTTTTCAAAAAAGGTTGAATTCCTTCATTTCTCCAGTTTGGCATTTCCATTGACTTAATGGTGACAAAAAGCACTGATACAGCCCAGACATTTCATGGCTTTACAGCATATGGGAGAATTTAGATTTACTGTTGATGGGATCCTTTCAAATGCCAGTTCAACCAGAATGAAAACAGAGATTCAAAGGCTATTCTTTGTTCCAAAAAGGATTATTTCAATAATTTAGTTTCAAATAAACAAACAGGAACCCCTGTGATTCTCCATTCAGGTGTTGTGCAAGCAACTTGGAAGACCAAGAGGTGAATCAATTTGTAACAGGAAAAGGCAGAAAGAAATAACATCAGCAATTGGCTCACTGACAGCTTCCCACACCAATTTCAAAAGCTTTTGGGTTTCAAGAAGAAAGCATAAATCTTCAAACTGTAACATTTACACTTTAACCTACGCTTGTGGTCATTAAAAACCTGATGGATATCTTAACACCTACAGAAGCAAATAGAAGAGCAAAATTCTAGAGGTTAAATTTAGTGCTATTATAGCAAATCCACTGCAATGTTCAGGCTTGCCATGGTTTTTCACAACATTCATGAAAAGTTTCCAGTGAAGAAAACAGCTAATTTCTCTGAACATACTGTAACATCATTCCCAGCAGTGTCTTATTTAGATTACAGTCAATCTTTGGCCTTTGACAAGATGCCATTATTGCAGGAAGTATCAAATACTGCTTATAATTCTGAATTTCATGTATGTATGAAAATAAAGATTTTGGGGATAAGCATGAATGTTATAATGGGAACCAAGATTAAAAGGTCAGAAAAACATAGTACCAGTGCTTTAGATTGAAAACATGAGGGAGTTAAAAATAGGATAAATGTTATGTTAATTTTGGGCTGAAAAAAAACCCCAGACTTGCCAATCTCCAAACTATTGTTGGCTTACTATTATATGAGCCACTCTGAGGGATGATTGAGCCTGCAATATTGAACTAAGATGGGATTTGCTTCTG
This sequence comes from Pseudotriccus pelzelni, assembly GCA_035584735.1. Taxonomy (NCBI): domain Eukaryota; kingdom Metazoa; phylum Chordata; class Aves; order Passeriformes; family Tyrannidae; genus Pseudotriccus; species Pseudotriccus pelzelni. Next base: position 135,651,658 of record JAWMRA010000078.1, on the reverse strand, counting down.
TATTCCATACTCCTTAGCACAATCCACCAAATACATTAATTGGTAACATTTGGAAGTGCTTAGTGACCAACGGCCTTCCACTCTTCTGAGCACTAAAATTGGGTTGTTTATTCCCCACAAGAATAAGGCTTTGACTCTCACACACTTCATGGCCCCAGGGAACAGCAGTAGCAGAGGGACCCACAGAAAAAGCAGCAGAGAAAAAGCAGGCAGAAACTTTGTCACAACAGAAACATCACATTCAAAAAAAGCAATACACCCCTTGAAAGCCTAAAGTTTTACTGAGGAAGTGCTTTTATTCTCCTTTAACTTTTACCTGAAGCCTGTATGTACTGCTAATATGGTTAAATGAATAGGGTTGCTAAATTTTAACAGGTAATTGCAAGCTTAATCTCTGGGTTTTATTCAAATCACCTGAAACCTGTTATGTTCATCCCTTGTCTAATATCTTTTCATGATTTAGAAACAAGCAGTTACATTCTACTTCATTAAGGTAAACATTAAAATTGATTAATTATTAACTTTTTTTTCTGAGATGAGATCAAGCTGAAGGATAAAATCACTAATACTTTGTATCTCTTTTTCATTTTGTAATATTTTGGCTGGTTATTTTGAGTTAAAAAACATTTTAAAGATAAGAAACCTGATTTCTTTTTTAAATTAGTGTATTTTTGGTAAACATCTTGTTAAATTTGTTACTGCTAAGCAGAAATAATAGTTGCACTTTGTAAGTTTGCCTGGGTAAGAACTCTTCCAGTGATCTTCTACTGTAAGTTACTTTTGTCAGGCCTTCATGAACGTTCAGGAATGTTCTTATGAAAGAACATTGTTGGCCACTGGTAGACACTGGGATAGCTGTATCTAGCTTTCTACTCCAAATTTACAAAAGAAATAGAACAGATGAGAGCAAAGGATGCCTAGCAAAAATAGTCAGGAAGGAACTAATAGAAAGTTTCTCAGTAGAAAATTCTCTCTGAACTTCACTGCTCTGCCGCTCATGAATTTCTGCATTGAAACAACTATCACAGGGAAAATAGACTACATGATCTCTCTTTTGAATCATAAGATTAAGAAAGCCAAACCAAAACTAAAACAAAATAAAAGAATCCCAAGCAAACCAAAACAACAAATGAGATTCTCATTACTTCACATTATATTTTCCAATTATTGTTTGTATATTATTTGTACTTGCTGGATTGAGAACTGGCTGAACAGAAGATCCTAGAGGGTCATAATCAGTGGCACAGAGTCTACTTGGAGGCCTGTCACTAATGGTGTCCTACCCAAAGTTCAATACTGAGCCCAGTATTGCTTAAATTATTCATCACTGGATGAAAGGACAGATGCTTCCTCAGCAAGTTCACTGACAGCACAAAGCTGGGAGGAGTGGCCAATACTGCAGGTGCTGTGCACCCCTTCAGAGGGACCTTTACAGGCTGGAGAGGTGGGCACTTTGAAACTGTCTGAAATTCAGCAAAGGCAAATGGAAGGTCCTACACCTGGATAGGAGTAACCCCATGCACCAGTACAGGCTGGCGATCGACCTGTTGGAAAGAAGCTCTGCAGAGAAGGACTTGTTCATGACCCAGCAGTGCCGTCATGGCCAAGAAGGCAAATGGTATCCTGGGGAGCATTAGGAAGAACACTGTCAGCAATTTGAGAGAAGTGATCCCACCCTTCTAGTTAGCCCTTGTGAGGCTCATCTGGAGGGCTGTGTCCGGTTCTGGGCTCCTCAATACAGGAGACACATGGAGCTTCTGGAGTGGATCTGCTGGAAGGTGACAAAGATATTTAAGGAACTGGAGCATCTCTCTTGCAAGGAAAGGCTGAGGGAGCTGGGCCTATTCAGCTTCGAGAAGAAATAACTGAGAAGAGGTGTCATCAATGTCTATCAGTATCTGAAGAGAGGATGTCAAGAGGATGGAGCCAGGTTCTTCTTGGTAGTGCCAAGCACAGAATTTACTCCTGAATATGAAGAAGAACTTCTTTACTGTGTGGGTGACTGCTCACTGGAGCAGACTGCCTAGAGAGAGTCTCCCTCACGGGAGATATTCGAGAACTGTCTGAATGTAATCCTGTGTAATATGCTCTAATATGGATCTTCTTCTTCCAGCCTTACCTATTCTGTGATTCTGTGATTCTGCTAGATAAATTAATGTAAAATCTCAGCCTGTAAGAACACACAAAGCAGATATTGACTCTATTACATCACTTTATTTTTCAAATATATTTCCTTATTAATACGGATTAACAAGTTCTGCCAGTACAGAGAATCTTTTTAACTTCACAAGAGATGACGCTAGAAAATGAGTAAAGCTGTTTATAAGTCAGAAGATCAGAAAACTCGTTAGTATGTGAGGTGACTTCCAACTCAGTAGATTAATGATAATTGGCTCTTACTGAATGGGAAATGAGGAAGCTTGTAACATACTCAATGAAGCTGATCATCGCAGATGAGGGATGAGGTTTGTTTTTGTCAGTGTATTTTTTTTTTAATCTTGCTTGACCTGAACAGTTCAGTGTGACAAAACTTTATGCATGACCTCTGTGACTTAGAAATACTGCAGGCAAAATACTTCCTCAGAGACAGGGAACTGAAACCACTTGTGATTCCAAGAACGGTCACACACAGTAGTGCTCTTTTTACCAAAATGTCTTCAGGCTATTTGAAATAAAAAACAGTGTGGAAATGCAGTAATGAAGAGAGAGATTACCTAAGCGGACTGTGAATGAACACCACTAGAACGCAAAAGAGAAGGAAAGACTTAAACAGCAGCTTGCATTAACAGGGCTGGATTGCCAACAGAGGAATGCCTTTTGAATCCTGTGGTTTTTGTGCCCAAGATTATCTTCAGATCTCTAGTCAATCATTTGACTCAATTATAACACCTTGCAAAGTGTGAATAAGAGTTAGATGAGTTAGCAATGCAGTAAAGTTTCAAAAAAAAAAAAAAAAGGGATATTCTTTTTGAGAATTGTTCCTATCCTGCAGTTACAATAACTATGACTACTAAGCTGTGAAACATAAACAAAACTGTATTATTCTTTCCATACACACTGTAACAATGAGATCAATGACACCAGAATAATATAACAGCAAGAGCTGTGAATATAACTAGAAATTTAGTAGTGTTGGATCAGCACTGAATACACATAAACAGAGTTGACAAATCTGATCAAATGCAATCCCAGACACATTAAAGGCAGGGAAGCTAATAATTGTCAGTACACAACAGCTATTTTCAAGCTGGTTTTGAGTTATTTACATCTTCAGACATTGTTATCATAGCATGCCTCTGAAATGCAAGATAAATGTTACCTATATTGTAAAAGCAAATGCCCCCATACTAACTCTAAATAACTCCAAATCAGCCCTCTGCTCATCTGTGATCTGTTTTGTGACTACTTATCCTTGCATCATTTATACAGCATTTCTTAAGGTTATGAGTCAATAGTTTTCATATAATGATATCAGGGTCTAGGTTATGATATCTGACAATTTTCACAGTAGATGGAAAAAAATAAGATAGTGTAAGATTTTTACATTTTAATTCCTATGTGGCAGGAAAAGTGACCATGTAAATAAAAGAATAGGCAGTATTTTCTTTCCATTGGCTACTCAAATAATCTGTGATCCAAAAAGCCAATTCCTTGTTCTGCAACAGCTGCTCATGTGGTCCCTGTGAGCAGTAGTGAAATTATGGTTACTTTTTTTATGATTCAACCCCATATAGAGGCTGCAGCAGCTGCCCACACCTCTTTCTTTGGGTCCTGCAATCTCAGGAGCAGAATTTGCCACTTGTGTTCCCTTCTTCTCTTTCTTCTCTGCTCAGTTAGAGTAGATCTTACTCTAGCTTTCCACATATGGTCTCTTTGTGTTATGCAGAAAGTTAAGGTGTGGTGAATAAAGGGCTACTTCCAAGAGAAAGAGTGGGTCTTAGAAAGAAAACTCTGTGTAATTTAAAATTCTGTTCCCAAATGAAACAGGGCCAGTGGAGGGGGCAATGTTAAAGTGGGGAAGAAATGACGGTTCCCAATAATTTGAATACCTTTGAATTTTTTTTGCAGATCCTTAAAATGTTACTGATTTCTGAGCCTGCATTTTCCTTGAAAGTCCTTTTGCTGTTTGCTAGTTTTCCCTCACCTTCCCAGAAACCCAAATACCTCCTCTCAGCTCTCTGTCAGGACTCCCGATTTGTGAATGAATTCTCACAATCCTATTGTCTTCCCTCTATTTCAGACTCTGCTCTACTATTTCCACAAAATTCAATTTTGTCTGTACTTCTGAGAAACTGAGAACTCTGATCCTGGAGCAGCTTCCAGAATCCTGCAAGATTCAGGGAGATTTACAAGAACATATCTGCACCTCAAGGATATTACCTGGAAGCTAATTTTTCCTGCAGGGATCTAGCATTCATCATTCTTTTTCCCCAGAAGACAAAGCCAAGCTTAAAAACTGCAGATATTACACAACAAAGTTGAGATTCATGAGTGTGTTTTAGGACTGATTACACTAATAGTTATTGTCAGGGCTGCTTTGGCTAAGACCATGTTATGCCTTAAGTGAGTTTGGTTGCACTTAAGGTCTTTGCCAGATATCTCAAGGCCATAAGAGTTAAATGAACAGGACCAGAAATTCTAAACTTAGAGTTAGGCTGAACTGGACTGTCAAAAAAAAAGATGTCAGAGATACTCTATGTACTATGCATGAGTAAAACTATATGTTTTTTTGAAAGAAAACAAACGGATAACATTACATAAAATGAGTCATGAAGTCTGTTAAAAATCAACTGACTATTGCTTAATGGGATGAAACAAAAACACAGCAAAATATAAGCAGAAGAAATGATTGAAATTTGGAGCTGGCAGTCACAGGGCTTGGTAAGTGTTTATGTAGGGAGAAGCAAAGTAGATAGCCCTATATCTGGACATAATTCCACTGTGGCAACTGGATACAACCGAGCAATCTGTGCACTCAAAGTGTTGAGCACAAACTGAAAGAAAGCATTTTAAAGCATGCCAAACTTTGACCTCATTCATCAAGAGTCATATCCCTGGTGCTGTTTCATCGTGGCTACTTTATACCATACACACAACAAGATTTGCCTCGGGTTTATGAATATACATGTTCCCTGCCTTAGAAAAAAATTCAAGTGAGAGCACAAATAGATGATGTTTTATTGCATTATACCTGTGATGTATACATTTTCCAAACCACAGCTATTCAAGGGAAATAGAAATTCAGAAGGAATGTGTACTTAAAAATATCCCTTGCAGTTCTAATAAGGGACAAGGTCAGAATATGCAAATGGCAGCTAAAAAAATGATAGGGTCTATTATGTTAACAGAGGCATCAAATCAACAGCAGAGAAAGGAAAGCTCTATTCTATATTACCAAGCAGTGACTGTATCTGCATTAGTACTTTTTATTCTGGTCTTGTCCTTACCTAGAAAATAAAATCAAAAGCAACCAAACAACCAAAACCCAACCAATAAAACCCAACAAGAATTAAACAAAACTGAAATTAAATAGAAAAAATAAAAGCATTAAAACCAGCAGGAAAATAGCTGCAAGAGGACAGAGATCTGTAGAGACTAGGCTGTGTGGAAAGATTTAAAGTGATTGATTTAGAAGACATAAAGAGGCAGATACTCATCTGGTTTAAATCAGCTTGGCTTCAGTGAGGATTTGGTCTAAGAAATCTAGATATTTGCCAAATATGTACAAAAAGAGAAGGTATAGTGTGGAGGGATGTATCCAACAGCAATAGGATCAAATTAATTAAAAATGTATAGGCTGGATATTAGGAAAATTTTAACAGTATAATATGTATGGGTTTAGGAATGTGTCTCTTGAAGGAAATGAGAAAACTCTATTTCAGGAGCTATTTCATATAAGACAGACATAAAGAACTAAATGTATACCATGGAAAACAGTCATACATTAGCTAAAATGAGTTAGCTATGTTCTCTCTATTATCTACTCACTGTGATTTTCTGAAATATTTGCAATCTGCGTGTTTATAGGATTGGTGGCAACTAGGAACACATCTGGACGTGTTTTCTAGATATTATTTGAAATAGAACTGAGCTAAACCAGAAAGAAGCAATGAGAAAAAAGAAAGGCTGTGACTAATGGACTATGTTGTAGTCCATTGGTTGTCTATGGGCAATCAGAGTTAGAGTTGAGAAAATTCTGCAAAACCATTCTTTTAAACACATTGGTCCTTGTTTTAGTTACTTTACAGGCAATTCAGATATGTGAGAAGCTGATTAAAGAGAGGCAACAATTTGGGACCTTCAAGAAATACTTGATCATGTTTCAAAAGCAATTAGACAGAGCTGATGGAAACTATGGACTATGTAAAAGGCAGTTGGCTGAGAGGAACGACCTCCAGCCATAAAGAATTACTACAAGAGCGACCCACACCTCACAGTGGAAATTTTCACACTACATGTTGCAATTCCTCCAAGTGGTAAGTTTTCTGATAACAAAAAATGCTACTGGTTATAATCCATACTGTTAGTCTGATGAGTCTTCCAATTTTTGTCTTGAAAACTAAAAAGAGCTGACTCACCCTATTGAGAGGGAACCTGAAACAGATGAAGCAATAGGTGTGCCTTTTTACAAATCAGACTCGATGCACAGCACAGGGTAGGCCCTTAACGGGTATTTTGAATACTTTCAGTACATTGAGGCCAGTGACCCTTGCATACACATAAGCAGAGTTTTTTGGCCCAGTGACTTGAAATTGTGGCTGTTAGAACTCCTAACCTCTCACCATACTCTGGATTATACTAAAAGGAGATATGTGATTTTCAGAAATATTTGTATGACACCCAGGGATCTGTTATTTCAGTCTGTAGCACTCAGGAGAACTGGTGTTCTATTATGTACAAAGAAAGAACATGCTTACATGCTCAGTGTTCTTGCCAATTTTTTTTCAATCCAAAGTTTGAATTCACATAGTTGGGTTTATTTTTATGTGTAGAAGAGGAAAAACAATGAAAGATGAGGACACTTTTTCATGTCATTTGCTGACTCTTGTTCAGTTTTAGTCAGCACCCTGTAAGTGATGTGTTCTATGATGCTGTGGGATTCCTATTCATTTTGAGCTGAATTTTATGTCATTCATTACTGTCACTATGGGAAAGAATAACAAGATCGGCATTTGGTTATCATTATTTGAACATCAGCTCACTTAATAATTTTCCCTTATCACGCTTAATAAAAAAGTGTATTGTTTTATGTTTCGTATGTTCTACCTAACTTACTATTTTAAGAGCTACAAAGAAATAGCGATTTGTTTCAGTAAATCAGTTTCCAATTAAAAAAACCAAGGAGGTACCTGAATAAGTGGGTTAGCATTATCAAAACAAGTAAAAATGAACAGAATCTCATTTTGATCTTGATCTGCAGAGTCTGTAACTTGAGTAATTTCAATGCTGTTGCATTTAATTGTATCAAAGTATGTGGGATTAAGAATCAATCTATGAGATTTTTTTTCTTTTATTTCCCTTGGAGGATGAAGTATGAAACACCTCCTGAATGGCTTTTATTTTGTCATCTTCTCTAGGAATTTCCCTTGAAAGGGAATGCTAGAGAGTGGGTTGTAAAAATAGTTTATATACTGTCAAGATAATGTTTCTTGAGTAAAGCCCAGATCATAGTATATTTGATGCTTGCCAGCTGCTTGCCTCCTCTTAAGGAGGCATGAATTCTCCTGACATAGTGTCCAATGTTCCCCTGGGGGGTTTTGCCAGTCATGAAAATCATGACTCTAATCTGCCAACTGTATACACTTGCAAAACAGCTGGAATTAACTCTACTTTGAAACAAGAATATAGTTTGCACAGGGAAGATGACATGATGCCTGTTCTTCCTTTATTATCAGTTCTTCAGTCAACCCAAGCCTGCTGATTCCTCTAAACACACTGAAAATGTTGTGTGATGTCTATTTGAAAATAGATGTTGGTCAGGAATGACCAGGGATTTCACTGAACAGGCCATTTACTGTATTTGGGATTCCCACAGGTACTGTGTGAAAAGGGAGGAAACACCACTTCAATCCTATTTGCCTCTTCGATACATAATTAATTTCCCTTATATACCTGGATCATGAAAATTTGTTAAAATTATAATAAAATTGAAGTTCTAAAAAAGAAAGGCTGTTCATTTGTTCAAAGGTTACCAATTAGACTCAAAATCTTTATTTTAGATTTTTCTTTTTTTCACCCTACTATTTTATTTTATGACTAAAAATGGGGTAAAAGAAATAATCAAGACATAAAGGAGAGGAGTAGAAGTAAACAACCAAAAAAATCTAAGTTAATCACAATCTTTCATGTATCATTTTCTTAAAAAAAAATCAAGAATATAGAAATTAAACCCTGATAATTTGTTACTCTAGTTTTGACATATAAATTTCCGAAACAGCACCTCTCCTGCTGAACATAATTTTAATCAATATAGGACTTACAGGTCTTGAATTTTAGGAGTAATTTATTCATTAAGTAAGTAAAAAAATAGTTAAAATGAGGAGCTAATTTTCTGTGGAGAAGGGGTTAAGGAAACCTTGTATTTCTTAGCTGAATTAATCCCATAATTTGTAGTCTGAGATGGAGTTGAAAGTTGGAAGACAACTTTGTGTTGCTATTTCTATAATACCTGACCTCCTCAAATTAATTTGCTTACTTAGAATAACACTGTACATAGTGACTGAAACTAACTGTAATTCCTCTTTGACTATTAAAATGTCAGACTGCATCTCTGTATTACAAGGGAGTGTTTGTTACTGGTTAAACTATGAGGTACAATTGGTGAAAAATATTTACTTCAAAGATGTTCATGGACCAGGCAACCTTCAAGAAGGAATGTCTATTGCTCAAGGTATAATTGTCTTCTTTCAAGGTAACTTATTTTTTAATTTGAAATAAGTACTTCAAAGAGATTTAAAGTGGGCTATCAATCCTTTGAAGCTGTCAAGAGGTAATGATTTAGGATTTCCATTTCAAAGAATTTTGCATCTCAGATAAAATGGAACAATTCCATTGAAAACCAGAAGATCCAGGCCTGAAATAATGACAACAAGACAGCTTCTAAAAGATCAACTAACAGAAGTGACATGCTTTTATTGTTCCTTGGTGAGTATTTTGACATATATATGCCTGGATTATATGAATCTATGAGTTTATGACTAAGTAAACTCAACTACCCTTTAGAAATTAAGCTAAATAAAATTATTTCTGCTGGTCCTTAACACAAACTGCTACCTTTGAATATTATGTTGGGGAAAAATATTTTTTTTTCATGATTTGTTGTCTATTTTTTAAAGAAAGATCAGATCAAGGCATCTATCTATTTGAATGTATATATGGACATGTACTACATAAAAAATTATTAACTTCTAGACAGTGAACAAAGACTGAGATTATGACAATTACTTTGAAATGCATCTGCTTGTTTGAAAATGGAGGAAATTTAAATTTCATTTGTCCAGGGTTGATTCCAGGCAGAAACAAAGAGACAGTGACCCTGGGAAGCAGACTGCTGGTAGTTGTGAAGCTGCTCTGGTCAAACAGCCTGCTTCACCTGCATCAAGGCTCTGAGGCATCCAGTCCAGTATTACTCCTGCCACTAAATGAGGAGTTGTGAGCTATTGGCTAATATCTGTCACAGTTATCTTTCCCAGCAGCAACACTGCTTGTGGCTTTCAGTGTTTCCAAGCCTCTGGATATCAAGAAGAAGAAAAACACCTGTTTCCCATGGTGTTCCAAGCAATTTAACACCTTTTTGTACCTGCAGCAGAAATTATATAACCAAAGCCTAGCATAGGTTTCTTGGTCTTGAGGTTCCTCTGTAGTAATAAGAAGGCTTAAACCGTCTTTAGATCCAGAAGCAGAGTGAATTTAATTAACATAGAGGATACCAAGCCTAATTAAAATTACGGTCGCATTTATAGAGATGTAAAAACATAGAAATGCTTCAATCATATTTTGAAATCTAAAGTTTAACTGGGTCATTGTCTCCTGTTAGTGGGACACACAAATTAGTCACTGTGTTCTTCAACACACTATGCAAGTTTTTTTAATCAGGAAAATTAACATTCCATAGAAATGTTGGTTAGATAATGGACAAAATGTATACAATTGATCTATATACATATTTCAGAAAACTTTTCTGGCAAAGAAATCTTACCAATAGGATAGACTGTAAGCGGGATTTGGAGAGACATATTACCCCAGAGGAAGGTGCTTTGATGTAGAAAATAGGATCAATCACTTCACTCTGTAGTACACTAAAAGAAAATTTACTTAAGATATAGTTTCACTTCACACAACTCAGACTTATACATAAAGAAGAATACTAGAGAAATTGAGGTGACAAGAGGATTTTATGGATTTTAAAGACATAACTAAGTGCAAAGAGACTTAGATAGTGTCTGAAAACAAGCAGTAGAGATTGTTGCATAAGATTCTCCTAGTTCTTTCTAGCCAAACAGTCACACTTGACTCCAGATTTATTTTTCATTTGTTAGTAACCATTAAAGTACTGGATGGTTTCTCATTAAGAAGGAAGAAAAATAATCTCACAGAGGAATAGCTCCAGAAAATAAGGGACCTGGTAAAAATATAAACTCACTAAATATATATTCAGAAATGTACAAAAAGTAACATGAATATAGTTTTCTGCAGTGCAGCTTTAGCTTAATAAACGTGAACATGAGCACTTAAATCATTTAAGCAGCCTATATGATGTAAGAGACTTATAGAATCAAATTACCAAACCTTGAGAGTATATTACTAAATGTTTTTCAATCAAAAGAAAGCAAAATAAAAAGTCTCTGTGATTATTTTTTTTTATATTCATGTGGCAGTGATCTATAACTCTATTTGATATTCTCAATGGTTACTAAAATATTCTTTATCTTCGGGGAAAAATGATTCATTGTTAAATAAAATGTTGTCATTTCTCTGGCTTAATCTCTTTTCTAAGATGAAAATTTGCCTGATCAAATTTTTCAGTGGTCAAAAACTCAAATCACTGAAAAAGAAAAAAAGATTGGAAAGCCTGTAAAAGTACACAGTAAAAAGGAGAAGAATAAGAAGAACAAAACACATAGAAGATCATCCTAGAATCATAGAATGGTTTGGGCTGCAAAAGACCTTAAAGGTCACTTAGTTTGAACCTCCCTGCTGTGGGCAGGGACACCTTCCACTAGACCAGGCTGCTCAGAGCTCTGTCATATGCGGCCCTGAACACCGCTGTTACTGGTGTTCTTGGATTCTGTATTTCTCCTGTATTTGAACTTTTGATTTAGTATTTATTAGGAAGCTGACACCCTGGGAAGACTGTACATGGTCAAATAACAATAGTTTTGTAAGTAAGTTCTGTATTTATTTATTTTGTGCCAAATCTCTTCCATGCAATGTCAGTGCCCATGTGAAGAATTATGTTTTAATTTCAGTGGTGTTATGTTTGATTGTTGAGGGTATATAATTTTATTCAAGACTTTTATGAACTGGTACTGGATATAAATGGTAGCAGATTTGGCCAGTAGCCTTTTATTTTTGGTATAATATGCTGACTTACACCAGACTTTCAACTGTAATACCTAGCTAAACAGAAAGCAATGCAAGATTCTTTTCTCTTTGCCTAAATTCCCTGCTGTCCTGAATCTACTTATTTTAGACTGTAGCCAGTATTTTTCATGTGATTCTCATGTTTAAATGGAAAGCAAAAAATAACATCCCAGACCACAAGCTATTTTCGTTTCTTATGAAAGATGAACACTTAATACTTTTTAACATGGTGAAATTAATTTCATAGAGACAAAGCACATTATGGGCTCAAAATCAGTTGAAGTGATTGAGTCTGAGTCTGTAAACTTCTATTAAATCTGCTCAGAGCTATGGCAATGGGAGAGAGAGGTGAAAATACACCCCCCAGCATTCTGGAAATGCTTTGACCATTGGCCACTGCCAGCAGAAGTATGATGATAGAACAGCATTTTTGCAGCAAGTAAACTCTGAGCTATTTTGTGATTTTTACTTCAACATGGTTTGCCTTCCCTGGGTGTTGCACTTTTTCAAAAGCAGTGTTTGATTATTAGGTTTTGATAGTGGGAGTCTTTACTGAGTCAAACCGTGACTCTTGTTCCAAAGAACAGGAGGGACTGAAAGCATGCTTACAAGTGAAAATCATTAAATCTGGAGACAACTCAAACAATGGTAGTTTGTCTAGTTTGGCAGCTGGAGTAGATGCTAGGATGTGCAACATTCATGTAAGTATGTCAAAGAAGAAATCGCTTTAGAAACCAGTTGAAGAAGGGAGGGCAAAACAAGCAAAAAGTAGTAGTTCTTTTCCCAAAGAAAAGAAGTTGCAGGAAAGACTGGAAGAAATTGCTCTTTCCCAGGATAACTGTGTACTATCTCTTCCTGACAGCACAGCACATTGCTAAGGTTACAGTTTAGACTGTGGGATTTGTCCCTGTTTCCTAGAATTTTTAATGGGTGTGGGCAGCCTTGGTTTGTCGTGTTTAGGAGTGGTGGTTTTCCACTACATCCCCCAGTTTTATACTGCCTGTGTCATCATTTCAGGCACAAGAAATAATTAGCCTTGGAAAATATATATTATTTTTTTTCTTCACAGGAGCTGAGCTAATTCATTTTAAAATGAAAATGTCTCCCTTTAAGTTCCCATACTGAGAGTGTCACAAATTATGTCGATTCACCAAATCGGTGGCTGCCAGCAAACGGTTGAGAATTGCCAGATTCAGTTAAACACTTTGGCTCCGCTCACATCCTCCCATGGAAAAAAGTCATGGGATGGCCAAAAATCAGGCAGAATGATCTGCAGGCTCGAGCCACAGTTTCCACTGCATCATGTGCTGAGGAATGTTGGGGGGTTGGGTCCGGACACCCACAGAGCCAGCAGGGATCACAGTCCTGCGAACCCACAGGGACTTCTGTGGGATGTTTTTCCTGTGGATTCTTTGACCTTGAGATATGCTTGAAAAACCATCTCACCCGCACGTCGGCCCTGACTGTGCTCCTGTGTAGTCCCTGGCTGTCCATCCCCTAAGGTTTCAAATGTGCCTTGGGGGAATTTACAGGTGCGGAGTGGGAATTGTGCAAAGCACTTCTGCCAATGTCAACAGTAACTACGTAAAGAAAATGCCTGTGGCTTTCAGTGAGGAGGAACATTTCTCCATTCTAGCAATGCCCTCTCCTCCCTTTCAAAACCTAAAGACATCTATTTGGAGACAGTTTACATGCAATGCCTTTCATGGCATTAAACGGATAGATAAGACAACGTTACTTCATCCCTCCCTCCTGTCAACATTTGGACCTAAACATTGGATTTTTATTCCCTTTCAGCCCCTCCATGGGAGGAGTTGGAGAAGATTACACAGTTATTTATCATGTGCAATTCACAGTCCTCTATGGCTAGAAATTTTTCTCGCAGCAAGGGTTTTCCAAAGGCTGCAAGGAAATGAAAGGATGCAGCTTTCTTTTAATTGTTCTGGATCGTTCCTCCCAGCTTAATGCAGAATTTTATTCTTGTGTTGTCAAGGACATCAATACACAGTTCAAGGTCTGGGGGAGGGAGGGTGGTGAGGAATGTAATGAAAGATGTTTGTTCCCTTCTTTTGAAGATAAAATAGACATCTACAAATGAAAGTTTATCAGAGTTACTGCACTAAAATAATTTTACATTGGCTAAGAAAGTATAGCTTCTCAACAGTGATGTATTGAACATGCATATTTTGAAAGAAAAATAGATCTGCAATATCACCAGATCATTGCTAACACTTTTAAACATTATTTTGTGTTTGCAGTGTGTGACTGTGATTGATCACCCACTTGCAGATGTGCTGTTATATCCCTCTCTTTCTGATTCTCCTGTCTACAACAGGCAGATTTGAACAGCCAAAATAAACAAGGGTGTTTCTTTGAACTAGCTACCCAAAAAAAGAAAGAAGTTGCCAGGGAGAGGGATTCTTAACCCATTTCCCAGCCAGAAGAAAAAACATTACCAGCAAAAATGATTCCCAGTCCAGCCAAGTACAAAGTTCTTCATATAACAAGCCAAGGACAACCAGATTCTCTCTCTCCTCTCCATTCCACCTCTCTTTCTCTTTTTTCTTTCCCCCACCCCCTTTTATCTGGCAAAATGGTTGGAGGTCTGCTTTTCATTTTTTTTCCTTTTTAGTATGTCTCATTCATTAATGTTGAGAATTGTAAAGTATGTCTCCGCTGTAATATAAAGCTTAACAAAATTAACATTTTTTTCAGGAGAAATTTTATCTTCTGAGTATATTTTTAAATCTGTAACTATGAGCCTAAACCAATTCTTACAAAATTTCACGGGAGCAGGATCCAGCCCTTAAAGGACAGTGCAGTAAGCAGTATTGATTTCTGTTGAATCACCTTTGTTTTATAGAACAGTAACAGACAAAATCCAGCCCTGTGTCTGAACATTTTCTAAAAATTAAGCTAATTGAAAAAGCCAAATAAAGTTAACAATCAACAATTATCCAGTTAAAGCAGGCAAGATCAAATAAATAAATAAGATTAAAGCTCTAGTGTCTATTATTAGCAGACTAGCAGAATGGAATTGAAAAATTCATCAGCCTCAGACAGTAGGTTGACAAGGTCTTCTTGCAGATAGGAATTCAGCTGTTGCTTTGCATCAACAAAGTCACAGGAATAGAAGTTCCTGGCTGTCCAAGTATATCTGAATTTTTGCAGCTTAAAGAGGTATACATTTCAACGTTAATTGGACAGAAATCATTCTTGTCATTGCCTCTGAATGACAGCATGCATGCATGACAGTGGGAAGACTAGCTCTGTCTGCAGTTTACAAGCAATTACAAGCTGTACTACTGTGAAGCCACGGCCACTGCAAAGCATTTTCAGTTAACAATTAAAGAAGTGCAAGACTCTAAAATGTACACTGTTCTATGTTGTTCTTCCTGTAACATAGATGATGCAGAATTCATAACAGGTGTTGAAGATGATATCAAAGTCACATGAAAGGTAAGAGACACTGGTCTTTGACCTCAGTAGTGTTTGAGAAAATGTCACTGCTTTCCCATTGCTTTTTTTACAATCTGCTCTTCTATTCCGCATAGGTTTGTTACATGGACAGGTGCCATACTATAAAAATGACAGTGAGAAACATAGGAGGGACTACAGTGATGAGAATGTGAAACATTCATAAGGCAGTGACTGGAATGAAAAACATTTACACAAGTCTAAGCCTGCCAGTCTGTGTCAAAGTCTTACACAGTTAATAAAAATCCTGCAACCTTCTTTTGGAGTCTCGGATCATGGGCCATTAGAGTCAATAGGAACCTTGCCATCCCTTCTTTAAGCCTAGGACCAAGGTCTGAATGCTGGCGTCATATTTTCCGTATCATCTATTTTCTTCTGAACTAATAAAATAAGCATATAATGAATGTTTTAATTTAATCACATTTAGGCTAGAATTAGACACTGTTTATGTATAAGGAACACTGTAGTATCCAAGTTATTAATGCACAGTATGTATCCTCTTTTTAAGGCAGAAACTATAACTGAAAGAATATTACTGAAAACAATCTTCTTCTATCTTTTAGGAAAACTTTGGTATGACTATGGCCTTCCAAGCCTAATCAAAACAATAAAGAGAGGTTGTTTATGGAAGAAAAAGTGATCATGAACATGGATTAGTTCCTCGGTTTTAGCAGAACTGGATAGCAGAAGATCTAACCAGTGGTGGGGACAATAAAATTCTTCATCACCGTCAAAGTATCTGAAGCTGTGAATAAACCACATAAAATATTGCTGAAAACTGAAAGTAAAGAAGGAAACTGTGAGTAAAACTTATCCCTCAAGCTGCTGATGGTGAAAGAAAAGCTGTGAAGGCTACTGGCACTGACACTGCAGCTGATGAGGCAGAATCGCAATGCATGATTTTATGAGAGCATTTCCTGTTAGCCCAGGAAAATTTAATTTTAGAAATGATATCCAAATCCATAATTTTTGTTAATTTAATGAATTTCAGAACTGTAATCAGCTTTGGAATTTCAACACTGAGTTTAGCTATTTCACAGTAGCACTATAATGTATCTATCACATGAAAGAGGTTCTCCATAAAATAATTAGAATTTTCAAATTTTAGGCCAGGAAAATTAATTTTACTTCACAGAATAAATTATTGTTTAAAATTTCAGGAAAAAGAATTATAAACGTTCAGTTAGTAATCCACTGGCATTCTATGAATCTTTCTCAGGTTTATAGTTCCTTGCAAGAAAACCAAATATAAGGTCCTGAGCACTTTTAAGACCCTTGAAAAAATATCCAGCAGATGAATGTCACAAGCTAATTTGTGACTAGAGTGCTGTTTAGAAGCTTTTTAAAATTTGGGAAAATATGAGGAATTGAACTTTTAAATGTGCCATGGAAGGATACCTAAATTTTATTCCAAATAACGAAGCAGTAAAAAAACCCCAGAAAACTGAAGATCTCTAACCTCCCTGAAGAACGATCTTTCAGTCTGTGATCCCAAGCATGTCGCCTGCAGCGACGAGAGTCCTTGTATGCTTGGTAGCTGTAGGTCCAGCAAGTAACTTGTCATGAAGCAGTGTGCAATAAGAAATCTGAAAGCTATCCCTGTGCTTGTTATAAGACTGGACTATATCAATAGTCCTAAGGAACAAGCCTTGGTGGGGTTATTTTGTTTGTTTGTTTGTTTGTTGGCTGGTTTTTTTTGAAAGTTACTATCTTTGCAGTGAAAACTGCAATAGTTGAAAAGCACAGTAGGAGCTACAGTATCAGTAGACTGTTAGTAGACTGGAGACTGTAACAGAAAAGCACTGCTGAGGTACATATTTTATATCTGATACTCCTTTTGGCATTGCTGTAAACACTACCAGTCTTCATAACCCCACATCACTCAAACCAAAATTAATGAAAAAATGCTGACATTTGACTAAATGTTGATCACTTTTAAACAGTATCTATTTTACTGTCAGTGAAAAGAAAAAAAGAAAGAAAGCAAGAAAGCAAGAGAAAGTGAGAGGAAGGAAGGAAGGAAGGAAGGAAGGAAGGAAGGAAGGAAGGAAGGAAGGAAGGAAGGAAGGAAGGAAGGAAG